>JACYFF010031952.1:36940465-36955301 GCA_017589665.1 Selenicereus undatus | reverse complement strand
TTTTTTATTTAAATCAGAATATTCAGAATTTTGTAATAATCTCTTCAAATATAATTACCAAAAGTCATTCAAACTAGATTTCCTTCGAATTCTGGAAACCACATGAAAATCATTATTCTCAATCTAGAGCCTCCGATCTAAAGCCCAAAAATCCCTTCTGTTCCGACCCTGACTGTCTCCATCTTGCTCTCCAATCTGATTTTGAGGGCTTCCAATCCTCAGGTCAGTCTCTCATTCTCTATCTCCCCCCTGTCTTTGATTGGAAAATTCATTCTCTTTTTTGTAATTGATTTATTGGTATTAATGTACTCATGTTTGCTGCCCTTTTGGTCGTTGTGAACTGATTTGAGGGCTTCCAATCATCAGGTCATTCTCTCATTCTCTGTGCCCCGTATCCTTGATTAGTTAAATGCATGCGTTTTTTTGGGATTATGCCTCTGTTACTTCAATCTATTGTAACATGAATATGCCCTACTAATGACATTCAAGAACTCACTATTATTGTCTATTTTCGCACTGATGACATTCAAGAAACCACATTGGACCCCATGCCTATATATACGTACAATAGATTTTTCATGATTAAAAAAGGGTAGCTCGGTGCACAAGCATCCCGCGTTCACGCAGGGTCCAAGGAAGGGCCGCACCCCAAGGGGTGAATTGTAGGTAGCCTATCTTGACTTTGTCAGTGGCTGATTCCACAACTTGAACCCGTGACCTTTTGGTCACACAGAGACAACCTTACCGTTGCTCCAAGGCTCCCTTTCAATAGATTTTTCATGATTGTATTAGTAATAATCACTCACTAATTAATGATGTTTGCAATTAGCTAATGTTGTCAAACTTTTAAGGGAAGCATATATATGTACTTCACCAGTGGATGCTAATATTGTTTTTGACACAGTTTATGACTTTAATGATAACTTGATCATCCTCTCTAGCAACCACAGGAGGTCCAGGGAACTTGCCATTCATAGTGAGCATACTCTTTGTCTTACACATGCCCAATTTGTTAGTTAAATTCATGCCCAAAATCCATATTCAAACCCAAAATCCTTACCCCAAGCCCCCTATGCCTGAATCTCCACATCGGCTCAGATTAAAAGCAAATAAGGTGTAGAAAACGGAAATAAAGGGAACTCGGACCATACCCATTAGACAACACCGGGGAGGGGTGGCGCGTGACCGTCACGCGCCACCGACAAAGGTCGTTTCGCGATCTTCTTCCTCCCAAAACCTCGCATCATCGCCGATCTATGCAACCATAGCAAGAAAATCGGAGAAACGCACAAGGGAGGGTGGCGCAGGACCATCACGCGCCGCCGACGAAGGGCGTTTCAAGATCTTCTTCCTCTCAAAACCCCGCATCATCACCGATCTACGCAGCCATAGAAAAAAAATTGGAGAAACGTCGTCAATGGAAGTGCGTGAGCCCACGCGCCACCACCTCAACAACGCCTTGGGCACGTGGTACCTTTCTCATACTCGTTTTCGTCCGATCTACACAACGGCGGTGGTGGTTCTCATCCGAGTATTGTAGATCAAGGCTCATGGGTTTTTATTGGGGGTCAGCGGTGTTTTTGCATCACTTGGGTGGTTTTTTAATCAACAAACCGATAACGGCGGTGGTGGTTGCGGTAGCCAAGGCGTAAAAACTTAAGAAAGTATCTTAGTTCTCCAATTTCTGGGTACGACGTCCACGGCCAAGTCGAGAGTAAGCGAGAGGATTCGAGAGGCAGGCAGGGAGGAGAGAGAGAGAATAAGGCAAGCAAAGAGGAGAGAGAGAGAGTGAAGATCAAATTAGGTTAAATGAAAGGAAACATGGGTTACTCAGTAGTCTCAGCTATAAAAGTGCCCCCCCCCCCCATTTTGGGCTGCTTTTAAATGAATTTATGTTAAATGGATCACTTAGGCTTTGTTGGTTGGTTCATAAAAATTAGTTTGTGTTATATGAATTAGTTTGTGTTATATATATATTAAACTTTATGTTATATGAATTAGTTTGTGTTATATATATTAAACCAAAATGAACCGATGTTAAATGAATTTGTGTCATAAAAATTATGTAAATATATATTTACATGATATTATAATACACAAAAACAGTTGTAATATGAAGTTCACATGGAAATTGAATGACATAGGCTTCTTTTATATTCAATTACGTCTTTTATATCCATCTTTTCTTCCCCCCCCCTATATATTGATCCCGAGAGAATATTAATAGCTAATTTTTTTCTGCTTTTTTAAATAATGTTAATTCCTAGGTGATTATCGAATCTCCTTGGGCATTGACGTTTGGAATTTTTAGGTATTTTCAATATATATACGTATAGATTAGCGTGTTTCAATTTTTTTTACTCAATTTTATGTTCTACTCATTTTGTATCTCTTGGCGAAGGGCAACTATGCTGGTTTGATTTATAAACGTTGTGATTTCGCTATCCAATATAACTATATTACATTATGTCTTTCATGTTTAATGTTTAAATATTGAATTTTGATACACTAAATCTAATATATTTGAAAAATCAAACTATTTCCCTCCTCCAAGTGAAAAAGGAAATCAAACACAAAAATACATCAGAAATAAACAAAAATCAAATCAAAAGAAATGAAAAATAAAAACACATCCATTTATTTCATTTAACACAATTGAATATTGAAGTAATCAAATTAGTAATGCAACATCGTATCCCCCCCCCCCAAATAAAATATAGAAGATTACTATCAATAATTAGAATTCAAACTGAGATACTAACAACTACCATGAAAATCATTATTCCCAATCTAGAGCCTGATGATAAAAATGCATACGGAAAAAAAAAATTCAACCGAAAAAAAAAATCCATTCAATTTATAAACGTTGTCATTTCGCTATCCAATATAACTATATTACATTATGTTTTTCATGTTTAATATTTAAATATTGAATTTTGATATACTAAATATAATTTATTTGAAAAATCAAATGCTTTCCCCCCTCAAAGTGAAAAAGGAACTCGAATACAAAAATGCATTAGAAATAAACAAAAATCAAATCAAATGAAAATAAAAATAAAAACACATCCATTTATTTCATTTAGTAGAATTGAATATCGAAGTAATCAAATTAGCAATGCAACATCGTGTACCCGCTCCCCCCCCCCCCAAATAAAATGTAGAAGATTACTATCGATAATTAGAATTCAAACTAGGATACCAACAACTACCATGAAAATCATTATTCCCAATCTAGAGCCTGATGATAAAAATGCATAAGAAAAAAAAATAACTTCAACCGAAAATGAAAAATCCATTCAATTTATAAACGTGGTGATTTCGCTATCCAATATAACTATATTACATTATTTCTTTCATGTTTAATATTTAAATATTGAATTTTGATATACTAGATGTAATTTATTTGAAAAATCAAACGCTTTCCCCCCCTCAAAGTGAAAAAGGAAATCGAATACAAAGATGCATCAGAAATAAAAAAAAATCAAATCAAATGAAAATAAAAATAAAAACAAATCCATTTGTTTCATTTAGTAGAATTGAATATCGAAGTAATCAAATTAGCAATGCAACATCGTGTACCCCCCCCCCCAAAATGTAGAAGATTACTACCAGCATAAAAACTTCAAACTAGGATACTAACAACTACCATGAAAATCATTATTCCCAATCTAGAGCCTGATGATAAAAATGCATAAGAAAAAAAAATAAATTCAATCGAAAATAAACAATCCATTCAATTTATAAACGTTGTGATTTCGCTATCCAATATAACTATATTAAATTATATCTTTCATGTTTATTATTTAAATATTGAATTTTGATATACTTAATGTAATTTATTTGAAAAATCAAACGCTTCCCCCTCTCAAAGTGAAAAAGGAAATCGAATCAAAAAATGTATCAGAAATAAACAAAAATCAAATCAAATGAAAATAAAAATAAAAACACATCCATTTATTTGATTTAGTAGAATTGAATATCGAAGTAATCAAATTAGCAATGCAACATCGTGTATCCCCCCCCCCCAAAATAAAATGTAGAAGATTACTATCAATAATTAGAATTTAAACTGGGATACTAACAACTACCATGAAAATCATTATTCCAAATCTAGATCCTAATGATAAAAATGCAAAAGAAAAAAAAAATTCAGTCCAAAATACAAAATCCATTCAATTTATAAATGTTGTGGTTTCGCTATCCAATATAACTATATTACATTATGTCTTTCATGTTTAATATTTAAATATTGAATTTTGATATACTAAATGTAATTTATTTGAAAAATCAAGCGCTTTCCCCCCTCAAAGTGAAGAAGGAAATCGAATTAAAAAATGCAACAAAAATAAACAAAAGTTAAATCAACTAAAAATAAAAACAAAAACAAATCCATTTATTTCATTTAGTAGAATTGAATATCAAAGTAATCAAATTAGCAATGCAACTTCGTGTAAATAAAGATACATGAATTTATACAGAGTTGTGATTCCGTTGTCCAATATAACTTTAATTACATTATGTCTTTCACTTTTAATATCCAAAATATTGAATATTAAAACTGCATAATATTTTTAATATAACTTAATCCATTATAGGCAATCGTACACTTAAACACATCACGAGTGGCATACATTCTTAAGCACAAGATCTTCCCTTTATAGACTTCACATGCATGCCTTTAAAACTGAAAGGTCCTTAAAAATCCTTCATGCAGTCATGGTTAGAGACCCACCAAGTAGTCAAAGAATTGAAAATGGTTTACAAAATAGGCTAGCTCGTCTTAATGCAAGATGGGGGATATTTACACGGTGTAATCAAGATAAGACAGCTGCACGATATATGCAAGAACGTGAACGATATCAAGCAGAAGCGAGAGCATTACAATTGGCCATATCTTGTGCTGCAACAAACACTACTAATCTACAAAGTGAACACCAAGCACCGCCTACTACTCTGAACTCTAACCCACATAGAAAATTTACAAAGCGATGGTCATTCACCGGAAAGATGGTTTCATGTAGCCACTGCAAAGCTACTATGTGGTTAGGTGAAAAGATTAGAAGTAGCAGCATTTCTCAGTCGCGATTCACCTTATGTTGTCAAAATGAGCAAGTCATATTGTCAAGCCTGCCTCCAGCTTCTCCTCCCCTACACACATTACTGAATGATCCAAATTTCTCCCGACATATTAGAGCTTACAACTCAATGTTATCATTTACTTGAATGGGTGGGACAATTGACTATGCTGTAATGGACGGTCATGGTCCTTATTCCTTCCGTATCAGTGGCCAAAACTACCATCACATTGGTTCTTTACTGCCGACACAAGGAAGAAAGCCAAGATTTGCTCAATTGTACATCTACAATACACACGATGAAGTACAAAACCGATGCAGGGCTTTGAATAGCCAGCAAAGTGTTAATGGCATTGATCTGACAATTTTGGAGGTATTACAACGAATGCTTGATTCAACAAATCCTCATGTACAGGCCTTTCGAAATGCACAGGATGTCTTACATGCCAACAATATTGTTGACTTAAGAATACACATCATCGAAGCACGACCAGGGTGCCAATACACAAGATCCACTGCAGATGAAGTGGCAGCTCTCATAGTGGGTGGTGAGCATACTGATGGGGAAACTCGAGACATCATCGTCTACAAGATAGATGGAAACTTGCAGCGTATATATGAAACTCACCCATCTTATATGCCTTTCCAATGTCCCCTTTTATTTCCATATGGAACCGATGGTTGGTCAGAACACATTCCATGCGCTGAAAGGTCAAGGAGTAATAGAAGATATGTCATAATGCGAGAGTTCTATGCATTCTTGATACAATATCGAGTGAATGAGTGGAACATTTTGCTTCATTCTGGTCGTTTATTTTTACAATTCATTGTTGATTGTTATGCTGCAATAGAAGCATGGAGATTGAATTACATACGGAGTCACCAAGGTACACTCCGAGCATATTTGTACAGTGGTCTACAAGATGCAATTATTGCTGGAGAGAATGATCCTACTACAGTTGGAAAGAGGTTAATATTACCCGCAACTTTCACGGGGGGTCCACGTTGCATGAGGCAACACTTTCTTGACGCAATGGCCATTTGTTGTCAACTGGGCTATGTAGATTTTTTATGACATTTACTTGCAACCCAAACTGACCTGAAATTATGGAAACACTATCCCAACAACCAGGCCAATGTGCCAGTGATCGACCTGACATTGTAGCTTGAGTATTTTGCTTAAAGCTGAAAGAGCTAACTCTAGATTTTAAGGAGAAAATTTTATTTGGCAAAGTCAGCGCAGGTATGTTTTTCCTCCAACTCTGTGTTTTTTATATTGATTAGCTAAATACCTGTCATGTAAAACCAAGTTTCTTCATTGTACACATACATATCACTATTTATTCTATCACTCAAGTTTGTCATTTCTCCTATTCACAGATATACATGTTATTGAATTCCAAAGTCGAGGCTTGTCGCATGCTCATATTTTGCTTACTTTAGCAAATGAGGATAAGCCAACTTGTGCAGAAGATATTGATAACGTTATATGTGCTGAGCTACCTAATAATGTTAGTGACCCTCTAGCATTTGAAACAATTACAAGACACATGATTCATGGTCCATGTGGTAATGGTGTTTCTTATGCCCCATGTATGGATGGTAGCAAGTGCACAAAACATTATCCAAAGACCTTCTCTAATGAGACCATTATTAAAGAGAATGGGTTTGTCAAATATAGGCGTAGAGACGATGGGAGAAGTGTAACAATTCGTGGTACGAACATTGATAACAGGTGGTTTGTACCATACAATTGTGACCTTTGTGTCAAATATGACGCGCATATAAAATTATAAATGTTGAGCGCTGCACTCAAAAGAAGGTTATTAAGTATCTTCACAAGTATATGCATAAGGGACTTGATCAAGCAGCTTTTGTTATTGACGACAATGCTCACAGTATCGAGGATGGATCAGGACCTCCATATATACGGGTTGATCAAATACAACAATATTTAGATTGTCGTTATGTCTCACCTGTAGATGCAATTTGGAGAATATTTGAGTTTGATATAACACATGGTTACCCATCTGTCGAATTGCAACAATACCACTGACCAGTACAACAATACATTGTGTTCAATGATCGAAATGACCTTCATGATGTGGTGAATCAAGCAACAGAGAAGGTGACAATGCCCATTGGGTGGTTTGGCACAAATATAGCAGATATGAATGCAAAAAGATATACCTATGCATAATTCTTAACTTATTACATGTGGAATAAGAGCCTTAAGAAATGGACTATAAGACAACAAAGGGTTTGCATAGATCGAATACCATATGCTCACCCTAACATGGGGGAAAGATATTATATGAGAATGTTATTGCATATTGTTCGGGGTGCAACATGTTATGAAGACTTAAGAACTGTTAATGGAACCCTGCATTCAACCCTCAATGAAGCTTGCTTAGCACATGGCTTGTTAGATGACACTAACAAGTGGGATGAAGCATTGATAGAAGCATTAACATGGGCAACTGGGGTTGAACTGAGGAGTTTGTTTTGCTCAATGCTTATGTTCTCAGAAGTGGGACAACCTGATTAATTATGGGAGGCACATTGGGAAGATCTCACTGATGACCTTCCCAGAAGTTAACAATGGGAGCAAAGAAATCCCCAACTGGAGATAAGCAATGAACAGAGGAGAAGCCTTGGATTGTATGAACTTGAGTTAATTTTGAATAAAAATGGAAGGCCATTAAGGGACTATCCTCGTATGCCCTTACCTTCACCTGAGATGTTGCAGCGAACAGGTAATAGACTTATCAGGGAACAACTTGACTATGATGTGTCAATAGAGAAAGACAATCTTGACATATACCTTTGGACACTAAATCAGGATCAAATGCGAGTTTTTCAATCAATAACTACGTCAAACGAACGTGGAAAGGGAGGCTACTTCTTGATTTATGGTAGAGGTGGCACAGGGAAGACATATCTTTGGAAAACTCTTATTGCTTATATCAAGTCCAAGGGCTTAATGGTGCTTTCAGTGGCGTCCTCTAGTATAGCGGCTTTGTTGCTGCCTACGGGAAAAACAGCTCATGCGATGTTCAAGATACGAATTGATGTACATGAGACATATGTTTGCTCAATTTCAAAACAATCTGAATTAGCAGAACTAATAAGAGAAACATCATTGATAATATGGGACAAGGCTCCTATGACTCATCGCTACATATTTGAAGCTGTTGAGCGCACCTTCAGGGACGTTTGTTCTACCAATGTTGGGGGAAAATTGCTCATTTTTGGAAGTGATTTTAGGCAAGTGCTTCCGGTTGTAACTAATGGTAATCGGGCAGATGTACTTGCAGTGTTAATATCAAAAGCAATATTTTGGCCTTATTGTACTATGAGACACCTCAGGCTGAACATGAGGTTAATAAATTCAAACTTAAGTCATGATGCACAAGAACGATTAAGTAGTTTTGCCAATGGAACCTAAACGTTGGTAATGGGTCTATACGAGGGTATCCATTTTTAGAAAGTAGCGAGCCAGAGTGGATACAGATTCCTGAAGAATTCATAATCAATAATGACAATAACGGTCTCACAAATTTGATAGAGTTTGTGTACCCAAATTTACTTCATAGATACCAAGATCAACAATACTTTCAAGATCGTTGTATACTGGCACCATTAAACACAGATGTCGATGATTTGAATTCTCGGATCTTGGCGATACTTCCGAGTAGTATCCGTACATATTTGAGTTCGAACACATTCCTACCATGTACTACCAATTCTTACATTGATGATATTAATCCACCAGAACTGTTACACGGTAAGAACTTTTCGGACTTCCCAAATCATAAAGTTGAGCTTAAAGTTGGTGCTCTAGTTGTTTTTTTAAGAAACCTTGATCCTTCAATTGGCTTATGCAATGGCACCCCGTTTGACTATTCAAAGACTTGGAAGTAAGGTCATCCAAGCAAAAATTTTGACTGGTCGAAATGTAGGACAAACGGTAACAATCCCACGTATTGATCTAAGCCCTTCGGATAAGGATTCACCATTTGCCTTGAAGAGAAGACAATTCCCTTTGAAATTGGCATTTGCAATGACAATTAACAAAAGTCAAGGTCAAATGTTGCAATATGGAGGTGTATGCCTACCAAAACTTGTATTCTCGCATGGTCAATTATATGTGGCAATCTCTCGCGTCACTTCGGCTTCAGGGCTAAGGTTTTTGATTTTTAATGAAAAGGGTGTGCCTAATAATATGACCAAGAACACTGTCTACCATGAGGTTTTTAACGATGTTGATGATTCTTGGTTAGTCCCAGTCCATTAATTATGCTGTTGTTATTAGTATTACACATTTGAACTTAGTGTTTTATGTTTACAACTACATTTATTTTGTTACATCTTGGGCTAATCTATATGTATTTCATTTCTTTCTTTATGATTATAGACATGACAAGTTTAGTACACAATTCGATGCCGATATGTGCCATCAATCCTTGCAATAGATCTGTGACAATAATTGTTCATCTCATGAGATTCATGAAGGTTTGTGCTTATGAACAACGCAAAATGTGGAAAGTTATATTCATGGACTACCAGGTACCGAGCTAATCTAAGTTCTTAAAATGTGAACAACATGTAGATGTATATTGAATATCAAAGCACAATGTTGTTTTACAGCGCAATGAGATATTAGGCATCATGGAAGGTGATGATGCTATTAATCGGTGGAACTCTATACTCAAAGCTGGCAACGTTTACCACATTCCGGGCTCTCAGTTGATGCTGCAACAGACGGAGAAAGGAATGTGGTCACCAATAATTTGAAGTTGGTTTTACGCCACGAACGAGACTTGAAGATGTCATTAATGATTGCTCTAACATTCCCTGCCAGCACTTACCACCCTTTGTATCGTTTATCAATGTCCCGCGCGTCTTAAGTTACATGATAACATAATAGGTAAATATAGTTTACAAATTACAATTTACATATGGAGATTCTACTTATATGCTTTTCTATATATTTATAAGATTTTTATTTTGTTCTGGTACAGACATCATTGGCATGGTAGTTGCTCTATCCCCTTTGAAAAAGACAAGAACTAGGGGCACAGCAAAACGAGAATTGCTACTTTCTAATATGTGGTTTGTATTTTCATTGCTAATTATTTCTACTTTCTTATTAATGTATTTTTATTGCCCAATAATAGCACATATAATCTACAAATACAGAATGCAGACTTTGCGATTAACTTTGTGGGGAGATTTTGCGGAGGTGGAGGGCACTTATCTTCAACAACATTTATATGAAGAAAATATACTCATTGCTTCTAGAGTGCACATTAGAGTTTATGAAGGTACCCTCACAATCCAATTACCATATCTTTGTTATGTAAAAGTGTTTATTTCTCAACACTACAATGGTATACTTTTGTAATATTTTTTTTTCAACATCTGTACGCTTATAGGTATATCAGTTTCTACTTTGCCAATGAGTAGATTGCTGATTAATCCAGATATTGGATGGTAACCATTACCTGTGTGTTTCATTCACCATCCAAGTTATATACAATTGCTGGCAAATATAATACTTTCATTGTATGCATTAGGTACTCTGAGACCAGAGATGTGATACACCACTTTGATTTCATGCGCAATAGAACATTGAGGATTGTAAATCTGGAGAAATTGTTTGCTGCAAAAAGAATAAGATTGAATGAATACATAGCTATGCAAAGTATAAGACACACACTTATATAACAAATAACTTCATGCTTATAGGTTAGATAAAACATAATGCTATTTTACTATATATAGGTTAGATATTTTCGCATTTTTGCATATGTGGATGAGATCTACCCACTGCTTTATGACGTTTGCACTACTTGCAAAAAAAGTGCCAACACTTATGTATTTGCTCTAAATGTACCTTATTGTACATGTGCAACTCCAAGTTTAACTCAAAGAAGGTATGGATAATGGGTTTTTATTATTAAGTAGCCTTGATCATACATTTCAAGTTGTCTATGTACATTATTACGCACAATATTCTTCTATATGAATTATAGGTACATTTTCAGGGTTTTATTGCGAGATCATACACATTACACAAGATTTATTGTTCGTCATGAGGATGCTCGGGTTCTTTTGCATACAAGTACAATAGAATTGGATTCATATATAGCTCAGGTATTGTACTGTTTATCATGTTTTGCACAATTTATTTTTCAATTACTAACTATCTCATGAGAATATTCTTTGCAACCGTATGGTCATCTATCTCTATATGCGATTATAGATGAATATATAGGTAAACCATGGGTATTTGTTATGGAGCCTCCACGACACCATGAAGTAGAATTGCCTATCACTCTTATTGCGCCAGTTAGTTGGGAGGAGGCATATTACTTACGAAATACTGATGCTAGGTACACTAGGTACAAAAGATGCAATTATAGGTTTCAATTATATCATTGTTAATCAAATTATTACTAAGAACTTAATTTTTACTGTAGGTACAAGAACATAATGTGGATTTCTTGTCATTGGTGCCACAAATTAGCATATCAATATATCATCTAGCATGATTTTAGTTGCATTTTGACTACCTATAATCTCTATCATACTTTACATCATGTCTTTCACAATCATCTGTTGTTTTAATTATTGAGTTTTAATGATTGTGCATGAAATTGCTATCTACTTATATGTTTCAATAAATTCGAGTTTCTATTGAACATTCCTATATTGTTTTGATGCTCTCTCTCTCTCTCTCTCTCTCTCTCTCTCTCTCTCTCTCTCTCTCTATATATATATATATATATATATATATATATATATATATATATATATATATGTAGATATATATATATATATACACACACACACACATACACACACAAACACAAACAATCTACCGTAGCATGCACCGTGTAAAGTACGGTTCCATACTAGTTTCTAATAAAAACTAATGTAAATATATTGACTAGATAGTATCACAATAAATTACTATAACATAATTAAAATAATGTATAATTAGATGTTTTTTACAAGTTATGTGTTAAAGGAACATTATTATCTCACCATAAACTTTTATGTTGCAATTTCACTTAAGATGGACTTAAAAAAAAAAAGAAAAGAAAAGAAAAGACACAATGTAGGAATACAGCCCTTGTTTTCCTCACCATCATGAATTCTATAATTTTTTTTAATCTATCACTAATTGGGTTTAAAAAAGAGTAAACTAATTTTTGACTCTTTAGCTTTTGGTGCTTTTAACTATTAAGTAGGAGTATTTGATATGGTATATTCTTTTCAATTTATTTTTGTTGAGATTATATGAAGTGAATCTATCTAAACTTAATTTTGTTAAATTGTAATGACCTAGAATTATTTCTGTTAAATTGAATCATCTGAACTTATTTGACAATTTAAATGTAAACATCCACGTAAAATTAAATAGAATGTAATTTATCTTTACTTAATTCTATTTTAAGGGTGTGTTTGGTAGGGGAAAAAATCATTTTACATGAAAAATATTTTCCCAAGGAAAATGATTTTTCACTTACATTTTCAGCTGTTTGGTAGAATGAAAAATCATTTTCTTTCCACTTCATTTTTTTCTATTTGATAGAATGAACCCCCTGTTCTCACTTCATTTCTTTTTACCATCAATCTACTTCCCTGCTCACTACTCCGACCCGTCCCAGCCAACGAATTCTATTTCTCTCTCCTCTTCAAAATCAAACCCAAAACATCAATAAGAAATATACCCAGTAATAAACCCAACAAAAGAGAGAGTCAACATTAATGAATCTCAATTTTTTCACTATTCTCAATGATTACCCAATTGACTTTGAGTAATATTAAATCCAGATTAAAGAAAATGATGAACGGGGAGACGATGAGTGTCTCAAGTTGCGAAGTTCTTCAAAAGGGCAACTGTAACAAGATCAGAGAACTCAAGAAATAATTACAGAGATTGACGATGAAAACCATCGATGAACTGATGAACATGAAGAAGATGGGAAGAATGAGAGACAAAATGAGAATGAAAATAGAATGATTCTAGACACAATTAAAAGAAAATAGAACCAGAGACAAAATTGGGCAACGAAAATTGGGTTTGAAAAATCGTTTTCCCTACTTTTTCAAGGGAAAACGATTTCCTTCAAATGGGGTAAAATGATTTTCCCCTGAAAATGATTTTTCCCTCCGTGTTTTACCAAACGGCGTAAAATGGGAAAATTATTTTTCGGAAAAATGATTTTCCCCCCTACCAAACACACCCTAACTGAAATTTGAACTTTTTTATTAGTATTCTTTTAACTAAACTAATTTATTTAAACTTATCTAAGCTTCTTGTTAAAAAATAAGTTAAATATAATAGTACCAGATTCTTACTCTTATCTTATCACTATTGATTGACCTCCAAGTAACCGGTGACAGTGTACTCTTCCTTCAAACTGCTTGAATTATTATTTGCTTTTTTCCAGTGAACTCCTACTTCAAACTGCTTAAATTATTATTTGCTTTTGTTTTTTTGGTTTTTGGTTAGGATGACTGCTTGGCTAAGTGCGTAGCCCTTCGTACTTTTGATTTGTCTCTCATGTTCTAACATTTCAAGGTCTTCGATAGTTCTTTTTTTTTGTTCCAAATTTTACTTTGATCATTTATTTTAATAAAATTGAGCTACTCTTAATTCAACAAGGGGTGAACCTATTCATAGTTTTTCTCCATTCATTAGTTAGTTCAAGTGGTTGAAACAGTTTTCATATACTACCTTGTGACCTACAACAGATTCTAAGGTGAGACTGTCTCACAAGTGTTATTGTGAGACAGACCCTTTTAAAGATGACTTTTTGAGGCCTTGAGGCAACTAATAAATATATTTTGCAATGACTTTTTAATTTAGGAGCAACTAATAATTCATCTCACAGTGATTTTTATTATAATCACCCCTAAATGAACTGTTAGTTACTCCAATTAATTATTAAAAGTTACTATAAAAATGTTTATCTCATGATATGACATATATAAGATGATCTAGTACAAGCCTTACTATTGGATCACTTTATTGCCATATACGGAAATTTTCTCACCTTGAAGAATTGTTTTAAAAAAGATAATGCAATTATGTCAAACGATGTAAAAACATTACAAAGGTAGTTGACTATTAAGTTACGTTCGGAGTCACGCCCACTAATATTGATCTAGAAAACACAGTGACCTTGTAGCAAAACGTAGAACAACCCCCCTCTTGTTCGCAATGGTAGAGTATTCCCTTCTTGAAAGTCAAGTGAACTCAACATACAGGCCTGACGTTTCGAACTTTCTCTTACCACAAAGATTGTTATTAGTATTATTTCATCAATTTGATGATGACCATTGTGTGTCCAGCGTGTAAATCGCTTTCAATCATTGTAATGCTCCTTACACCATGCAATTGAGTTAGAGTTAATCCCATAGAATAAATCTCAAGTCAACATTTTCATAATGTGATTCCCTTTTTTTTTTTCTTCGGACCTCTATTTCATTAGAGTCGAGCTACTGTTGGTTCATAAAATAGTGAAGCTCTGCTGGCAGGAATTCTCTCCTTTGTTTTCCCTTTAACTGTTTTACAACATACGTTTTGGTCCTCAGATTTTAAAAATTTGCTATCATAGTTGAATGTTAAACTATTAAGGGCATGTTCTTTTCGTGGGTAAATTGGGTGGGTTAAAAGGGTGAAGTGGGTTGAAGTTGGTTGAGGTGGGTTGAGATAGGTTGAAGTTGATATTTTTTTTTTT
>JACYFF010031952.1:36918459-36935465 GCA_017589665.1 Selenicereus undatus | reverse complement strand
AAGTGGGTTGAAGTTGGTATTTTTTTTTTCAAGTGGGTTGAAGTAGGTTGAAATGGGTTGAAGTAGGTTGAAGTGGGTAAAAGTGGATTGACCCACGAAAAGAACAGGCCCTAAATTATGTGCTACATTTTTTCTAAGTCTTATTTTTATGACTTGTAATTGACATTTCAAACTTTCAGCTTTCACATGAGGATGGGTAAAATCAAGCAATATCGCACTAACATTTGAAAATATCACCCCAAATAATGGGTGGAAAAAATCTTGTCCATTTAAGTTACATTATTCCAAACTATGCTCCCAAAACTTGAAAGTACGATTTCAATACTATTACAGTAATGTTATGCTTAAAACCTCGAAAATGAGAACTATGACAACGTGATTTCTTATTAATTTCACGGATACAACACCTATAAAAATTTATGATATAATGTCATAACTTTAGGATATTATATACAACTCTTTATTCTATACTCTAAATTTCACAACATGCCTTTGATGCATTCTTTGACATGCCACCATTAACGTTGCCTAAATATTTTCATAAACTGGTTTAAACAGAAAAGGCATCAAAACTGGATTAAGGGTTGAAAGATGAGGCAGAAAATTGGAGGGAGCGCGAAGAGGATCTGCAGCAGGTAGTCAAACATCATTTTATTGAACTCTTTCAAGGTGAAAACCAGAGGGACCTAGACCCAGTATTGGCAGCATTACACTATTGCATCACAAATGAGGATAATGAGCTGCTGCTGAAACAAGTCACAGGAGAGGAGGTCCATGAAGCACTTCCCCAAATGCACCCATAGAAAGCCTCGGGACCCGATGGTACATCCCCATCCTTTTTCAAAATTTTTGGGACATCGTGGGAGGAGAAATGGTTCGTTATTGTCATAATTTCCTTAATCGAGGGCATTTTGATCCTAAAATTAATGAAACTACCATTGTGTTGATACCTAAAATCTCTTCTCTTGAGTTAGTAGCACACTTTAGATCTATTAGTTCATGTAACGTTGTTTATAAAATCATCTCGAAGGTGCTAGCTATCAGACTCAAGAAGGTATTATCTAGAATTATTTCATATTTTCAGAGTGTACTTGTCCCAATACAACTCAATTACTAACAATGTTGAGGTTGCTTTTGAGACGTTACATTGTTTGAAAAATAGTAAAAGGAGCAAAAACGCTTATGTGACTATAAAACTTGACATGACAAAGGCGTATGATATGGTCGATTGGTCCTACTTGCAAGTAGTTATGTTTAAAATGGGTTTTGCTCAACAATGGGTGGCTAGGATAATGACGTGTGCGACCTCAGTATTTTTTGGGATTCTAGTGAATGGGAATAGGGTGGGCCCCGTGGTGCAAAGATGGGGCATATGGCAAAGAGATCCTTTTTCTCCTTATTTATATTACATGCAGAAGGCCTATCACGGAAGTTGTTACAAGCAGAGCACCAAGGAGAGATCCACGGTATTTGTGTGAATTGAAAAGCTCCTAGGGTTACCTCTTGTTTGCAATGACAATTTTTTATTTTATAAGGCAGGGTCAGGGGAGGCATAGAAGTTGAAGGCAATTTTGAAGGCCTATGACAGTGCTTCTAGACAACCGGTCATCATAAAAAAATCAGCGGTCTTCTTCAGTCCTAGTCTAAGCAAGAAGGTGAGAAATGGTACGATGGAGATCCTAGATATTCATACACCCTTGGGCGGAGGTAAGTATTTGGGGCTTCCCTCTCTTACAGGTAGGAAAAAAAGAAAAGGAGGTTTGCTTCTCTTATGGAGAAAGTGTGGCAAAAACAACAAGATGGGCTTCTTCTTTGGCCTCTCGAGCGGGAAAAGAGGTGCTTATTAAATCAGTTATACAATCTCTTGCGACTTATGCTATGAGGGTATTTTTGCTTCCTACATCACTTTGTGATGACATGAAGAGAATGATGAATAGGTTTCAGTGGAGTTCAAGTGAGAGGGGAATAAGGTGGCTTGCATGGGATCGAATGTGTGTTCCAAAAGGCTACGGGGGATTGGGATTTAGAGCGCCTCACAAATTTAACCTCGCACTTCTTACCAAACAAGGCTGGATGATCATACATCACCCTGAGACTTTGTTGGCTCAAATTCTCCAGGTTCGTTATTTTCCAAATTGCGGTTGCTTGTGGGCAAAAGAGGGTTATTACCCTAGTTACTTTTGGAGGAGTCTACTAAATGGAAGTTGGGTGCTTGAACAAGGGCACATATCGAGCATTGGCATGGGGGAAAATGTGAAGGTTTTGGTGCAGGCCATGGTTGCCTGGGAAAGTAGAATGTAGGTGGAATCGCCTTTATTGGAAGGGGTTGAAGATTTCAAGGTTAGAGACTTGATGGGATGGTGGGAAAAGGGATTTGGATATAGCAATTTTAAATCAATGGCCGGTTCAAGAGGAAATGGAGACGATCTTAAAGATATCTTTGGCTGACTATATAGGGAGAGATGAGATAGTGTAGCAGAGGAATAAGGATGATGCCTATATAGTTAAGGGGGGTATTGGCTAGCTATACATAACCACATGGAGAGAGCTAAGCATGAAGAAGAGGGGTGGAATGTATAGGACCTAGTTCGGAAAGTTAATGTACTTGGAGTAGTGAAAAATTTCGCATGGAGAGGGTGCAAGACGAAGCTTAAGGAAAAAGAGAAGGATATTGATAGCCACTATGACTTTTGTGGGGATGAGAGGCAGGAGTTAATCTACATAATTTGGAATGCCCCCTAGTGAAATCTTTACGTTACCTTTACCCATGCATTTCTTCTTCTTTAACTACATATCATGATACCAACTCATTTAAGCAATGGCTATAGTAGATGGGGACAAGCTTCCACCATCAGAGTTGGTACATGTATTGATGTATGCATGGAAGCTTTGGAATCAGTGGAACGAGCGTGTGTGGGGTGGAGATGATAAAGGCTCGGAGCTAATGAAGGCTGAACCATATATTTTTCTCCATAATTTCCAAAATGCAAATGAGCAGGGAAGCCATGAGAAGCAACCATCGAAGGAGCATAAGTGGGTAAAACCGAACTCGGGGATGTATAAAATCAATTCCAATGCGGTTGTTGACATTACGCTAAGAGTGATTGGCATAGGGGTTGTGATTTGAGATCATGAGGGGAATGTGGTAGCTTGTTTCATGAAGCGAATGAGAGGCCCGATAGACAGCCAGTGTGCTGAAGCTATGGGTATCAAATGCGCAGTTAGATGGATAAAGAAAATTGAGACAGTGGGTGGTATCTTTGAAATAGACAATCTGGAGGTGGTTCAAGGTGTCAATGGCACTCCCCAACAGCTAAATACTTTCCAAAGACTCATATATGATATGAAGCTTGCTAGCTTGGTGCTTAATTATTTTTCATTAGATCATGTGAAGAGGGAAGCAAATAGAGTAGCCTACAAACTAGATAGAGAGACTCTTAGCATTAGTGACTTTGAAGCTTGGATTGAAGAATTTCTCCCTTGTACCCAAGATATTGTAATGCTTGATAAGTCTGAATGAAAGTGTGGTTGGTTTGTTCTGGCAAAAAAAATTACGGACATGCCCCAAAAATAGTAACATTTTAGCCCATTGAGAAATAAGAATTAATTTGAGGGCTTTTTCTGGCCAACCACCTAATATTCTAGGTAGTTGGCGGAAAACCGCATTAATTTTTTATTTTTCAATATTCCATCTGAACTTCTATGTTAATTTTCAATGTCACACTTGTTATTTAAAACTATCATATTTTTTATTTTGAAATCTAAACTACAAAATTATACAAATAAATATATATATTTTTTTTTACTACAACTACAACTCTCTCTCCAAATGTCCACCATGCTAGCTAACTTATATGAAGGGAACTTTTAATTACGAGGGGTCCAAAGAAACAAAAAGGAAAATAGAGGAAAAAGTATTTCGTTTATGCCTTTCATCCCCCTAATTTGAATATTGAAGAGTGAAATGTTTATTTGAAATGTTAAGGGTGGAGATTATTAATATCGTCAAGATCACATATGACTGTAGCAAATAGATGAGAAGTTATGGTAATACATTTTTGTCGCTTAAATACATGGCTTTAAAGTGACTAAAACAAAGAACGTAGAGCTTTTCATGGGAAAAATTCCATTTCCTGTAGAATCATTACAAAAAAAAATAAAAAATCCAGCTAGCTATATAATGATTGTCTAATTTTGAAGGAACTATTCTCAATTGTTAGGATGTAAGTTTGATAATGTCAGTATCAAAACTTTTCTTATTAACATGCTTCGATTGTGTTGGTATGATGTTAACCCTATACTAGCATAAATTTTACAAATGCACTTTAGCCTTCAAACAAGTAGCTATTGGTTACTTTTACTAATCATGTTTGGTTCAATTGTAGAGTAAAATATAATCGGAAACGAGAGTACATGTGAGACTTAATTCTTCATATCTTGTGCTCAGTTCCCAAAAAAAAAAAGTAAATAGGGTTGCAAACTTCAAGTCCATATAAATTAGGGTCCGAGAATTCGGATATTCAGACAACAACTTTATATTGCGACTTTGTTCAAATCATAAATTCGACACTCTAACTAGATCAAATCCGAACTTTGCTGTTAGATGTCCTGGCCTGGTTGTTCGAATCTATAGTATGACTTTTGCAAATTCTGATCGAACCTGAACTAGATTTTGTAATGCCCGAACCAAGTTGTTTAAATTTTTTATAAAAATTCTAAAGAAATTAGACCAAGTTATACCTAAACCAATTGTGTGATGTCCAAATTTAGTTGTTTGATTGTCCAAATTTGTTCAAACCCAAAATGGTTCACAAAATCTAAACCATACTGACTCTAATGCCCGATCCCGGACCCGGACCTAACTCAAATTTAAGTTCGGGTATGATCGATTACCTGAATTTCAAACTCGGACAAAAATTACACCTGTACTCGATTTTTTCTAGGTTAGACAAATTCGCGTAATCGGATCAGATAGATTTTGACAAACCCTATACATTTTGTTGTGTGAGATGATTGATGGCCTTAGATTCTTAATGACTTTTGAGAGATTATAACAAGCAACATTTTAACACTAAACACAAAACTCTTTTCATGCAAGTCGCCGTCCGAATAGCATTTGCTTGGCCTTATAGGCTAATTGATGGGGTATATCCCCGAATGAACAGAGCGGAGCATGCGTGGAGTATCAACATACCATGTCCAATCCATGTGGGACACACTAAGTTTGTGTTTGGTAATAGCATTTGGAGTAGCTTTTTTGTGGCGTTTAGTTGGAAGTAATGTAATCAGTATATAATGGAATCAATCATATAGTGCAATTTTCAATATAATGGAATTGGATAATAATTACATTACAATATTTGTTTAGAAATTTTTTACAATTGTAATGGGATGAATTCATTTATAAACAACACTTTTTACATGTAGCACGAAATACTCGTAATTCAATTCACATTTTATTTTTCTTACTTTAATTATTTGCAACTTTGTTGATAATTATCATTCAATATATTATCATCATGATTATGATGATTCACATAAGACTCACTTCACTCCATTTCCTCTAATTAACAATAATGCAATATTGTTCAAGTTTAGCAAGTCGAGAGAGAAGATGATGATGAAGATGAAGACGACGATGATGGGGTGTGTGTGTGTGTGTGTGTGTGTGTGTGTGTGTGTGTGAGAGAGAGAGAGAGAGAGAGAGAGAGAGAGAGAGAGAGAGAGAGAGATATGATGTTTAGAATGTACAAAAATGCAATTACAACAACATGATCATGAGCTGAGTAAAATTTTACCTAATATGGAGAGAACAGAGAAGGGGGTGAAAGGGACGTCAAACCTTTAAAAACGTGGTGATGTACTAACAAATGAGAAGCAAAAGAGAGACAATGGAGCGAAGAGAGAAAGTCCACAAATATAGTAATTTATGGTTGGGTAGACTCCGATGGAAAGGTATTGTAATCATAATAGTTTAGGAAAAGGCAAGTAATTGTATTTGAATAGATTGAGGTAAATATGATTACAATGCAATTTTAATTACATCCCTCAATGGCAACCAAACATGGTAATGAAATCATCATTACCATTTTGATTGCATTAACACTTTGATTATGTGGAACCAAACTAGCCATTAGTGTTTTGACCAAGTCAAATTTTTAGTGCTTAATAACCTAGTGTTTGGACTAGTGTTTTAAGTAGTGTTCATTGTTTTTAAAAAGGCAATAATATTAGCTTTTGGCATTCAAATGTAGCATTTGATAACTTTTGGTCAAAAAATTTCATTTGAAAATTTGATCTCTAAAAATTCCATATCTTTTTATTGTCATTTAAATTAGTAGGCTAATCAAACATATGAATTGACCAAACACATATTCTTCAACCACTTGCCTAAACATCTATTAACTAACATCTAAGTGAGAATAGTTATTGACTTCCTAAATAGCTATTTACCATCCAAATAGTTGTTTACTACTTAAACAACTAATTTTTCTGAAGAGGGTCTTGTTATGATTTGAAAAGATCCAGAAGCAAACAATATTACAACATATTAGATATAAGAGCTTCTTCCTCGTAGGGTATCATATAAAGCTTTATGACTAGAAATGCACAAAATATTTGAAATAATAATCCAAATGCTCATAAGAGCATATATTGAATATTAAAGGCTACTAAAAATTCCATCATATTATAAAGGCATTTGGTTGTATAATTTACATGCACCACAACACAAGCTATAGGCTTTCCCATAAACTTCCTAGAATAACAAAAATTTATTATCACTAGCTCGTATGACGGAAATAAACAACAAAAAAAATTATAAAAGATTAACAATGGAAATATTCACATTTTACAACTTATTATTGAATAACTCAAGATGATACGACTCTACATAAGATGGAGTAGGAAACAAAGGGAATGGTACAACTAAGGCATAAGCAAAGATGCGGTATTGCACCATTAGTAGGTCTCTTCTCTTGCTTTTGGATTTTAACATTCGCAATTTCTAGTACAAACATTGAGGATTCACAAGCAATTACCTTGGCAGAATCAATTTCTAAATTTCTATGCCAATTATCACAAAGATGGTGAAAAATAAGCCTCGATGTAAACACTGGGAGACAGATAAGGCCAATAAGGAGCATTCTCTCGGCTTTTTCTTTCTGTTAAAGTGGAAAGATGCTATTGTGATGCCAATCGCTAGGGAAAGTAATGATGATTCCAAATAGAACCATCCAGAGGTTAAACCCCCCTACATGATAGGGAAAGATAATTAATAAGAAATTGGAATTAAACCCGTTTAAAGAGGTAAAGGTAAAAGTAGAGTACCTTACATCACTTTGTAAACACAAGTTTTGTGCCTAAAATAAATCAGGCTAGAAATTGAGAAACAAATTTAATTTTGTATTAATGTTGTATGTATAAGTACAATCTCTTAATGAAATACAATGAAATAGTCATCTGATTCAATCTCCTAGTAACTTGAGTCTTCCGAGGGCGTGATGCTTTGATGTAGAATCAGTTGAGCAACTCTGAAACAGTTTTTGATCTTGATTTGCAGGTGGTTGATTATTGACTCTGAAGCTTGCAAGTTTTGATCCTTCTCACTTGGTAGCTGGATGTCACTTGTAATTTGAGCTTCTAAATTCTATAATGCTGAATGTTGAATGTAGTTGGCTAGATTAATCAATCTGAGGGTGAAGTTGCTTGACCTTGATTGATGAGCTGGATGAACAACTCTGAAGTAGACTTCAATTTGTGGTTGCAGAAGATGTTGAACTAGTTGACTTTGATTCTTGTGGCTTAGTAGCTGGACGTCGTTTGTAGTCTAAGCTCGAGAGCTTGTAGGATGTTGGATGCTCAGATTCTCTTGACAATGAGGGGGAAGACCCCTATTTATAGGCTCCCAAACTAGGGTCTTGAGTCGAGCTTTGGGCTTAGGCCCATAATTTAGGCATTACCTATTTATTTAAAAGAAAGAAATAATTACTATTTAATCCATCAATACAACACGTGATAATTTTTGGTTGGCCAGAATTTATATCAACTTAAATGGGCCTGGCAAAGCTAATTTTACACGTGGCAACTCCTCATTGGCCAAATAAAAATTTTCTTAGTTTACACTTGGCACCATGTGATCTGTTAGCAAATTTTTACCTCCTACAAATGCCCCATTTGAGAGTCAGACGCGCACTCGAACCTTGAGTGTTTGAAGTGGTTGAGTCTTGAAAAATTGGAAGATGTTGATGATCGAAGCCCTTGTTTTGGGGGGCTTCCTCTTTTTTTTTTCCTTTTTTTGGCCAAATAACTTGGTGACTTGATAGATAATCCACACTAGCTTTTTTTTTTGGAAGATAATTCAGCTTGTAGATTTGTAATAAAATTCTATCAGCAACTTGTGATAAAATTTATCAACAATTTAAAGGGATAGTATTCTATCAACAACTTATGATAAATCCTATCAAGAATTTAAAGGGATAGAATTTTGTCAACAATTTGTGATAAATTCTATCAACAACCTAGAGGGATAGAATTTTATCAACAAATTCAGATAAAATTCTATCAACAATTTTCTCAATAATTGCTATAAATTCTTCCCTTGGGCACCCTCTTCATGATGCTCTATTCCTCTGTGTGTCATTCTCTATTGGGTAGGAGATGAAGGAGAAAGAAGAAGACAACTCCCTAATGCTTCAAACTTTTTCCTGTCCTCTTTTTGTCTTATCTCTACTTTGATCCCTTATCACTTCAATCTTCTCCTCAAATTGGGAACTTTGTTTTCCTTCTTTTTTAATTTTATAGAGCCTTCTGTTTTTTTTTTCCCTACCGCAGCCATAGATGAACATAATCGAAGTTGTGCTTTAGCTTTTATTTTTACCAAACTACTTCTGGGTGTTGATCCAAAGCAACTAACAACTAAGCGCAATTTAGCATTTGTCTTTTGCAACCGCATGACCTCGACATCCAAACCCTCTGCTGCTTCACCTTTTGATTGAAATTTTTTTTTAGTGAAATAGTGCCTGAGTGTTCACTCGATGTCTCTAACAGTTTATTACAATTTTAGTATGGCTGGTCTTTTTGCTTCTATGTTGCGTTGTGGCTGATGAATGCTAAAAGATATGGCACACCTTTTTTTTTTAACAAGCTAGAAAGCACATCAAGTCTTTATTAATGTAGCTTCTTTTTCTTTTTTTTAAAGGCTTCTCTCTCTCTCTCTCTCTCTCTCTCTCTCTGGAACTTAAACTAATGCTATTTTTTATTTTTTAAAGAAACTACAGGGTCGACTACTCCCTCAATTAGATGTCGAAGTGAGCTTAACTTTTAAGATGAAAAATCATTTCTCTGCTTAGATTTAGTTTTTCGTAGGAGACTCATTCACTTAATTTAGTTGGGGTTGACTTGGATTTCTTCTTCTAGTCGTAACTCCTCTAATTAGATTGCTAAGTGAGCTTGACTTCAAAGATGATGAATCGTTTCTCCTCGCAGATTTGACTCTTTTTAGGAGACTCCCTCACTTAATCTAGTTAGGGTCAACTTGGGTTTATTCATTTTTGCCGCTACTCCTCCAATCAGATTGCGAAGTGAGGTCGACTTTAGGGAAGTAGAATTGTTTCTCCTTACAGATTCGATTCTTTACAGAAGGCTCCCTCACTAAATCGAGTTGAGGTCGACTTTGGATTTCTTCCTTCCAGCCACAACTTATTCTATCAAATTTGTGAAGGCATGGCTTCTACACTCAAATAGTGAAGGCATAACCCCTCCGGTCAGATAGCGAAGAGATTCAGACAAGGAAGGTGTTCCTCCTCCAATCAGATAGTCAAGGCATGCTCCTCCAAGTAGAAAGCGAAGGTTTGACTCCTTCGATCAGACAGCAAACACTTGACTCCTATGATAAGAGAGTGAAGGCATTTAGACTCCACCAATCAGACATCAGAGACTTGATTTCTTTTATCAGACCGCACAAGCAGCTCTTCTAATTAGAAAGAGAAGACTTGGCTCACCGGATCAAATGGGGAATGCAACTATCCTGATCAGGCAAATGAGACATGACTTGTCTAATCAGACAACAAATGTGACTCCTGCAATCAAACAGTGCAAACTTGACCCCTTCGGTCATACAGAGGCTTGACTCCTTTGGTCAGATAGTGTAGACTTGACCTCTTTGATCAAATAGAGGCTTGACTTGTCCAATCAAACAGCAAAGGTGACTTCTTCGATTGAACAGATGCTTGACTCTTCCGATCTGAAAGGAAAGACATGGCCCTTTCGGTCAAACACCGAAAGCTTGACTTTGTGACCACTCCGATCATAAAATGAAGTGAGGTCAACTTTCAAGGCATGAAATCAACTTCAAATAGAAGGTTTCCAACTTGAAGGAAGATCCCTACATTGCCAGTGCTCAACTTGAAGGAAATCACTACCAATTAGAAGGAAGATGCCTATACTGCTGGTGTGAGGGATAATGAGATATTATTGTTGCCCCCAACTTAAAGGCATTATAAGAGTTTGCAACAATTTGGTGACAATTTAAAGTGTATTTACATGATTTGAAAATGTGCTTAGTGAGTTATGGGTTAACACCTTTGATAACATGACTTGATAGTCTTTTACTTTATTGATTGAGAGTCTTGAACTTGATGACTTGAGAGTCTATTAGTGAGTTGGGAGTCAATAATTTTGTTGATTTAGGAGTCTTAAACTTTGAATACTTGAGAATCATCAAGGTTGATAACTTAGAGCTAAGAATTTTTTAAATTTTTGGGTCTAAAGTTTGAATGACTTGGTCGTCTTTTAATTTTGATGTCTTGAGAGACTTTAACTTTGATGACTTAGGAGCGTACTTGGTCACTTAGGAGTGGCAATTTTGTTGACTTCAAAGTCTTGCAAGATTGACTTGAAAGTCCACGAGATTTGGTGACTTGGGAGTCTGCTAGGATTGACTTGGAAGTCCGAGAGTTTTAGGAGTCTTCGCGATTAGATAACTTAGGAGTCTTGAATTTTCCTGACTTGATAGTCTCTTACTTTGGTGTCTTTGACTTTGAAGACTTAAGATTCTATTACATTAATGACTTGAGGGTCTATAAAGTTGAATTGAAAGTCTTCGATAACTTGAGAGTCAACAACTGTATTTGATTTGCGAGTCTATAACCTAGGTGACTTGAGAATCTTTAATCTTTAGTTATTTGAGAGCTTATATCATTGATGACTTGAAAGTCTACCATGTTGATGGCTTGAGATTCGTTGAATTCACTTCAAAGTTTGTAATTTTGTTGACTTGATAATCTTTAGGCGACTTGGAAGTCTTTGATTTTGTTGGCTTGAAGCACCCTATGGGTGACTTGAGAGTCAAAGTTATTTTGTAACTTGATAGTCTTGAGCAGTAACTTCAAAGTCTTCATCAAGCATATAGTTACATTCACTTAGAAGTATTGGAGTTTGTTGACTTGGAAGTTAATATAATTGACTTGAAAATCTTCGAATGTGATAACTTGTGAGTTTACGAAATTTGATGACTCAGGAGTCTTGAGTTTGAATGACTTCATAGTCCCTTACTTTGCTAACTTAGAAGTTTATAGAGGCTGATTTGGAAGTATGCCCCCTAAATGCCAATTTTAGGTGTGCTTTTACTAAAGTGCTTTCTAATATGATCTTAATGGACAATCAATCGGATTCTTCATTGTCTTCTTCGTCTAGTGTGATTTTTCCTTCCTTTGCATGTTACAGGACTTGCCCCTTGAATGCCTTGGACTTCTCTATAGGATGACTGGTGATCCTGTGATACTTGCAATATTTGAGATCATTAGTTTTTTCAATTTCTTTAGGATGCCTTGTCTATGCGAGTTCTATAAGTCCTTTCTCAAGAAGCTTGTCAAGCATTTTTAATGCATCAGACTTAGAATAAAGGCATTCATTCTCTTCAGAGCACCTAAGCATGGAGCTTCTATTTCTAGGCGATATTCTTGATTCATCATCATCAAGCCGTCTTCCATAGTAGGCAATTGTAAGCTCCATATCATGAGCTTTTACTGCCAGTTCTTAGAAGGTTTTGGGCTTGTTCACTTGCAAGGCATAAAGTATATCCCAATACATCCCTTGGGCACACATTTCAACAGTCGAGGATTCAGATAGATGGTCTTCACACTTCAGAAAGAAAGCACGCCAATGATTAATGTAAATGATGACTGGCTCGTTGTTCCATTGCCTTGTGTTAGTCAAATCTATTATGCTGACTACGCGGCGTGTGTTATTGAAGCGATTCAACAACTCACCTTCCATTTACTCCCAGCTGTTAATAGATGCAAAGGCAAGGTTTGTATTATAATTAAATGCAATTCCTTTAAGGGATCGCTCAAATTATTTCACTAATCGGTCTCCTTTAGTGCCAGCATTACTGCAGGTTTCGATGAAGTGGGTGATATGCTGCTTAGGGTTACCCTTGCCGTTAAACGGGTTGAATTTGGGAGGATGATAGTCACGGGGCATGCAAAGTGCATTAATCCTCTCTATATAAGGTTTTGTATACAAGTGAGTTCTGCTAGAATCTACCCCCAACTGGGCCTTCACAGCCTCAGCTATCAAGCTTTCAATTCGCTTAGCTGACATAGAGCTCAAGGATGATTCCTTCTTTGGTTTGCATTCATTGTTAGACTGTTCATTGTGATTAGACTCTTTACAAGAATCTTCACCATATAAACCTTTGTTCGAGGCTTAGGTGTCTATTTCTCTAGCTTCTTTGCCAAATCAAAAATTTGTTTGCTTTGACGCTTGATTTGAGCATCCTTTTCTGCATTTTCTTTTGAGAGTCTAGCTAGTATGGCCTTCATGTCTGCCAGTTGTTCCTCTAAGGTTCTAGTCTCTGTCACCATAACTAGCATGATGATAGTATCAAATGATTTAACTTTAACTTGTGCAAAAACTGAATCCCTTGAAGATATTGGTGAACAATCGCTACTACCAATGGTCATCATCCTCCTTACTGAAAGGCTGGAAGACAGGATATGTAGGTTCAGAATTCATCCAATCCTCATGGTAGAGTCTTCCTTATATTGAAGACAGAAAGAGGCTTTAGCTTCAAATTAGGAAGACAAGCAGTTTGATTGACTCCATCAGCAGGCAAGTTAGAGCCAAATTTTTGAGTTTTACGTGACTACAAAATTGGAGCCACGACTTGTTGCTTTAAGATGATGGAGGCAACACCTTTGATCATGCTCCTAGTCATCACCCTGGTGCTTCAATTGCTAAATGCAATACTAGCCTTTCCAGATCCTTCAGATGTAGATCTGATCGTCTCTTTCTTTGAATATTGAAGAATCTCATTCTTGGGAGTCATTTCTTCTTTAACGGAGTGTAGAACTTTTCACTTGGAGAAAGAGATGAAAGGCAGAGAAGTCCCACCGTGCGTGCCAAAAATTTATAAACACAAATTCCATACCTAAAATAAATTAAACAAGAAATTAAGAAACAAATTTAATTTTGTATTAATGTTGTATGTATCGGTACAATCTTTGAATGAATTACTATGAAACAGTCGTCTGATTCAATCTCCTAGCAACTTGAGTCTTCCGAGGCAACGATGCTTAATCTCTGTTGATGCCGAATCAGTTGAAGAACTCCGAAACTATTGTTGATCTTGATTTGTAGGTGGTTGATTGCTAACTCTGAAGCTTGTAAGTCTTGATCCTTCTCGCTTGGTAGCTGGATGTCGCTTGTAGTCTTAGGTTTTGAATTCTGTAATGTTGAATGTTGAATGTAGTTGGCCAAATTGATCGATGCGAGGGCGAGGTTGCTTGATCTCGATCGATGAGTTGGATAAAGAACTCTGAAGTGGACTTCAATTTGAGGTTGCAGAAGATGTTGAACTAGCTGACTTTAATTCTTATTTGTTGGTAGCTGGATGTCGTATGTGGTCTGAGCTCTAGAGCTTGTAGAATGTTGAATGCTGAGCTTCTCTTGAGAATGAAGGAGAGGACCCCCTATTTATAGGCTCTTAGGCTAGGGTCTTGAGTTGGCCTTTGGGCTTAGACCCATAATTTAGGCATTATCTCTTTATTTTAAATAAAGAAATAATTACTATTTATTGCATCAATGATAACACGTGACAATTTCTGATTGGCAAGAATTAATTCCATTTAAATGGGTCCGGCAAAGCGAATTTTACACGTGGTAGCTCCTCATTGGCAAATAAAAATTATTTTATTTTACAGTTGGCATCATGTGATTTGTTAGCAAATTTCTACCTCCTACACACTTATCTTAAGTAAGCAACTCACATTGGTGTGCCAATTAGCCTTGTAGAACTAGATATAGGTAGTTTCTCAAAGCCACTAGGGCAGTTTTTTAACCAGAAGTATGATATAGAGATATCATCTTGTACCTGCATGTAAAAGAGGGAATAAGAAGTAGATGAGAATATGCATCTGATGCAAAGTGTTGAGTATAGATTAATAATGTTTAACTTGTTGTGCAATACATAAGATTTTTTGTAGTATCCATTATACTACCCATTAACTCACCTTCTCCCTCTCCTCTAATGTACCATCTTAATAAGGGCACTCATCAATAGTTGATGTCTCACAATAACAAAATTACTTCGATAACCTAAACCATCTAATAAGGTACAAGCCCTTGTTGTTCTTTTGGCTGTGGGTGTGTATGATTCTTTGGGGCTAGCCATGTGAGTTCCCACCCTCCTTTATTTAGGAGGGAGGAGGGCACCATAACCTAATGGTTGTGTTAGATGAGAATTAAGGCCCAAACTTTACATTGGGAAGGGATGCTATAACCAATATAACACCTCTTGATTTTCTTCCTTAACATAACATGAGAGATGATTTTATCTACAATTCTTTTATGATAAAGGCAAGAGACAAAAAAGTCAAATCAAATTATTTTGAGCAGATAGTCAAGCTTGTAGAGAGAACACCTAGTTCGTTTGGACTTATGCTCAAATATTAAGTAAGATTGAATAAAAATAAAGGAGTATAATAGAGGGTCAGTAAGCCAAATATGACACTTTAATTTAGTTAATAATGCATCAAACTCAAGATCACATTGAGTAATTTGAACTCGATTGTTTTGTGAATACTCGAATTCAGTCAAGTTCTAATTCCTACTATTCGGTGGACAGTATGGAATAGAATCAAACATTTTTTTATTTTTAAAATATTATACACAATCATAGGTAATTCTTTAAATTTTTAATATTTTTACTTTGTTAAAAATGAAGTCTTAGCACGTTATTTCCTACCATTTGACATATGTATTTTATTATATTTATTTATAATTAATTATTTTTTACTTATTTCATACTTAATTATTATTTTATAATTTGTATTGTCAGAAGTTATTTTTTTCCTTTTTTATGTGATTGAGATGTACATCAACTTAGAAGATCATGATCTTATAAACTCTAAACATTACAGATCGACCACTAATACAACATGCCATTCAAGATAATATTCACAAATAAGTTTTATGTTCACCTTGCGCTTATGATCATTAAAACGTTACAAAGAGACATCCAGTGTGCCATCTAGTAACAACTAGTGGTGGGCAAAAAGGAGGGGTACCGGGTTTTGGACCCAGAATTGGTACGGACCCGATGGATACAGACTCTTAACCGATCTGGCCATCTCGTAACAACTAGGGGTGAGCAAAAGAACCGGGTACCTAGTTCCGGACCTAGAACTGCTTTGGACTCGACGGGTACGGACCCAGACCTGGTTGAGCTGGTTCCAAAATTGAGGACTCGGTTACAATCAGGTCCATTACCGAATCGTGAAATTTTAGAATCGAACCCAGACTTATTACCCAGTACCTAGCCAAAGTTTAAAGAATTTTGATGAAAAAATACAAAAACTAAACCCTTAATCCTTAAGTGAAGTATCTTTTGTGCCGAGACAAAACTCTCAACTACCCCAGTTTAACCTTTTTTCTTTCTTGCATTCAATTTATCCCTGACTTACCCCATATGTATTTTGACTGCCATGGATTTTTTTCCTTCAAGCTTTGATTCTTCTCCTCATAAGCCTTGTTTCGTAGTATGTATTTGTTTTATATTATTTTAATAGTTTCCCTCTCTTTCTCTCTTTATTTCAAGTCAATTAAAATAATTTGTAGGCTTCTCGTTCGTTTAATTTGTTGGTTTTTTATTAGCATTGCCTCTAATTCTATAAGTTTATTTTAGAGTCGCTTATTGCGTATTTAATTTAGTCTTATAATGTGGTTTTTAGGAATTTGGCTTCAGGTATGAGTTCTTAACTTCTTTCAATCTCTCCCTCTCCCTATTTTCCTAGGGGAAAACAAAAAAAAAAATAGAAAACATTACTTAGCAACTAGGTACCCGAAATTAAACCCCATCGGGTCCAAATTCTAGGACCCGGTTCCAACCAGGTATGGGATCGTTCCAAACTCTTTGGTTCCTAAAAATCCAATCGGTTACCTAGTCCCACTCACCCTTGGTAACAACATAAGTGTTTGAGCTAAAAATGTGATATTTTTAAGTTACTTTTACACAGATTTTAGGCTCGTTTTAATAATATTTTTAAGGTTTTTAATTGATTTTATTTTATTTTGCAGATTTTGAATAAATGCGGAAAAAGGGTTTAAATGGCAGAAAAAGTGAAAAAAATAGAAGAATTGTCAGAGGTTGAAGAACCGGGCCAAAAATCGATGAAAAACCGGTCAAAGAACCAGACCGGTCCAGCTGAATCGGACCGGCCGGTTCGCCTGAACCGGTTCAGCTGAACCAGTTCCCATTTAACCCCTTCCTCACGCTCTCTTCTGTCTTCTTCTTTCCCATTTCCCTGACCCCCAACCCGAAACCCTCGACCCTCAACCCAGAAAGCTCTCGAACCCCCATGCCCATCTCGCTTGCTCTCTCTCTCTCTTTGCCTCGTCACCTCCCTCTCACTCTAACCACATCACCCTCGCCCACAGTATCTCTTCCCAAAACCACCCACAACCCACAGAATCCCGCAACCCCAAATCCACCCATAGTTTCACCA
>JACYFF010031952.1:36851132-36918449 GCA_017589665.1 Selenicereus undatus | reverse complement strand
TTCGATTCAAGCTCTTCTTTCGTTGAATAATCTGAGTGGTTTGCTGCCCTTCGGTTTGCTTTCTGCTCTGATCTCTTCAGTTATTGTTTTAGAAAAAACTGCTAAATAGTGATTTGTGAACATTGGATGTTGGATGATTGAGTGAGTAAGGATGAATTTGATTTGGGTTTAGTGCGTTAATTTCTTTTGGTTGAATGGATTCATTTTGTTTTGATTGTTTTGGGTTGTCCCGTTTGCCTTGCTTTCGTTCCTGTTTTCCCCTTCCCTGTTGCTGATTCTTCGTTTTTCATTTCAGTTTTGCTTAATTTCGTTCCCCCTCCCTCCTGCTTAATCGAGTGCCATATTCTGCTTAGTTTGATTCTGAAATAATTAAAGTAATTAGGTTGTTAGTTTTAAACCATGGTTAATTTCAAGTTTAGTTGTTTAATTTGGTTTAATTGGTTAATCAATATAAAGGTTAGGTTAGGTTTATTCATTAGGTTGTTTTGATGCTTTGTTGAATTAGGTTAGAAGAGTTAATTAGGATTAAATGAGTTTATTTGAATTAGGTTATTAAATTGCCTTAAATAATTCCACTTAGTTTAGATAAGTAAATTTTATCGTTTAGTTTTAAATGACCATAATTTCACATCTTCCCTGTGGACCGACCCTTAAGTACTACGACTGACAATCGAGTATTTGAGGTTTCTGTTTCTTTACTTAATTTTCCACCCCCCTCAAAAATCCTTCAACAATAAGCATCCTCCAGAACTTAAAGCTTATATCAACTCTAGTGAAATGGAGGAAGTCGAGATGAAGAAGACTAATGACAAATTGTCTTCCAGTTTTCATCAAGGCGTTCATAAAAGATGGACAAATTAATCTCATTGAACACCAACTTTTTAACTACCATTGTTACTTCAAGTCTAGTGAGCCTGAGAATTTTTACCACTTCATTGAACGTACCCTTCTTTTTTTCTTCAAGTTCCTTTTGTTCTTCTATAAAGCCCTAATTTATAAGCCTTAATCACTTGCTCATGTTGTTGAGTAGTAAAGAAAGCACTTGTGATGGTTTCAAGATAAGAATTCATGCCACACATAAAAGTAGATGTGTTAGGAGACATATTAATAAAAGTAGAAGTTAAGTCTGCAACCTCTGACATTCTATTTTTTCCCTTGCTTGTTTGAGTTTTTCTTCTTTCTTGCTCGTTTTGAAAGCTAGGGAGATGCTTGAGCTTATTGGATCAACTCATCATCTTTAACCTCATCATCTTATCCAATCTTAAGATCGATGGTGCCATTATCATTATGCAAGCTATCTGCAACTTCTGCATAATCCTCACAACTAGCTCCAATAGCTCTATTAATGTCGAAAATCTTCTCTAAGTTATTCAGAAAGTGAAAAGGAACATCCCAAAGTCTTGTTACATTATTATATTTTTGAAAAAAAAGAAACACTATAAAAAATTAACCAACATAATTAAGAAAGCAGTACATTAGAAATTTTAACTTACAAAAATCATCATAAGATTGCCTTTCACACTGCATCCTTTTGGTGATGTCATCCTAACTAAATTCGGATGCACAAAACATCTTAGTCAATACATTGTACTTATCCCTGAACCATTTTAGTCTTTGAGTCAAGATGAGGGTATGCCTTTAAACTGCATTTGGGAAACTTTGCAATTAACATGGCCTCTAACTTCACCAAATACCAACTTTTGAAGTTTCCTCCAGCTTCCGTTGAGGTTTCGACAATCAACTCCAATAATCCATGAATAAGAGCCCACTTCTTTTGCTTAATCCAAAATGGCTTTCTTTTTTCTTTTCCAAGTTGACTGTTTCGGCTTACTTCTATCCTACTACCATCTGGAGAATTTCAATTAAATTTCATCCTACTTCTAGCTTTAGAACTTTAGCTAAATTCCATCCTATGTTGTATTTAATGATGCATTAAATAAGTAAAACAAATAAAAATAATTGAATTGAACAAGTAATTAAAAAAATACATCATAAACCATTTCCATCAAAACGATAGGAGTTCATAATAAATACCCCATAGTTCAATACATCATATATAATAGTTCAAAGCACATACTAGGAGAAATTAAAATAAAAAACAAGGAACTCAAATAGTCTTAGTGCATAATCTATTCCTATTTAACCTAACTCACCAATATTGAGCACAATTTGGGCAAATGAACTTTTAAAAGTTATTCGCGCATCAGAGGTTTCAATATGAGTAACATACTCAACTTCATCCTCACTATCATCATCTTCATCAAGTTCTTCCTCACCTTCATCCTCAAACAACACCTTCTTACCCATTAGCATATATTTTCGAAGAAGGTCATGTAAAAAAACGCATGCTAGAAATATATGACCTTGAGTACGTATAGGAAAGAATGAAGGGCATCTAATGTACCTCATCTTCCTTTTTATAGTCCAAAGCATCACTCTGTTACATTTTTAGCTTTAGAAAGTCTCATGTTGAAGTCCTCTTCTGTACTTACTAGTTATCCATCCCCCTACTATTGATGGCCTCTATATGTTGCCAAGAATCCATCTCAAGTGGTATATCCAACATCTATCAAATAACACACGTGTTACATATAAAAATTTTATTTATTATTGTGAGTATATTTTGATTGCTAAATAATTCTATATCTTGCAATTATTACCTTAGGGAACGTTTAAACCATTAGGCCTAGAAAGTGCACCTTTGAGGGACACAACCATCATGTGTAGATATTTTCCAACCTGGCAACATGTAGACGAATTCCATATTAGGTGTGCATACACCTAACACATTCAAGTAAGAGTGCCTTCCCTAGTTAGTACCTTGGCATATCCTCAATGAGTACCTTAGACGTTAATGTACAGACCATGTAAAACGCTTATAAAAACCAACGTCTTTACTCTATTCTAGATTTATTTCATAAAAAGACAACTATGGGACGTGTCACGTAGCTACTCACAAGGAATCTATAGCTACTACGAGTCAATTCGTAGTTGTTTTTTTCTTTTTGGTAAGGAGTGAATATGTAGAGTTTTTGCAATAAGATGATAATCATTCTTTTTTTCAATGCGTTTTTCGAAAGACTATGTTCACTTATTTAGTAAACTGTACTTGTTCTTGTATACTATATCAAAAACTAAATATAAAATAGAAACACCAACCTTTCCAACAGAAAGCTTGCCCCCTCTACCCTTGGGGCACCACTATCCCCAAAGTGCACCTTTAGCCCCCTCTACCACACTTGCTACCTGAACACTCGCACAGAATGGATACCACCATAACCCCTCTCCAAGCCTTAGCAAACTCCCCTCCAAAAAAACATTGAAAAAAAAATGCCACACCTAGACCATCAGAGGATCACAACTAGCCAATGAACCTAATGGTCACATCTCCCCCAACAAATCCAAACTAAAAAAGGAAGCATAGCAATAAATACCCCTTCCCTACTCCTCAATTCACCACAAAGCCACCACAGGTGTTGTCTTCAATTGTCAATTGTAGCCCAATCCCTCCTTTGGCCCCTGCCTCATCTTTCCCATTATCGTGCCCCCTATATCCATTTCTATCCACACAGAAAAACACCATACACTCCAGAACCTTCCCTACTCCACCATCCTAGTAAGGTGGTGCACATGAGGCTACACACAAGCTTTCTACATTGTCCCTTTCTCCACCTGCACCATATCCATTATGTTCCCCTCTTACTCCATTTCACTCTCTAATCACTACCCTCATGGTTTTCAATTCTTTACACCACACCTACAAAGGGATGTTCAAGAACTATGCATTGTTTTTGATCCTATCCCTAAGCACCTCCTGTCAACATGATGGCTTGGAAGGGAAATATGTTAAAGCATTTAGAAACACATTGCTTAACATAACGTGAAAATATCTTTGTTTTTTCCTTTTTCTTCTCTTTTGGGGGGGGCCCCCCCCCCGCCCCGATTGTAAGGATCACCACTACATGGCAAAAGACATATAAGTCACCCAATTTTCTTGGAAACTTTTTCAAATCTGACAATTTTGCATCAAGTGCCCCCCCCAAAACACCATTAAAGGTTTTGCCTTAAGATTAGATATTATTCAACAAGCAGTTTGATACTTCAGTATAAGAAATTTAATTAGGCTTTTTTTAAATTCGATGAACATATCAAATGCCACAACTTACATACCCTCCTACAGCATAATCATCACGCCACAAGTAGGTTTGAGTGCCATAAAATAGGGGAGTTGCCATAATTACGAGTATGCTGGGAGAATCATCTCATTCAGAGATATTCCATCTAATGCTGCAATCCGTCTACAAGCAAAATCAAAAGAATTCAGCATAATTAAACAAAAGATTCATCTACCATTGAGGTACGCATAACAATCTACATAATTTACCTCAACTAGGTGTAGCTTAACACTTGATGCAGCACATGTTCTCGCTATACGTCCTATATTTCCAGGAATCTGCAAACAGAAGATATACCTTTGGCCCAATCATTAAAGTCAAGGTTAATAGCATCTCAAATATGGTATAAGATTAGTTATAATAACCAGAACCAAGTGTTATGAGTCAGTTTCATATTAATAAAGTTCTCCCTCCATAAAACATTCCTAAAGCCTGTATCATGTACTGCTGGTTAAGGAATTTGTATGTGATGGCTATATAAAAGCTATTACTATACTCAAACTACTCTCCAGTACATGTCTCACTTTGTTTGGAAGAACAATTTTTAGTCAAAACAGCACAATGAATGTGTTCAGTGTTTTTGTAGATCAGTTGGTCACTCCATTTAGTAATGAAGTCTAACTTGTTCATTTTTTTGATAAGATATGTTAACAGTGTAACATTAATATGAAACATAGAGGCCCATAAGAATGGATACTAACCCTGCATCTGGCATGACAAAACTAATTGTAACCCTAAAAGAGGCCATCAACAGTAACAACTACATCAAAGGAATAGGAATAAAGTTCTTCCTCTTGAATATCAAAGCCTTATGTAACTGGCCTCTAATACTCTCTATTGGCTTTTCAACCACATCAAACACTCTTGGTTTTCTCTTTCCCTCCACATTGTCCCAAAATAAGGGACGACCTAATGCTCTAGTTCACTTATGCTTGACTTTTTCATCCAAAAGACCCCTCTTAAGCCACTATATGATATTTAAGAGAATCAACCACAACCCAAGGATACCAGCCCCAAACACTACAAAAGAGCTCTACTAGCAAGCAGTGAAAGAAGATAAAAGAGTTTAGTTATGCTAGACTTTTTCCTCTAAAAGACCCCTCTCAAGCCGTTATATGATATTTAAGTGAATCAACCACAACCCAAGGATACCCTAAAAACTCCAAAAGAGCTCTACTAAACAGCCCATGAAAGAAGATGAAAGAGTCATGTCTTTAAACGCGTATTCATTTTTCTATCATCATTAATGATTTGGTCACTTTCATAAGAATCTATTAACAATTGGCAAACTACTAGATTTAATGAGGCAAGGCAAAATAGAGGTTTGTGAGTTTTATGCCTTGAAATTTGAACCAAAGACAACTACTCAAAACTAGGCCATTTTGGACGGAGGAGATGAGGATATAGATCAGAAAATTGAGCTTTTCCAAGCTTTTGCGAGGAAACTTCTAGGTTGCATTCTTTTTTCACTATGCTTATCAAATTCTTAGTAAGTGGTAGGATCATAAGCCATATTATAAGTCATGAATTATTCGCAATCTCCATGCAATTGGATAAATGAATAATTGCAGGAGGGGGTGGATCACTAAAAGCAAATGCTACTGCATTGTAAGTTTGATGAAGAGTTTTTGTTAATGTGCAGTTGATGCTCTCCTTTTGTTAAAACAATGCAACAATTCTAGATTTCAATTTCTAGTACTCTTATGGACTCATCTTGTCAAACATAGGCTAGAGCACCAAAATGAAACATTAAAATAAGCATTTTACTAATGAATTTGCGATCACTTTTTTCTCTCCCTGCTCTTAGGCTCCTTCAAAGTTCAAAAATTTCTTTCCAATCCAACCTATCAATCTCCTGTATGGATCTGGATTCAACAGTTGATTGCCCAACTAATTGGTGATATTACGTAGCCATACAGGTGAATGAAGTTAAACAGTGCAGTACTGACAGGTATTGCACGGTCTCTGAGTATGATTTGAAGGCGCTTAACAATTAGATCAATCCCTTGATTATAATTTTAGGTAGAAACTAGGCAGCCGATTATAAATTTGCATACAAACTAGGCGACAAATTATATGATCATCCCTGGCTAGAATTGTGTGAGATGGGCGAGTTCAAAACACGCAGCCCATACATGGGCGTTGCAGACGCATGTGAACTACTGAAAGTTATTTTTCTTTGGTGCATGGACAATTGATGCAATGATGCCGGATGGAGTCCAGCCTCTACCACCCCAATGGTGATCAGTAGACTTGGTAAAATGAGCCAACTCAAACCCGAACGAAAATTTTAGATTTTGAACACGATTTTCACGACCCAAACCCAAAATAAAACGAGCTTCAAAAACCCGCAATTTTTTTTGTAAAACCTGAACCAAACTCGAACCTACCTGCTCAACCCGAATATTATATCCTTAGTCTTTTATTTTTCTTTAATTTTTTCTCCTTAATAATGATAGTGTTTCATTATAAAAATCATTTAAATTTATGCTTGACCATTACCGCAAGCACACAAGGGTCGTAATATAGATAAAATATCGCCCTCAAGGACCAAAGCAATATATCGAGTCCTTTCTATCAGAAAATGCTAAGCAACAACTTAATCGAGGATTTGATTTAACAACTTCTAATTAACTAATTCTAAATTCAGTCAAGAAGAAAACGCCTAGGGATTTATGTAGTTAAGAAAGGTGATTGGATCAAAATGATTAACATGCACCTTTCTCTAATTGGACAATTTTTAGGAATTACAATCTACCCAGAATTTAGTGTATTCTTTTGAAATCAACCAAATAGCCTAAAATAAGCAAATGTCATTCTTTTAAAGTAATTTGACTTAATCCAAGTTCAATATTTTCGATTACTCTCGAGTCCTCCTAGCATGCAAATCTCTCTTTCGAGTCATCGCTATGTTAGCTAGATTTTATCAACCAGTCTAATAATCGAACTTCACCTTTCAGTACTTCATTCAATTATTTCAAGTGCACAAGCAAAATTTGGCCAAAAATCCACTCACAACATGATAATCACTTGATAAACGAAATCCAACCAATCATGAAACAAAAGCACAATTCTATTGATTAAAACATGATCCCATTACACTTCTATTAACTAACAAATCCCTAGACAAGATTAACTACTCACTCATGATTAGAAATTATACAACTAACCAATCGAATCAGCGAAATCTAAGAGGGAAGGGCTTGGCAAAAACAACCTTCAACAAAATCTTCAAACTGCCAACAAAACCGAACTCCACACTGAAGTTTTCTCACTTGCACAAAAAGCAAACTAAAAATCCTATCTAAGAAGAGTAAAATTTAGGAAGAAAAAGAACTAATCTATACCATGCTCTCCTTATTCTACTATTGAGGGATGGGTTTATAAAGAAGAGTATGAAGATTCTCAGTCACACAACTAAAGGGAAAACAAAGAGGCCACAGTTAGACAGCTCATCACGATCTGTGGCAAGTACCACAGTTGGACCATGGTCTTGGCAGGAACTATATTTCTGCTATTCTCTTACACCACAGACATAACACCTCACGGACATCCGGGGGGGTCAAAATACGCTCAAATGAGGGTCAAATGCTGGGTCAAAATGGTCCAAATCCCTGCAAATATCATCAAACAACCATACCCACGCATAACTCGAGAATATGAGTATAAATGGTAACTTAAAGCACATAATTCTCCTAGAAATGTAGCAAAATGACCCTAAAATGATACATATAATAAGCACGTATCAAACTCCCCCTTACTTAAACTGTTGCTTGCCCCTAAGCAGCGCTAAAACCAAAAATAAGTATACACAATCTCCTCATGATAGACATAGGTAATATTCCAATGGCAAAGTCGATCTAAAGTTAGCCCAAAAAGATGCAAAAATCATCTAGCACATAGACTAGGGAATGAAATTTTCAAAAATCACTCGATAGACCATAACGTCAAATTTGAATCAGTCCCCCCAATTCCTCAAATACAATCATTCAATATATGAAACAAATGGAGCTAGCAATATTAATAGAACCTCACTATAGTCATGTGTTACTCATCACTCATGTGTTTGAATATATACATGAAAGTTCCCTCATTTCTCATTCCACAGACTCAAATCTACCATAAGCTTGACAAGGTTCTCAAATTCGCCACCACTAAAATGCAAATACACTAGACAATCATGAGGACTTTCATAAGGTTGTAATGGGACCATGGGTAAAGGTAAGAGGGGAAAAAATGTTTTGGAAATGTGGAGCTAGAAGCCAAAGACTAAGAGCTAAACATTTCCAATGCATCACACAACATCCTCCCTAAACCAATACAAATTAACAAAATAAATGCCCAATTAAAGAGACAAAGAGTTGGAAGTCATAAAAATTTACAATCCCAACAAGGCTAACACTCTCTATATTATTCTTTTTTTTTTTTTGTTTCTCTTTTTTTTTTCTTTTTGTGTTTTGTTTTTTTTCCCAAAAGAGTTAGCCATGGGAAACTCATACAAAACTTTGAATCTCAACTCTTCTCTAAACTTTGTACAAAAAGACAAGGGATTTTCTTTTAACAATCACGATCACACATCCCTTCACCAAACAACCAAAATCCACTAAAAAGATCTTAATACACCTTACTAGCTCCCAATTGAACTTGATGCGAAAGAATGAAATGCTCCTCTAGTCATGTCTTAAAGGTGAGATAATCATTTGGCCATAGGCTATAGTAGGAGGTTCAAATCAAGAAAAGTGGATATAAGCTCAAAGGGGCTAACAAGGGATATAATACGCAACAAAGGTGGCTACTTGGCCGTTGGGTTTAACAAGTCAAAGAATGCCTCAATCATATTGCCTAAATGCATATGTGAAATATGATGTTGAATGAGAATCTAAGCAAGTTCTGGAGAATTGATGTCAAGTAAGAGTCACAAATAAAAGAAACATGAGACTAAATTGATAAATAGTCTATAAAAGCTCAAAGCCTCATGTGACATCCACCAAGGTCATAACTAGCTCATTTAGTAAACACATGCCAAAACTCATGTAAAGAGCCATGGGGTAATCAATTCGCACTCAACATATGGTCAAAACATGAAGCTCATTTCGTAAACTCATTCTCAAATATTTATATGCACAATTGGGCGAATCATATGATCAAACTAAACCAAAGAAATATACCCAGTCTACAAAAGATCATCATCAATGGATTTTTTCTGTTGTTTTTGTTTTTGTTTTTGGTTGGTTTTTTTTTTTGTTCATGCAGGCTCCAAATAACAAAATGCAATGAAAAGAAACTAAAAAAAAAACTAAAGTGCATTCTAGAATGAAAAGAAAAAGAAAAACTAAATATACTTCTAAAATGCTTCTAATCAAATAAGATTAAAAACCTACAATGAAACTCCAAAAACAACTTTCACAAACAATATATACGATATACAAGCACACCAAACCAAATCAGGGATCAGACGCCAAATATAATGACTAATTCCCCCATGCTTGAATCACACATTGCCCTCAATGTGGGAACATAGTAGAAAAAAGGAAGGGGAGTAGCAAAAAGCAATCAAAAAGGAGATGGGGGAAGATGACAGGGTGGTTGGCCTTAAGAGATATGTCAATATCGCTAGGTCCCTAAACAAGCCCTATAGTCTTGGAAATATTGTGCTTGGGTAGAAGCATCACATAGAGCTCGTTGCAATGCTCTTGGACAAAATCACGAAGAACGGCATTCTCAGAAGCAACATAAGCTCGAAGGGACACTTGCTCCTCCTGAATGGACCTAAGGGTGGCTTGTAGGTCGGCATAGACAGTAAGTGGTGTTTAGGAGGAAGAGTTAGGTCCGGCTTGACTAGAATAATGGGGTGGAGGATGGGGCATGAGTTGAACAACCTCGGTATCACCAGATACCTAATAAAGGTTAGCCCGGTGAAGTAAGGTGGTTCGATCAACAATGAAAAGCAGTAAAAGCCGATCCCCAGGGTAAATCCAGCATAAATGGCCAACCTCAACTTTACAAAAGTTCACGATCTCAAAGGTGGCTTGATCAAGCTGCTCAAGCCTAGATACTCCATCCTTATGGTTGGGCTCAATACCCAAAAATCTAGCAATAGTAGTCACAATACCACCTATGACTATCCTACCCTTAGTGCTAACAACAGCACTATATAATTGCCTAGCTAAAAACGAATTGGGGTCAAGCTAGACACCGTCAAGTATACAGGACAAGAAATACAACTTAGATAATCCCAGGACATTCAGACTATCATCCGAGCAAAGAAACTGCAAGCTAGGATACGCTAAGCTACCCGAATGTAATGGTTCCTAATATGTGTACACTTGGATGAACTAGTGCTATACCTAACACTCCCAAAAAGCTCGCCCCAAAAATGCATTAGCGTTGAATTCGTGGGGGACTTGTCGGTTCGGTAAATCCATACTAGGGGGAAACCGAATATACTGTTAAAGGTACTTAAGTTCAACTCGTATAATTGTCCTTGCAAATAAAATGAAATGTACTTGGCTTAACATTGAGACCATCTAGTGACCTCAACAAGGAGTGTACTAAGAAACTCTAGGGCTAGGTCTCGGTATGTATGCTCTTTTATTTCTATAAAGTGTCCCATACCACCCCGTGCAAACAGCCACTTAATGTCATCTAACATTCCTAAATGTGCTAACAATTCCTTATCATATTATCGAGTTGCCATAATCATGCGTTCATTCAAATAGTTATATCTAGCAACATGATCGGGGTTAGTTAAACCAAGAGGGTGAGGAATGTTACCTTGAGCTCGCACATTGGTGGAAGTTTGGGAGGTTCATTGAGGCCGGGATAGTGCTTGGCTTGATGATCCAACCTCCTTGAGACTCCTTTGTCATTTGGTTGGTGCCATTGTTGCAAAATGGAACAAAAATTAAAACTAGAACCTAATAATAAAATTTGAGGAAGAAAAATGAAGAAGTCAAGTAAAAAAAGGAAGAATTAGAGAGAGAAGAAGATGGCTATGGTGGATGGTTAAAGTTGAGATGAGTTTGAAGAAGAAAAAGAAGAAGAAGAAGAAGAAGAAGAAGAAGAAGAAGAAGAAGAAGAAAGATATGAAATTTGTGGAAGAAAAAGAAGGATTAAGTGAAAAGGAAGGATTTTGAGTGAAAATGAAGTAAAAATGAGAAGAAATGAGGGAGGATTTAAAGGTTTAGTTATGGTGGGTTTAGAGAGAGAAAGAGAGAGGTAGAGAGAGAAGTAGTCAAGGAAGAAGATGAAGTGTGGGAAAAATGGGAGGTCGCCGCAGTCAAAACCCTGAAGATGAAGTGTGGGAAAAATGGGAGGTCACCGCAGTCAAAACCCTTGACCGCGGCCTGTAGCAGTTCACCACGGTTCGTGGAAGTGGCCACGGGCCGACCATGGTGTCTGCTAACACCAGTGCTTTTTTGAATTTTTGGTTTGGCAAACCACGACTCGCAGTGCTGAGCTGCTGGGCATGGTGCCAAATATCTTATTTTATATATATTTTTTTCCTTTTTTTTTCTTTTCTTTCTCTATTTTTATCTCTCTCTTTTTTTACTCTTTATTCTATTCTTATCCTTCTCTTTCTTTTTTATTGTGACTCTTTTTTTTCTTATATTTTTTTGTTTTTTCCTCTTTACAAAAAAATAAAAAATAATGAAAAGCAAAGCTGAGAAAAAAAGGGTTTGGGTTGCCTCTCAGGAAGCGCTCTTTTAAGGTCAAGAGTTTAACCCTTGTTCTATGCTTAGCCCGGATTTGTGAGTATATGGACATTAGCTTTATCACGGACCACAAAATCAAATTTCTTCAATCGAAGGTACCATCTTAAAAGTTCTGCTTGAAGGCCTTTCATTGTGATCAATTTATGCCATAACGCACTATCGGCATACAGGACAAACCGCTGACATAGCCCATCAGACTGGCTACTATCACCTTGTTCAACCTCCAAATTAAAATCTACATCAAATCCTTCTATAGAGGGCAAAGAGAGAACAGTTTCAGCAAACCTGCAATAATCTCTCATAGCAGACTCGTTAGAAGCAAGGCCCTTAACCTTGGGCATGTTAGGCGGCATAGGAGCAGCAAACTCCACCTTAACATACCTTTTGGTAGGGATCCTCAGTAGAAATCCAATCAAAGTCAGTGGGATCTTCACAATTCAAATATCCTCCATGTCAATCTCTGGGGAAGGGGGTAATTCATCTAATCGAGAAGAATTAGGAAATACCACTTTCTCCTCCATATGACAAAATGTAGCATAACATTGCTCCGTAGGGTTAGGTTCAGGCTCGGTAGGAAGTCCATCGGAGGGCGTAGATGAAAAGCTAACTTGTTGGGCAATTTAGGCTTCTAATATCTTGTTATGAGTTGTAAGCACATCAACCTTAGAGGCTAATTGCCTAATATACTCATCCTGCTTTTGTTGTGCCATAAGTATACTTTCTATCGTAGTTCTAAATTGAACTTTTGGGGTACTTGTGGAGGGAAAGGAGGTCTTTGAAAACCGAGGGGTGGTCTAGCATTTGTTGGGGGCATATTCGGAGGGTTTGGATTAGACCTATATGAGAAATTCAGATGATTTCTCGAACCCGGATTGTAGGTACTAGAATAAGGGTCATTGGCCAATCTTAAGTTGAAATTTGGGACACAGTAGACATCACTATAGTCTTAGGAGGAAGGACTCCTAACTTAATAATTCAAAGTCACATGTTCAATAGAACCAAAAATTTCATATAGGGGAGGGGCACTAGAATTCATAGCATTAACATTTATACGGTCCAACCTTTGAGTCATAGCATCAACTTTAGCAGAAAGCAAAGTAAGTGCATCAACTTCAAGCTTACCTCCAACCCGTTTGGGTTCGCCTCGTTTGGTGGACTATTGGAAGTTGTTGGGTGCCATCTCCTCAATCAAATTATAGGTCTCATCTTCAGTTTTATTTATCAAGATTCCTCCTGCCACTGCATCGATAGTGGACCTTACAGGTAGGGTCACACCGTTATAAAAAGCTTGAATAATCATCCATCGTCGAAGACCATGATGGGGGCATAAACGCAGCAAATCCTTAAACTGCTCCTAAGCTTCATAGAGCGGCTCATCATCCCTTTGAGTGAAGTTGGTGATTTGATTCCTCAAACTTGCCGTTTTGCTTGGAGGGAAAAGCTTAGAGAGGAAAGCTCTAGTAAGCTCATCCCACGTGGTGATACATCCTGAAGGTAGAGAATGCAACCAAGCTCTTGCTTATCACTTAGCGAGAAGGGAAATGATCGCAATCGAATGGCATCGGTGGAGACTCCGTTAAGCTTCAACTTGTCGCATACCTCTAAAAAGACCAAGAGGTGTAGATTCAGGTCTTCCAAAGGAGTTCCTCCAAACTGGGATTGTTGCATCATGCAAATAAGAGCCGGCCTGAGTTCAAAATTATTTGCATCAACGTTGGAGTGAGAGATACTTGAGGTCATTCCTTGAACTCCAAGGGCAGCAAAATCCCCAAGCGTCCTTCTTTGGGCACCTTCTCCTCCCGCCATATTTGTTGAAGTTAGTCTTGCCTCGCGCCTTTGTTCTTCAATCTTTTTCTTTTTCCTCATCAAACAGAAAGTCCTCTCGATCTCGGGATTGGGTTCGTATAGAAATGGACTTCGCATAAACGGGGAAGATTCCTGCAAGCACTATCGCCAACACTACCAGCGCAATCAAACTATAAAAAAAAGACTAAAAAGAGTAAAACACTTTTCACTTTTGTAAGACTAACTCGATCGTTAACAAATTGGTCCCCGGCAACGGCGTCAAAAGCTTGACCACTGCCGGAAGCGCACGGGTGTCATAGTATAGATAAAATATCATACTCAGGGACCAAAGCAATTTGTCGAGTCCTTTCTATCAGAAAATGCTAAGCAACAACTTAATTGAGGATTTGATTTAACAAATTCTAATTAACTAATTCTAAATTCAATCAAGAAGAAAACGCCTAGGGATTTATGTAGTTAAGAAAGGAGATCGGATCAAAATGATTAACATGCACTTTTCTCCAATCGAACAATTTCGAGGAATTGCAATCTATCCAGAATTTAATCTATTCTTTCGAAATCAACCAAATTGCCTAAACTAAGCAAAAGTCGTTCTTTCAAACTAGTTTGACTTAATCCAAGTTCAATATTTTCGATTACTCTTGAGTCCTCCTAATACGTAAATCTCTCTTTCAAGTCATCGCTATGTTAGGTTTCATCAAGCAGTCTAACAATCAAATTTTACCTTTCAGTTCTTCATTCAATTGTTTCAAGTGCGCAAGCAAAATTTGGCCAAAAATTCACTCACAACATGATAATCACTTGATAAATGAAATCAAACCAATCATGAAACAAAAGCACAATTCTATTGATTAAAACATGATCCAATTACACTCCCATAAACTAACAAATCCCTAGACAAGATAAACTACTCACTTATGATTAGAAATTAAACAACTAACCAATCGAATCAGTGAAATCTGAGAGGGAAGGGCTTGACAAAGACAACATTCAACAAAGTCTTCAAACCGCCAACAAAACCAAACTCCACACTCAAGATTTCTCACTTGCACAAAAAGTAAACTAAAAATCCTATCTAAAAAGCAAAATTTTGGAAGAAAATGAAATAATCTATGCTATGCTTTCCTTGTTCTGCTGCCAAGGGGCGGGTTTATAAAGAAGAGTATGAAGATTCTTAGCCACACAGTTGAAGGGAAAACGAAGATGTCACAGTTACACAGCTCACCACGGTCCGTGGCAAGCACCACGATTGGACCGTGGTCTTGGCTGGAACCATATATATGCTCTTCTCTTGCTCCACGGGCATAACACCTCATAGATATCTATGGGGGTTCAAAATACACTCAAATGAAGGTCAAATGGTGGGTCAAAATGGTCCAAATCCCTGCAAACATATCAAACAACCATACCTAAGGATAAATCGAGAATGGGAGTATAAATGGTAACTTAAAGCACATAATTCTCATAAAAATGTAGCAAAATGACCCTAAAATGATATATATAGTAAGAACTTATCAATGTCATAAAATTATTACATCCCTTCGCAAATTAGACAATGGTGCACATTCATTCACATGAATTAACATCATATATATCTTATAATTGGAATAACTTTAGAAAATAGGCATGAAGTAGCTATCTAGACTTAACAAAATCAACTTAGGGTAAGACAAGTATTAAACATGTGCAAGTCATATCATTATATTCTTCGTGGAATGAATATATCTCATCGCATTTTAAATAATATTACTCTATAATAATCTAAAATTTTGACATTATAATTAATAGATAATTGCAATATCTTATGCATCTATAATGTTCTTTCATTTGGTTTCCTTCTAATTGGTCCCGAACTTTATGTCAGTGTTGTAAAATGGAACAACTTGTGTTCGTGTTAGAACGACCTACTAATAAAGTACACCTGATTAGGTAATGGTAAGTTAATAAACAAAATATCCAATTATCAAATGAGTTATTAACAGGTCGAAACACTCTATCCCGTTAATATGCTTTAGATGAGCCGGCCCACGAATGACTCCATCCATTATCAATTTTTTAATATACGGGTCAACCCACTAAAACGTGAGTCATTGTCTGCCTGTATATGACGTTCATATTTCATATTAAAAAGTTTGAATATTTTTGATATTCTTTTAAGAAATTATAATTACAATGCATGTTCAGTAGATACAGAAAATTTTAAGTAATAAATATGATGAAATTTTGATTTGGTAAAAAGAGAAATAACTCACTAAAAAGACACTCCAAGCCCGTTGGGTTGACCCGGAACTCGTAAAACCAAAATACTCCCGCCCTATTTTATCCAAACCCGAAATACACCAAATCCTTATTTTACAGAATCACAATACATCTTATCCGTATTTAACCCACCTGTCTGAATTGGCAAGTTTAGTAATCAGTCATCACCCATCTCATCCAAACCACTTACGCTGACATGGTGTTGCTGCACCATATCATTCTTGTTTTTGTTTGTTTATCTATCGTACCGAAATTTATTTCCAAGCCCCAGCAAATTCAAAGTTTATATGATACACCTGGGAGTATTTATTCTTGGAAGCCATGTAAGTGAAATATATTAATAATCACTCATATGACAAATACACGTTAAAAAAGGCATATACATGTGGCAATAAGAGTACATGCTTCCGGGAGTAAATGATAAATTGCCTCACAAATTAAAGGTCACATCCGACATATAAGGCATGATTTTATGCCTCACTATATTTTTTTTATTTTTTATTTTTACCTAAAAACTATACCGAGCTATGACTTTTAGAAAATTTTAGGTGACCAGTTCTTCCTTTGTAGTTTGCAATATTTTAAGGTTGACTAGTTAGATTCTTTATGTGATAATTATTTATATATGATAGTTATTTGCAAATAAAACATCACCTTAAATGACTCTTTGGTCATCTAAGATATTTTTAAAAGGTGGTAAAAATATCTAAAAGATGACATTAGATGATTGTTCTGAATAACTTGAATCTAAAATTATGTTAAGGTAACTTCTAATAGTGTTAAGACTAATTGTTTAAACATTTGGGTGTGATGTCATTGTGAAATGCTTTGGCAACAAAAATTAAGCGTAGTTTTTTTTTATATAGTTGTCTCTTTCTTCCATGGGTAAGATGAGCAAGATCCATAACAAAAAAAATCAGTCATAAATTTCATCCACTCAATTGGGAGATCTTTAAGAACTTTAAGGGTGAGTCGGTGACTTTTAAGAGAGGTAATTATAATCAGTTAAAAGTTTTAGCAAATTAATAGAAGATATAATGGCATGGATAAATTGATGGTGACTTTTTAAATATTTTTAGGTGACTTTGTACACATATGGGTGACCTTTATCTTGAGTGATAACATAAGATGAAAACGTTGAGGTGACATGTACACTGATTAACTAATTAATTATTTATTTAGGACTATCATTTAATTAGAGATTAAAAGGCAGACTAAATAGTTTAACCTCAACTAATTGGAGATTTTAAAAATGACTAGTTATATGTCCTCTTAGATATATGAAGATTAGCCAATAGATATTAATATATTATGAGATACGTGTTTTTATAGTAACTTTTAAAATTTGAGTGACTAACATTCGAGGTGTGATGTTAAAAACAAACTAGGGTAACTATGAATCCATGTTGGTGACTTTCAATTAGCCCAAAAAGGGTTCGAATTATATAAAGAGTTTACGTCGTACCTATACTAATGAAGAACTTTTAAGGTCTTCGCAGTTACTAACTATTTACTTAGTGGGTGATTATATTAATTTGGATGTTAAAAGTCACCTAAAACTATTTATAGCTATTCTAAACAAAAGCCATCCTCTTGATCTATTAATCAATAGAAACATTTAAAATAGTCACCTTTACATCCAAAAGTTTTGGGATGCTAATTAATAAGTCATTTATGATTATTATGTTTTTAAGAATTGATCACTATGTTGGAGATGCTTAGCATATAAATAAAAGCCCACTCATAGATCAACTACTAGTCATCCAAAAACAATATTAAAAATAGCTTAAAAGTCATTTAATAATAAATTGTATTCAATTTGATGATAAATTAATGCATCACTTTGAAGTGATCTTCAATCATTCAAAAGAATCACTATTGATGGGAATTTTCTCTTAGATGTTTCAAAAATTAGCCAAAACACATTATAGGCTACATATTTTTATGATATCTTCTAAAAACTTTATTGGGTGACTAATAATTCAAGTGACATTTGAAGAAAAAAAATTTTTGATAAAAGGAGAGCAGGATTATATTAAATTAGATGTAATGTAATCATACAAGTCCTCCGAAGCTCGGTTTACCACACTACTCGGGACATCGTCAACCCATAATCTCCTATCAAGCGAAAACAGTTGCAAATGGGCTAACTCATAGGCAACTTTATTCCCTCCCCTCTTTACATAAGCCCAAGATAAATAACTAAAAGATTCAACACAAGCTAGGATATGATAGACTAGAAGACCAACAAAGTTGTCTTGAGAGACCTTTGATCGTAGCTTTTGGATGAGTTGCAAATAGTCTCCTTCCACAATCAACCCATCATGCCCTTCTTCCCTGACACACTGGAGTGCAAATATACAAGACCTTGCTTCCTCCACCTCCGCATTAACGAACCCAGCCCCTTGCTTAACACCCACAATTAGAACGTCGTCGTCACAGTTTCGTTGCACAAAACCCCAGCCCCACTCAGACTCCCCAACCTTGCCCCCATCAAAGGTTAACTTGAGAAGACCAGGGGGCGACCATCCTTGCGGATGAGAAACAACGACTGAACCAGATCTAGCACACACCTCATAGAAGCTCTGAACAAGCCCCTGCGCACGCTGGGTGTAACGCCCAAATGTACATAAATTGTTATTTGCATTTCTATCACTAGTTTTCCCCAATTAGAAATGATAACTCAAATGATTAGGTGTTACTACCGTCCAACAAGGACAAGGCTTTGCTTGTACATGATAAACTTAGCCATAATACTCAATGTTTACCATCAAAGGCATTCACACCATCACAACCTATCAGACCATTTCGATAAATATAGAAATTGTTCTAACATCAAAACCACTCAAACATCTCAAGGATTAGACCAAAATATAGAATTCTGATAAAATATACAGTCTCAACACCAAAATAATCACAATACGGTATTATACACATCTCAACGATAATACACCCTGATTCCCTAAAGATTTTCCAGCTCACTTATCATCTTCAGCTGTCCTGCCTGCCTGAGGGCGATTCACTGAACACTTTCCTAAGACAAAACATGAAAAAATTTTGAAATGTGAGCCAAAACTCAGTAAATGCATTTCCTGTATTGTTAAACATTCATGAAACAAAACTGGTTGGGCCCGTATTGCAATTCATTTTTAATTAAACACAGGGAATGAGATAAATATGAAACTACGTTCTTAATTATTATCTGATAGTGAACTCCTAGTAACTGTTACGATCTGAAAATAGGTGTACACCTGCCAAGCCGATCGGGACCTGGCCTGAAGCCGTGCGGGTAACTGAAGGGCTATGTCGTATAACTAACAACTAATGGGTCACTAATTATGTGATAAATTACTGATTAAACTGATTCATTGATGTACTTACCCAAACATTGTAATTTTGATAAATATGTGCTGATTTCTAAAAATACAGACAATGAACGTACCTAGAATTTTTTAAATGTAAGCTCACTGAATAATATTATGCAAAAAAGTGGAAGGAATGATAGATTAGGCCCTGATTCTTCACAAAATTATCGTTGTAGGAATATACAGTTAGTAAAAATATTTATTTCATAGCTAGTAATTTAGTAAAAGAAACGTAAAAGCATAACTTTGCTTAGAAAGAATAACTCATAACTTAGTCATATGACCTCTGATTATGATTCCAAACCCCAATATAGAAAGCTTATGAAGTCCCAAAAATCTTTCATTTAGAACACCAAGCTTGATTCCCACAATAGAATTCCGAAAATGAGGCTAGAACACAAGCATGTCAGTTTTGGTCCATTCTGCACAGTTTTTGTAAAACGACCATAACGTTTTTCACAGATCTTGGATTAAGGCAATTCAAAAGGCATTGGAAAGCTAACACACTGAAATATCTAGCCAATAAAATTAATAATTTCCCAATTGGCCGATCATTACCATTTAAATTGTGAACTCTATCCTATTTTCCTGAAATTTTCAGCCGCTTTTCCCTGTCTTTTTTACACAAATTCTCAACTTAAACCATTTCTTGAAAGCACATAAACAAGCTTTGGTCTATTTCAACATCACACAAAATCATCACACTCAAATTCACTTCATAATCATATCCAATAAAGATCATTTTTCAATCAAATACACACAAACCAAGCTTAAAGCTTGATTAATTCAAACCATGCATTATTTGCCAAAACCCTAGTTCGTGGCCAACTTGGACTCACTCCAACGCATTTGAAATCACCAAAAACATCATCATAAACATCAACAGATTAGAAGATGAGCAAATTAAAGATAAAATAATCAAAATCCAACACTTCAACATCAAGCTTACATGATTAACATCAACCCTAACCCTAGCATGATCCAACCTCAACTCCACCATGATCAACATCAAAATAATTCTTATTTCTTACCAAAACATCATGATCAAAGATCATAAACATCAAAGCAAGAATCAAGACTAAAAAAAAAAAGCAAAACCAACAAAATCAAGTTTCAAGATTACTCACTTTGATTGAAAATAAGTAGGGATGGAGATGAGGTTTAGTGGTTTTGATGATAGATGATGGTAGCTTGAGGTACTAGGATGTTGGGGTGTCGGAAACCTCCCTAGCTGGTCAGAAAAGTGGCTGAAAATCAGCCAGAATTGACTAGGCTAGCTTGCTATTGCCGTGAGGAGAGAGAAAGGAGAGAGAGAAAGTGTTTTGGATTGAGTTGTGTGTGTTTTGACTAATCAATTCATTTGGCTGAGTTTTTATCTAGTACAATCACTTTTTTCAGCAAACCATGGTTAAGTTTAACCACGATAATTAGTTAGATTAATAAACAAACTTGTTGGGGTCCAAAACAGCCGAAATAAGTTGGGTTTGGGAATAAAATGCTTCGTAACAATAACGTTTTTACGAAACTCAAAATTAAATTTTCATAATGTTACAAAAAACAAAATAAATTACTTAGATTCAACTTGTTAGGGCCTACTATCAATTCTTGCAAAGTTTTCGTTAATCAATTAATTAAACAAATAAAAACCGAATTGTCAAATAAATATGAGAAAAAAAATCATGAACATAAGGTAATTAAATAAATAAACATAATTAAATAATTTTAGGGTTGGGCTAGTACAGTGTTCCCCCCTTAAAGAGTTTTGCCCTAAAAACTTATGACTTTATCATGTAATGTAAGATTACCTCAAATAATTGTGGGTATTTGACTTTCATTTCCTCTTCAGTCTCCCAAGTAGCTTCTTGGGAGATATGATTTGACCATAGCACTTTGACTAGAGGTATCTGCTTGTCGCGCAACTGCTTAATCTTGCGATCTAGTATTTGGATTGGTTGCTCTTCATGTACTAAATTTGCATTTATTTCAATAGATTCAGATACAATGGTGTGGTTTGGATCTGGGGTATACTTTCTAAGCTGAGAGATATGAAACACGTTATGCACGTGTTCTAGTTCTACCGGCAGATCCAAACGATAACCTACAGGGTTTAACTTTTCAATGATTTCATATGTTCCAGCATATCTTGGACTCAATTGGCCTCGTACCCCAAATCTCTTGATACCCTTAGTTGGCGACACCTTTAGAAAAACTTTATCGCTTACTTGAAACTCCAAAGGCCTCCTTCTCTTGCCACATAACTCCTTTGCCGACTCTGGGCAACTTTAGTATGCTCTAGAATCCTTCTTATTATTTCCATGGTTTCCTGGATCATTTCAGGGCCTATAATCAATGCCTCATCCAAATCACTCCAGCACAGTGGAGTTCTGTATTTTCTCCCATATAGAGCTTCAAACGGGTCATTCTGATGGTGGACTGATAGCTATTGTTATAAGAAAACTCCACTAAAGGTAAATCATCGTCCCATCTCCCTTGGAACTCCAATACACAAGCTCCCAACATGTCTTCTAGAATTTGATTCACTCTTTCAGTTTGCCCATCTATCTCAGGGTGATAAGAGCTACTAAAGTTCAATTTGGTCCCAAAGGCCTTTTGAAGAGCTTGCCAAAAACGAGCTTGGAATCTTTGATCCATGAAGGCTATCTCTAAAGGGATTCCGTATAGTCAGACTATCTCTTTAACATACAACTAGGCTAGTTTTTCAACTCCTCAGGTATCTTTGATTAGTAGAAAATGGGCCGACTTTGTAAGCCGATCGACTATAACCCATATAGCATTCTTCTTCGAGGCAGAAAAGGGTAAACCCATAACAAAGTCCATTGAAATCGAGTCCCAATTCCAAGTGGGAATCTCTAGGGGTCGCAATTCACCCACGGGACGCTGATACTCTGCTTTAACTTTCTGGTGGGTCAGGCACTTATCTATATATTCTGCAACCTCCTTTTTCATATTATTCCACCAGAAGTATTGCCTCAAATGTCTGTACATCTTGGTGCCTCCTAGATGCACCGAGTAGCGTGTATTGTGAGCCTCCTCTAGAAATTGTTTCCTTAATTCCTCAATTCGAGGTACACATAGACGATTCTGGAATCGCAGGATCCCATCCTCATGTACTACAAACCGAGGAGACTTTCTTTCTCTAGATTTTGCTTTATCCTTTGGAGTTTAAGATCACTTTCTTGGTTCACTCGAATTTCCTCCACTATGGAAGGCTGTAAGGTAAGTGTTGATAATTGAACATATGTTTGCCCATGGAACACTAGTTGAATTCCCGAGTCCTCAAGTTCTTTCAAGAGACTCAACTGAGTAATCACCACAGTATTTGACTATGTTGTGCCTTCCTACTCAGGGCACCTGCTACGACATTTGCTTTTCCTGGATGATATTGAATTTGCAAATCATAATCCTTAAGCAGCTTAAGCCAACGCTGTTGCCTCAAGTTTACTTCCTTCTAGGTGAAGATATACTTCAAACTTTGATGGTCAGTATAAATCTTACATGGTACTCCATGTAAGTAATGTCTCCAAATTTTCAGTGCAAAGACCATGGCTGCTAACTCCAAGTCATGGGTAGGATAGTTTTTCTCATAAGGCTTGAGTTGTCGAGAGGCATAAGCTACTACCTTATCTTCCTGCATCAGGACACACCTCAATCCGTTCTTTGAAGCATCACTATAAATGGTATACTCCCTACCTTCCATTGGTAGCGTTAGGATTGGGGAGGTAGTTAGTCGCTACCTTAGCTCTTGAAGAGCTTTATCACATTTTTCGGTCCACTCAAACTTGTTCTCTTTCTTCAACAGATTGGTCATGGGTGAAGCTATTTTTGAAAAGTCCTTGACGAACCTTCGATAATAACCTACTAAACCCAGAAAGCTTCTAATCTTAGTGATGTTAGTAGGCCTTGGCCATTCCATGATTGCCTGGGTCAACTTTGATTCCTTCTTTTATAACTGCATGTCCCAAGAACACCACTTCTTCCAACCAAAACTCGCACTTCTTTAATTTGCCATAAAGTTGATGCTCCCTCAATGTTTGTAATACCATCCTCAAATGATCAGCATGTTCATCTCTGTCCTTAGAATAGATAAGAATGTCATCTATGAACACTACCATAAATTTGTCTAGGTAGGGTCTGAAGACTCTGTTCATAAGATCCATGAAGGCTGCGGGAGCATTGGGGAGACCAAATGGTATCACTGCAAACTCATAGTGACCATACCTAGTTCTAAACATAGTCTTGGGGATGTCTTTAGGTTTAATCCTAAGCTGGTGGTACCCTGACCTCAAATCAATCTTAGAGAAGACTCCTACTCCTTACAATTGATCAAACAAGTCATTGATTCACGGCAAGAGATATTTATTTTTGATGGTGATCTTGTTCAACTCTCTATAGTCAATACACAGCCTTAAAGTTTCATCCTTTTTCTTTACGAACAACACTGGGGCACCCCATGGTGACACACTTGGCCTAATAAAGCCCTTCTGCAACAGCTCATCTAATTGAAGCTTCAGTTCCTTAAGCTCAGTGGGGGCCATATGATATGGGGCTTTAGAAATAGCTTGGGCATAAGGGATTAATTCAATTCCAAATCAATTTCCCTCTGTGGGGGTAATCCTGGTAACTCTTCAGGGAAAACATCCTCAAATTCACAGACTATAGGAATATTTCCAACTTTCTCTTCTTTTGCTTGGGTGTCAATAGCATAACACCAATATCCCGTACACCCTTGACATAATAGCTTACTTGCTTTCATAGCAGAAATTATGGAATAGGATTTTCCCTCTCTCTACCTATAAAAGAATACTTCTCTCCCTTTTTCAGCTTTCAAAATAACCTTAAGATCCTCATAATCAATCTTAGCTCCATAAGTGTGTAACCAATTCATTCCCAGAATGATGTCAAAATCAGACAAATCAAATTGAATCAAATCCACAAGAAAGGTGGTTCCACCAATGGTAATGGGAACAAGTTTGTAGGAAATGGGGCTTTCAATCATAGAATCATTGTGTAGCTTGATCCTATAATTGGTTTCCATTCTCCTATCCTTAAGGTTCAGTTGCATGGCAGATTGGATGGATATAAAAGAATGAGTAGCACCCGAATCAAATAATACACAAAATGGCTTTGAATTTAAAAAGATAGTTCCAGTGACTACCGTACCAGAGGTGGCAGCTTCCTTCTTGCTACTACTGCAGGCCTTAGTGGTGGGGCCCTTGGCGAGGTGGGGGCAAGGGTTTTGCCGCACCTTTGTCTACAGCCTTCATCCTTCGGGGGCATGCAACAATCAGGTGTTCAGGGCTTCCACACCACATGCACTTATTAGTTCCTACTCGGCATTCAGGGGTGGTGTGATTTGTTCTGCCGCATTTCGCACCAGGCGTTGTTGAGCATGCAGGATGGCTCCTGGGGGGAGCAGCAGTAGGTTTCTTCTGGTTCTGGTTCACACTCTCACTTGGAGTTCCTTGCTCAAACCCCTTTCTCTTTTGGTTGATTGGATTCAGTGCTCTCAACTCTATCTTTACTAGTTCCACTTCAACCGCTCGCTCATATAGTTCTTGGTAAGTCAAAATTGGTTGCCCAGCTAACTGATTCCGAATATAGAAGACCAAACCCTCTTGAAACCTTCTCATCTTCAACCTTTCAGATGATACAAACTTAGGAACAAACCTAGATAAGTCTGTGAACTTACTGGCGTACTGCATCACAGTCATGGTGCCACTCATCTTCAGTTCCATAAACTCTTTCTCCTTTTGCCTTTTGACCATAACTAGGTAGAATTTTGCCCTCAACTCACTTAGGAATTTATTCCACGTGAATTCAGACCCTACGAGCTTATCCTTAACAGTGTTCCACCAAATGTCAACTTCACCAGTCAAATAATACGTCCCAATGTTTACCTTCTTTTCTTCTGGTACTTCTACCACTATAAAGATTTTCTCCATTCCCCTTTTCCACCCCTCCAATACTACTGGATCATAAGTTATATCATAAACATTAGGGTTGCACCGCGCTACCCTATCCGCTATTTTATCCTCTTTAGGAGGGGTTTCAGTAGGTACTTGGGGAATTCGCTTCATCAATTCAGCTACTAAGGTCGTCTAGTAGTTTGGGTCCCCAATATTGTTAGCTAACTCAAAAGGAATTGGTGGCATTTGGCCAAAATTTGGTGGCACATGATGGGAGGCTTGGTGACCTGATCCCTGCCATGATCCGAAATTTCCTCTATATGAACCTCTTCATTGTGGTGCACTGATTCAGACATTCTGATCATACATTAAACAATACAATTCAATCACTGGAATACTCAAACATATAAGATAGGCATGCCCAATAAATACATTTAATATAACTCAAAGATTATTGTAAACAAACCCAAAGCTTCATTATATCATTTCATAACTAATTATTTACATACATAACTACCGATTTATATACATGATCAACAAAACATATTACATCTAACTTACTAGACAAAGTCAGTTTTCACTTCTACCTCAACCCTAAATACTAACTAGCCCCAAGATACTAGGTCCATCACATGACCAAAAAGAGATACAGACCATATCATCACGGTTGGAGAGAATCTAATTGACTATATACAATGCCATATCCTACGCAAAATACATACATCCAAACCGACCATGCTATAAACAAACGTGGCTCAAAAAGAAAACTACTAACACCAACCCTAGAACCACCTAACGATTCCTAGATGGATTGTAATCCGGGTCAGACTCATCATCAGGCTCTTCACCTGAATCGAAACTACTCGTCGATGTCTCTGACTCGGCATCACCAACCTCCTACTCAACCTGTTGCTCCACTATCATCTCGTCAATCTCCTGATCCCACTGTTGCTCTACCACCACCTCATCTACTTCTTGATGCTCCTCGGGATCATCCTCCTCCTCCTGATGGCCCTCGTCCTCAGAACTAACCACCACTATCTCTGGTGTATCAGGGAGGTCCATCACCACATGAGCCTCCCCAGGACTATCAGGCATCAGTGGGGTACCTAGTATGGGTGGGGAGGGTGGTCCTTATGCTGGTGCTGGGGCTGCAGGCGCGGGATGTGCCTAATGTAACGAAAAGACATGTTGTAGAGTTTCTATGGTAATCCCCCTCTGTTCAAACTCCTCCCTTAACAACAACTCTATAGCGATAGTAGTCCAAGCCTCCTGGACCTGAAACCTAGGCCTGTCCCAACCTAGGCTCCCTGTTACCATGTAGTAATGATAACAAAGCCTAAACTCCACCCACGTATGAACTGCGGGTAAAGACCACAGCAGTCAATGTGCACGAACTGTAATACTGTGAAACTCAGAGAAAGGGTCCTGTGCATGAGCCTCTATACTAGCATGCAGTAGCAAGATGTGAGCAGCCATAGATGCACCAAGCATTATTTTAACGCCATAAGGGTCCATTGAACAAAGAAAAGACATATATGAGAGGCATACATAACTATAATTAAAGAATATGCAAATGTAAGCAACCTGCATTTCTAATATCGCTACTACACTTCTAATATCACTCTAGCAGTATACAAAAGCCCTCACCACCAACCATTCTCACCCTCTTATTTCTAAACTCCACATTCCACAAAGAAAATCTCAACCTGGCTCTGATACCAAATCTGTAACGCCCCAAATGTACATAAATCACTGTTTGCATTTCTATCACTAGTTTTCCCCAATTAGAAATGATAACTCAAATGATTAGGCGTTACCGCCGTCCAACAAGGACAAAGCTTTGCTTGTGCATGATAAACTTAGCCATAATACTCAATGTTTACCATCAAAAGCATTCACACCATCACAACCTATCAGACCATTTCGATAAATATAGAAATTGTTCTAACATCAAAACCATTCAAACATCTCAAGGATTAGACCAAAATATAGAATTCTGATAAAATATACAGTCTCAACACCAAAATAATCACAATACGGTATTATACACATCTCAACGATAATACACCCTGATTCCGTAAAGATTTTCTAGCTCACTTATCATTTTCAGCTGTCCTGCCTGCCTGAGGGCGATTCACTGAACACTTTTCTAAGACAAAACATGAAAACATTTTGAAATGTGAGCCAAAGCTCAGTAAATGCATTCCTGTATTGTTAAACATTCATGAAACAAAACTGGTTGTGCCCGTATTGCAATTCATTTTTAATTAAACACAAGGAATGAGATAAATATGAAACTACGTTTTTAATTATTATCTGATAGTGAACCCCTAGTAACTGTTACGATCTGAAAATAGGTGTACACCTGCCAAGCCGATCGAGACTTGGCCTGAAGCCGTGCGGGTAACTGAAGGGCTATGTCGTATAACTGACAACTAATGGGTCACTAATTATGTGATAAATCACTAATTAAACTGATTCATTGATGTACTTACCCAAGAATTATAATTTTGATAAATATGTGCTGATTTCTAAAAATACAGACAATGAACGTACCTGGAATTTTTTAAATGTAAGCTCACTGAATAATATTATGCACAAAAGTGGAAGGAATGATAGATTAGGCCCTGATTCTTCACAAAATTATCGTTGTAGGAATATACAGTTAGTAAAAATATTTATTTCATAGCTAGTAATTTAGTAAAAGAAAAGTAAAAGCATAACTTTGCTTAGAAAGAATAACTCATAACTTAGTCATATGACCTCTGATTATGATTCAAAACCCCGAAATAGAAAGCTTATGAAGTCCCAAAAATCCAACCTCAACTTCACCATGATCAACATCAAAATAACTCTTATTTCTTATCAAAATATCATGATCAAAGATCATAAACATCAAAACAAGAATCAAAACTAAAATAAAAAGTAAAACCAACAAAATCAAGTTTCAAGATTGCTCACTTTGATTGAAAATAAGTAGAGATGGAGATGAGGTTTAGTGGTTTTTATGAGGGAGGATGGTAGCTTGAGGTTCTAGGATATTCGGGGGGATCGGAAACCACCAGGGCTGGCCGAAAAAGTGGCCGAAAATCAGCCAGAACTGACTGGGCTTGCTGCTGCCGTGAGGAGAGAGAAAGGAGGGAGAGAAAGTGTTTTGGATTGACTTGTGTCTGTTTTGACTAATCAACTCATTTGGCTGAGTTGGTATCTAATAAAATCACTTTTTTGAACTAACCATGGTTAAGTTTAACCATGGTAATTAGTTAAATTAATAAGCAAACTTATTGAGCTTCAAAACGGCCGAAATAAGTTGGGTTCGGGAATAAAACGCTTCGTAACGATAACGTTTTTACGAAACTCAAAATTAAATTTTTATAATGTTACGGAAAACAAAATAAATTACTTAGATTAAACTTATTAGGGCCTACTATCAATTTTTGCAAAGTTTTGATTAATCAATTAAATAAACAAATAAAAATTGAATTGCCAAATGAGAGCCCAAATAAAATTTTCTCCACTGGGGTGAATAAATGTGATAAATAAATATGAGAAAAAAAAATCATGAACATGAGGTAATTAAATAAATAAACATAATTAAATAATTTTAGCGTTGGGCTATTGCACTGGGCCACCGAAGATGGGTTGGATTCTTTAGCCTAAAAAATAAACTTATTACGGGCTGCCCAACACTCGGCCATGGTGGCCACAAACAAGCCCAGTGCGTCCCGGTCCATCTTTTTCATCGCCTCCTCGATGCAACCCCTCACAGACCTGAACCGACCCGCCCATACCCCCATATTCATCCCACTCGCCTCCCACAACAACTCGGCAAATGGGCACTCAAGCAAGATGTGTACGTTCGACTTTTCCATGGCATCGCAAATCGCACAACTCTTCCCAACAGTAGCCATTCTCCTTGCTGGATTGCAACCTGTCGGTAGGACACCCCTACAGACTCTCCAAGCAAAGATCTGCACCCTAGGTGGTACCTCCAACTCCCATAGGGCCCTCCAGAATTTATTATTATCCATGGAAGAGCACCCTACATCATCCCTCTTGCTCTCCATAATCAGGTGACATGCTGAACGAACGGTAAAGAGCCCATTAGATGTGTACTGCCAAATCAGTTTATCTGCAGGCCAAAAATTTCAAAGTGGGATCCCTAGGATTATATCACCGTCACATGGTAAAAATAAACTCTTGAATTAAGACTCACACTAGCAACCCTGATTACTGTTGAACCCTTCCTTATAATATGTAAGGAGTTTTGATGATAACAAACATAAATGACAACGTAATGCACATACTTGAGTGTTGCATAAAACAGGTCTCCAAACAGGTTGGTGATCAGGTCCCCAGAGCAGCAAATGAAATGAAAAGTCAAAGCACAAGAAAAGGTGTCCAAACAGGGTGATGCAAGTGATTGGAGCAGCGGAACATCTTTGCAATTGAGTCAACAAGAATCTTTTGGGTAGTATTGATTTTTTATTCTTAGATTCTTGTTAATGTGCCAACTAGGAAATCTTTAATTTAACACTCACTTTGTCAAGGTTTTAAAGACCCCAACACTATCTTAGAACAGGTCTGCAAACAGGGTGTCCAGACTGTTTGGTGTTGCGCTGGTAAAAACGTTTTCCAAATTTCTGTTTCAAATTTTGAATCAGTATTTTTCAGGGGTTTTGTTAAAACTGATTTTCAGCTAGCCATTAGTCAGCTAAGCTATTTTTAGCTTGGGTATTGACTAACCTAGATTTTCTTTACTTGTTTTTCAAATTGAAATAACCAACCCCTATTTTTAGTAAATGGTTAAAAGGAGCAGCAAGCTGACTGAGAAAATTGTGGCTGACCTAAAAGTCATGCCCCACTAGCCGTTAACTGCTGAGAATATGCCTAAAGATTCTCCTCCATTTTCTCCACTAAAATCATTCATTTTATCTATTTATTCAAAACGTGGACAAGGAGCCAGATACCGGTTTTTCAAGCAGAAAATTTTCAGAATTAAGTGTGGCTATTTTTTAAGAAAACCGAGCCTAGTGAGCAAAAAGATCAAGCTTTCCAAAATTGGCACAATAGGGAATATTGTATCTCACATTAGCTTACTTAGAAGCAATTCAAGTGAGAGTTTCTTTTCTTCATTCATTCTGAGAGTGATTGAGTGTGTTTGAGTCAAGGGTGACTCAGACGTGGGGTGACAAAGTCTTGGGAAGACAAGTCACGGTGTGTTGCAAGTGTAACAGCAAGGTTACTTTGTAACGATTTTCAGCCCGTATAGTGAAATTGCGCGAAAATCCTACAAGGTAGGTCGTGGTTTTTTACCTCAGATGGGCTAGAGGTTTTCCACGGAAAAATACTGTGTCGATTCTATTTATTTTCAGTGATTACTTGCTGCACAGTGCTTCGTATACAGTTCCAAACACCCTCTCCAAACAGTTCCTGAGCCTGTTTGGTGAAAATTTCGAAAATCTGTCACAACCCAATTCACCCCCCTCTTGTGTTGTGTGCTCTCAAATCTAACAATTACCATCTATAAGGTCGCTAACCTTTAAACTCGACGCGAAATTCCAGCTTAGGTGTGATAACCTTAAAGTTTTTCGGACGCGGCAACCATCTATCCCCCCACACATCCACGGACTTTCCATCACCAATAAGCCACTGTGAGCCCTTAGTTATCACCTCCTGAGCACTCCAAATGCTCCATCACACAAAGTTGGGCCATGGCCCAAGATCAGCATCTGAGAGACATTGGTCTCGGTAATACCGTGCCCTGAGAATGCGGGCCACAAGCGACTGTGGCTCCTGAAGGAGACGCCAAAACTGCTTGGCTAATAAGGCTACGTTAAAAGCCTTCATCTCTCGACAACCCAAGCCCCCATCTCCCTTACGTTGGCATAATTCGGATTTACTAATCTAGTGAAACTTCCATTCTTCCTGTTTATGACCCCACCAAAACCTCGAAATCATCACATGAATAGAATTACATAACTCCTAGAAGAATTTGAACACACTCATAGCATAAGCAGGGATAGCTTGGGCCACAGCCTTTATCAGCACCTCTCTTCCTGCCCAAGAGGTGAGTCTCCCCATCCACCCATATAGCTTGGACTTGATGCGGTCAACAATGAATAAAAACGGCTTCTTCTTTGATCTCCCTATAATTGTTGGTAGGCCAGGATATTTGTCGTGGGATAGCACCTCTCTAATGTCAAGGCAGTGCGTGATCCGTCTTCTTTAATCGATCTTGACACCCCTGCTGAAGAAAACTGTAGGTTTTGAGTAATTCACTTTTTACCCCGATGCTCTCTCATAAGTGAATAGCACCTCGTTAACCCTGCACACTTGCTCCGGCTCTGCCCCACAGAAAATTATTGTGTCATCTGAGGAGGTGAGAGATTGCAGGCGCATTAGAGTAGATACGGTATCCAGTAATGGACTTGGATTCAACTGCTCTTTGCAACAAGCTAGATAAGCCTTTGGACACAAAAAGAAATAAGTAGGGAGAGATCGGGTCTCCCTAATGTAGGCCACAGCTCGGCGCAACATGGCCCCTCCGGGTTCCATTGACCAGAAATGAGAAAGACGCTGACCTCACACACCTCATAACGGGCCTCGCCCAATGGTCCTGAAATCCAAGCCGCAACATAACCTGTACAAGAAACGGCAACCCCACACGGTCATATGCCTTAGCCATATCCAGCTTAATTGCCGTTGCTCCTCCCGAGCTACAATCACCCTTCATTGCATGAAATAGCTCAAATGCCACAATGATGTTATCAGTAATTAACCTGCCAGGAGTAAAAGCCAATAGGATGTCAAAAATAATACTCACAAGAAAACTCTTCAGTCTATTAGAAATGACCTTTGTAACGAGTTTGTAGACCACATTGCAAAGGGTGATGGGCCTGAAGTCATTCATAGACGACGGTTTTGGTTTCTTGGGAATAAGCGTCATGACCGTGTGATTCATCATAGGCGGGATAGAGTGGCTTGTAAGATAGCCAGAACTGCATAGGAAACATCATTGCCAACTACGTTTTAGAACTTCTGATAAAAAAAACGGATTCAACCCATCCGGCCCCGGCGCCTTATGGGGATGCATCTATTTAAGTGCGACTTCCACTGCCCCTCTCGTATAAGGTGCACATAACCCCTCGTTCAGAGCTTCTAAGACCCTAGGGTGAATCCCGTCCAATACATCATCCATCACCAAATTCCCAAAAGAAGAGAACAGATTAGTAAAGTAGTCCACCACAATATTATCAATCTCCTCAGGGGCTGAGTGCATAACCCCATCCTCACCCATAAGTTGTTCAATAGAGTTTGACGCCCATCTCATACTAGCTCTCGAATGGAACCAGCGAGTGTTAGAATCATCGTACTTCAAATAATCAGTCCGAGCCCTTTGCAACCATAGAATATCTTCCTTCCGCCGCCACTCCCTTATCTTTCCTAGCATTTCACGTCTACTTACAGCATCCCTTTGCATCTTGAGTAGCGCCTCCAGCTTCCTGATTTCATCCCCCACGTTACCAAACTGCTCCTTGTTCTAGGATGTGAGTCTTGCCTCGTAATTGTGCAATTTGGTGCTTAAACCATCCAAAACATCCCCAGCAGGCCCACTCCCCCAAACTTGATCAATAACATCTTCATAATCAGGGCTAGTTGCCCACATATTCTCAAAGCGAAACAACTTTCTGGGCTTACCACCATAATCAGGCCGATATGCACATTTTAGTAGAATAGGGACATGATCAGATATGCCACTATCAATGTGATACACTGAGGCATCAGGGAAGAGGAGAGATTACTCAGTTGAAGCACGAAACCTATCCAGCCTTTCCTCCACCACCTCCCCTCTGCTCCAAAAATTACACCTTGTAAAATCATAGCTGGAGTAACCCAGGTCGTAAAGATCGTTATCCAGGAAAGAGTTCCTAAAATTGTCAATAAGAGTCTGTGGCTTAGTCGTGCCTCCCTTCTTCTCTGAGTGGTAAAAGATCTCATTCAAGTCACCCTCTACCAACCAAGGTAATGCTGAGTGAGCCTTTAAGTCCGCAACTAATTCACCCGTATGAAGTTTAAGTTGCTTCTCACGCCACCCATATAACCCCGTAAAACACCACTGAGGTTCATGGTTAGTCCACTAGATACTCACATCTATGTGATGCATGGAGCTAGACAAAAAATTCAGATCAATCGACTTAGCTCAAAGCATGGCCAAGCCACCGGCTCTAATGTGAGCATCCATGTACCATCCCTCAAAGTCACCCAATTGATCCTTAATCACCTTCATTTATGTTGCACTCCTCTTGGTTTCTGATAGGAATACCACTTTAGGTGAGTACCTTCGCAAAAGAAGACGAAGGTTGGAAATTGCCCAGGGCTCACCTAAACCCCAACAGTTAAGGCATAGGATACTCATTGGCCTGCATATCTCCCTAATTCAAACCTTCTTCACCACCTCCACCCCACTCCCACTCTCCATCTTCTGTTTAAAGACTTCACTCCCTGGCAAGATTGTCACTACATTGCCAACCGCCATTCGTGTAGCTTCTCCCACCATGCTGCCATGACTGCCTTCTGGCCCCTCCTCAGCACGTTTAGGGTCACAGAAAGCAAGTTTCTAGCTAGTACTGCAAGCCTTCTTATTCTTTCTAAAAGCCTCAAACAACCGTTATTCGTCCTGGATACGAGCTTCCACATTACGTCTCCTTGACTTGAAGGGGGAGCCACGCAGCCAGGGACCATACTGTAATACCTCGTCATGAGTATCCAGATCCACCTCCTTACACTCCCTCAGGACATGCCCCATCCTACGGCATCCGTAACAAAAATCGGGTAGTTTAACGAATTTAAAATAAATCCATATTGACTTACCATCCATCTTCACTTTCATCCCCCTCCTCAGCGGCTTCCTGACATCAACCTCCACCTTAAAGCAAAGTGATCACTCAGCCCCATACATAGACTCCGCCTCACATCTAACAAAAGACCCGATTTTATTGCCTAACAGCTGAGCAAATGCCGCAGTTTGCCTTACAGCTGGAATTTCATAAGCTTTAACCCAAAACTGAGCAAGATGACATTCCATCTGGGATACCTGTTCAAGCCCCGTCCACTCCTTCAACAATAGAATGCTTCCATTGAATGTCGAAGGGCCATCATTCAAGACTAATTCTCTATCATTCTTAGAACAGAATTGGAAAACAAATAAATTTTTGTCCAGTTCCCGTATCACCAATCCTTTAGCCGGCCTTAAAATATTTTTGAAGACTGTTTTCATGGCCCTGACATTTATATTAGTCTTATTAGTCTGAGTCAGTACCTTACCTACCAGGCTAAGAGTGATTTCCTTGTAGGAAATAATTAGGACTAACCTGGATGCGGAAGTATACCGTCGATAATAGTCCACAATAAGAATACCAAATCTCCTGTATGAATGAATCCCAACGGCTACTAGAGTCGCTTTATAATATCACGTTCTAAACCCGATTACTCCGAGTCAATGGTAGAGTAATTAGGAGGAGAGAGAGAGAGATAATATCTCTTTTATATTTCTGTGTATTAAGCTGACCCTCCCAAACCTCTTTATATAGGTATTGGGGGGTTAGCATCTAGGGTTTAAGGAGGCCTCTTAGTGGCCGTCGGGCCTCAACTAATGGGCCCGGCCTACAGCTCCCACTCGGCCACAAAAGGCCGTTACAACACATGATCCCCATGAATCATATCTCCTCACATTCCATACTGGGAATAGAACGTGCGACCAAAAATAATAAGTAGTGTTATATTAAGTTACCATCCAACTAACATAACACTTTCAGGAAATACGATACCCCAAAATATCCCAAGTCATCACCAGTGGCATCTTTAGTCCCTTATGCCTGATATATCATATGATTATGTTCTCAACATAATCGCCCGGGCTTGATATGGTGATGGTGGATAGATTTTCCTTAAACACTCATGAAATCTCATCTTAACTTAATTGCTTTCCTAACGTGTTCCAGCTGAACCGTATACATGGTGGCTCTTGAGAATCACATTAAAGTAGCATCATTAAGCTTCAACTTAATATCATAACTTTAAGTCAAAGGGTCATCGTCCATAGGGTCACACAGTGACAAGTGACAGGGAATTCAATCGTCACCCCTTATATGGGTCGTCTTACAAGCACACACAGTATGAGGTGTGTGTCACGGCATAGCTCCCACTTAGCTGGGTTCGTCACTCTTTATGCCATGCGAATCGCCAGTCTAGATTTTTACTAAAAAATCTAACCTGAGCCACTAGATCAACATACTGAATGTTTGACCTTGGCACTCAAGGTTCGGCTTTTAGGGCTTCAATATGAAAACTCATCTCATATTCGACTCCTTTGAGTCTCATCTTAGTCTTACTAAGGCTACTATTCCTCATTCATACATCTTCAGTATGAGTTATCGATATTGCACATCTAGTGCCAATATGATTACGTCTCATCCTGCTCGCTACTCAAGCGTCAGGGTGATTGCCTGTGTGACTAGGCCAATCAGAAGCCTGTGACTTTTCAACATGTCTAACAGATAAATTACAAAACATTTAGAAAAAAGAACACTTTAACCTTTATTTCATAAATGCCTTTTACATGAAGAACGTATCTATCATACATAACAAGATTCTATCCAAAACTAAACCATGCGGAGTCCTAGACTCAACGAATGTGCTTTGAAAGCATCTCTAGGAATTGGCTTAGTTAATGGATCGACGATCATCTTGTTAGTGGGTATATACTTGATGGCAATTTCCTTCATCTTTACGGCATCTCGCACGAAGTGATAACGCCTCTTGATGTGCTTGGTCTTCCGATGAAACTTCGGATCCTTGGCAAATTGGATGGCAGCTGTATTGTCACATAACATCTCTACAGGATCGTCGGTTCTCGGGGTGAGATTAAGATCCTGGAGAAAGCTCCTAAGCCATATTGCCTCCTGCGTGGCTAGACTGCATGCGACATATTCTGCTTCCATGGTTGACAGAGCTATGTAGTCTTGCTTCTTACTGCACCATGATATGGCCCCCCCACCCAGGGTGAACACATATCCTGAGGTTGACCTGGACTCGTCCGGGTCACCACTCCAATCAGCATCTGAGTATCCTCTCAACTTAAGATCCCTGCCCTGAAAGAATAGGATCAAGTCGGTTGTACCACGAAGGTAGCGCATGATTCTCTTAACAGCTTGCCAATGAGCATGTCCAGGATTGCTTTGGTAACGACTTACCAAACCAACCGCAAAGCAAATGTCCGGCCGTGTACATAACATGGCGTACATTAGGCTCCCTACGGCACTAGCGTAGGGGACATTATTCATAGCATCTTTCTCTTTGTCTGTTTTTGGGCATTGGTCAAGGCTCAAGGTTAAACCCTTCTCAACTGGAGTGTCTACGGGCTTAGAATAATGCATGCGGAACCGTTCCAAGACCTTTTTGATATATGCCTCTTGGCTCATACCTAAGAGTTTCTTGGGACGATTCCTCACTATTTCCACACCTAGGACATACCTAGCTTCACCCATATCCTTCATCTCAAAGACGGAGGATAGCCACTTTTTAGTAGCTTCGATCATCTCCAAATTATTCCCAGCCAATAGTATGTCATCAACATATAAGGTGAGAAACATAATCCCTCCGGTTGATCTTTTGACATACACACAATGGTCCTCTGAAACCATGGATAAGCCAAAAGAGGTTATGGCTTCATGGAATCTTAAGTACCAAGACCTGGAAGACTGCTTAAGACCATATATAGACCTTTTAAGACGACACACTTTGTCCTCTTGCCCCTTTGATACAAAACCAAAGGGTTGGTCCATGTAGATCTCTTCCTCAAGGCTGCCATTGAGGAAAGCAGTTTTTACGTCCATTTGAAACAACTCTAAGTCCAAATGGGCAACCAAGGCTAGGAGTAGGCGAATAGAGGCGAATCTCACCACAGGAGAAAATGTCTCTTCAAAATCTACACCCTCAATTTGTGTAAACCCTTTCGCCACTAAACGGGCTTTGAACTTGTCGATCGATCCATCTGTCCGACGTTTTATCTTGAAAACCCACTTGTTTCCAATAGACTTACGTTGGGGTGGAAGATCAACAAGTTCCCAAACCTTGTTTCTTGCCATCGAGTCCATCTCATCCCTCATGGCATCCATCCACTCTTTGTGGTTTGGTGAGTCAATTGCTTCTTGGTAAGAGGTAGGTTCCTCGACTTCCAAGGGAGTACATAGGAATATTTCCCCTTCGATTTGAAAATATCGTCGAGGAATTCTTCCACGTTCACTCCTTCGGAGCCTGGGGCCTTCATTGTTCGTTTGCCTGGTTGAAGTGTCCCTCCCCCTATCTCTAAGGGGTGTGGGGCTCTAAACATGTGGAAAGTTACTCCCACTATCCCTCTGGGGCGTGGGATCCTGAATATGCGGCCTTACTGCATGTTCGACAACTGGAGATTGAGGACGGACCTCACTCTCAAGTTGTCTTTCCTCATGTACAGGAGATTGAGGACGAGTCTCAATTTCCTGGTCAGGCAGGTCTCCCCCATTCCCTCTGGACAGGGGAGGCATACCATCTCCGGTGACTTGGTTAGAATCCAAATTCTCCCCCTCACCGAATGATGGTTGGATGTCTAGTTGTAGCTCAAAGAGTTCGACATCCTTTTTGACTTCACCAATGGTCGGGAACTCATCCTCGAGAAAATCGACGTTGCGGGAGTCTATTTCTTTCATGCCACCATTTGGATGTTCCCCGTACATCACATATCCTTTTGATTGTGTGGGGTACCTAATGAACACCATTTTGGTGGCTCTTGGACCAAGTTTCCCATGTTTATGGGTTGGGTTGTGCACATAGCCGGCCGAACCCCATGGGCGTAGATGGTCCAAGGAAGGTTTCTTACCAAACCATAACTCATATGGTGTGGCAGGTACACTCTTGCTTGGCACACGATTGAGTATGTAGGCTGCCGTAAGCAGCGCATCCCCCCAAAAACTGATTGGGAGGCTAGCATGTGCCATCATTGACCTGACCATGTCAAGTAATGTACGATTCCTACGTTCCGCAACACCGTTTTGTTGTGGAGTGCGTGGAATTGTTAACTGCCTTTGTATACCTTTTTCCTCACAAAACTCTTTGAACATATCAGAGAGGTATTCACGACCTCGATCAGTTCGAAGGATCTTAACCCTTCGTTCCAATTGAGTCTCTACTTCGGCTATGAAGCGTTTGAATATATCAAGTGCCTCGTAGCGGTGAGATAACAGGTACACATACCCATATCGTGAATAATCGTCTATGAGGGTAATGAAATAGATAGCCCCATGTCGTGCTTTAACGTTCATGGGTCCGCATATGTCTGAGTGGATTAATTCTAAGGGACTAGATGCTCTCATGGCTTTACCGAAAGGCTTCATAGTTGCCTTTCCAGCTAAACATGACTCACACCTAGGTAACTTAACCCTAGTGAGTCGGTCTAGGAGACCTTCTTTAGCTAGCCTATTTATTCTATCTTGACCTACATGGCCAAGTCTAGCATGCCACTTAACAGATTCAGAATTAGAGTCGAAATAAGAAACGTAAGCAGAGGATATATTATTGCAGCTATCATCCAAATCTAAAACAATGAAATCTCCTTTCAAAATTGCTTGGCCAAACAAATTGCCATTATAGAACAAATCTAAACCGTTTGGACGAAAACCAAAAACAAAACCTAATCTAACTAAAGAAACATAAGAGACTACGGAGCATCGCACCCCAGGTGCATAGAGGGCGTCATGAAGAAGCAGCTTGTTCCCTCCACGGAGTTTGAGCTGGTATGTTCCTACTCCAAGGACATCTTCTTCGCTGCCGTTCCCCAGGACGACAGTCCGTGAACCCACCGGGTAGCGATGGTACTCCACGAATCCAGCCCTATCTTAAACTATGTGCTTTGTTGCCCCCGTATCTACAATCCATTGAGGAAGAGAGTTAGCAACGAATGCATGGGAACAAACATATAATTCATGATTGTTAGTGGAAGTAGGTACCTTAGCTGGTTCAGGACAATCCCGAGCGAAATGACCTTTCTTCCCACAGTTATAGCACTTCACACGTGCCATATCCTTAGCTCCATTGCCCTTGGTCTTGTGCTTCTTAGCAGTACCAGCATTAGAGCGAGAGTTCTGAGGAGGACGAGGGCCTTTCATAGGTTTCTTACCACGGTAAGGTTTCCTATTCCTGGGCCCCGATCCTTTGGCAACAAATGCCATACTGGAAGGCGCATATTGCTTTAAACGCTCTTCCTCCATCTCGAGGTGTTTGGAGATCGCCTCGAAAGTGTTGATATGATCGCTGTGAGCCATGAACGTTTTAAAACTCTTCCAATGTCCATTATCATTGGGAAGAGCTCTAATCACATTCAGGACTTGTTCCTGCTCAGAAACCTCTTGCCCTGCGGCCTTAAGGTCTCGAACCATAGCACTCATGGTCCGAAGGTGTTCGGGGATACTACGACTGGAGTCTATAGTATATTGCATCCATCTCAGCTGCAAGGTACACAACCTTGTAGCAGACGTCTGCCCGAACCTAACCTTAAGCTGTATCCACATGTCCTTAGCAGTGCGGAAACGTTCAAACTCTCCCAGGAGATCGTCCCGCATGCAAGACAGCATGGTATAGCGTGCGGAACGATCGCGTTTGAACCATGCTTGGTACGTTTTCAGGTTTTCTTTGTACTGCTCAGTTGCAGTAATATCTCTGCCTTGTTCATCTTTTTCAGCCGGAGGAACCATGGAGGCAGTCAAGTGGTCCAGCATATCATCGTTGTTGAGATAAAACTGAACCTTTAGATGCCAAACGTCATAGTTCGTGCCATCCAACTTGTCATCAGATTGCATACAACCTATCGTGTTTCTAGCTGCCATATCTGAAAGTATATTTTATCTGTTAGACATATTGTTTAATAATTAAATTTACTAGAAAGCTCCATAATTTACTATGTACGTTCGAAAATTTCGCTAAGCTCATAATCATCACGTACAGTTGTAAATTTGGAGTTTCTTTAATTTAATTATTAATTTCACAAAGTATTTGGAAGTTTTGTTAAGCTTAATTAACATTTTTAATTTAATGAATATCACAAAAATATTCACCTTTTATTATGTTAATATACTTTCAGTTAAGGTTTATGAAACTAATTCATTTAATCGCATCTTCGTTATGTATATATATAGCACAAAGTTATATAATCAACATAATTAATGATAATATGAAAATAAAAGCAAAAAATAAACAAATAAATTTGCAATTCATAACAAAGATAATGGCCAAAATAAATTTATATAAACATGGAAACATATATTCCATAAACAAAACAAAAAATAAAAAAAAATTTGGCCCAAAAACTTAATGAACCGGGGAGGGAGAAAAACAAACCGGTCCAAAAAATAACCGACCCAAATTGTTTTAAGATTAAAAGAAGCTCTTTTCTTTTATCCTCTAAACCTAGCCCCCCTCCCTCTGCCTCTTCTCGACCTCATTTATCTACTGACCCTAGCCCCCCCCCCCTTCCTCTGCCTCTTCATTTGACTCTCGACCTCTCTCTCTTTCTTCAGTTCACGGTCTTCCTCTCACCGAGATGAACAAAGTTCTGAATTCTTTGCTCTTCGGCTTGCTTTACTGCCACGATTACCCTTTTCCTTCTGGGTAGCCATGGCCGCCGTGGAGGTCTTCCCACCACCAGATGATGAAAACCCCCCCAAAATGATGAATCAACTCCCCGTCTAACCTTCGATTCTACCTCTCCTGACCAACACGCGTGACATCATTGTATAGATCGGCCAAAACCGAGTCTAACGGGGCACCCCACGCCCCCAACGCGCCACGAAGGTGGTGGTGCGTGGGGCCACGCGCCTTCAATCGGTGGTGTCTTTGCTTCTTTTTGGTCGGCGTTGGGTAGATCGGAGGCTACATCGGTGATTTGGAGGAAAGAGGAAGCCAAGGCGACCTCTGTCGGCGGCGCGTGACATACACGCGCCACCCCTCCGGGAGGTTTCTGATGGTATGGTTCGATTCACTTATTTCGGTTTTCCCTTCTTTTTTTTTGTTTTTTTTTTTTGTTGCTATTGGAGTTGAAGTCGAGAGTTTAGGCAGAGGGAGATTCGGGTTAGGGTTTAGGGTCGAAGTCGAGAGTTTTTAAGGTTTCGGGTTCTTTTGAGGGTTAGGGTTTTGGGTCTCGGGTTTGTCTCTTTCCCTTTCCCCCTTTGATTATCAAGCTCCTCTTTGCTTTGGGCAGGGGATTTTCGGGTTCAAGTTTTGGATTTCGATGATTTGGGCTCATTCGAGAGGTGTGGTTCTTTCGGTCTGTTTCCAAAATAAATTGCCTCTCATGGTTTAGCAATGAACTTGTCTAAATATCATGATAAGACAAGACATACACACACGCAGTGACACTAATTGGATGTTAGCCGTGAACCACCACCGAAAGTGTATTATTTCTGATGTCGTGAAAACTGGATTTCAATATGAGACATGTTCATGATTAGTAGATTTTCAGTTTCTTGTATGTTATAGGCATCAGAATAACATGGGCATGCTTCAAATTTCAGTAGTTTGCATAATCACGGAAATTAAACGAATAAAACAGGTAGCATGCTTTAACAAACCAAGTTTGACAGATTATGCCGCGATTATGTTGAGAACAGTTATATATGTGCCTGGGGTATTTAACGTTCTTGGAAAATAACTATTTGTGAGCAAATTAGGATGAACATATCATCGGTAAATAATAGGATATTGAAACAGAGCTTCTGTTAATTTTCTTGACTAAAATTTCCAACCTTTTAGTCAATTCAGGGCATTGTTATTGCAGAAACATGCTATTTGACAATTAGTTTCATAAAGGCATAAATTTTCAGGAACCTGATTTATCAGAACTCTATTTGTCCTTTGATTCTTGACGCAGACACATAAGCATGCTACGTATATGCAAAATTACAGAAATTGGGCAACTAATCATGTAAAAAAGGGCATGCTTTTTAATGAATCAGATTATTAATCCATTAATTGGGACTATTTCGAACAGTTCTAGCTCTGATACCACTGTAGGAAATAATTAGGACTAACCTGGATGCGGAAGTATACCGTCGATAATGGTCCACAATAAGAATACCAAATCTCCTGTATGAATGAATCCCAACGGCTACTAGAGTCGCTTTATAATATCACGTTCTAAACCCGATTACTCCGAGTCAATGGTAGAGTAATTAGGAGGAGAGAGAGAGATAATATCTCTTTTATATTTCTGTGTATTAAGCTGACCCTCCCAAACCTCTTTATATAGGTATTGGGGGGTTAGCATCTAGGGTTTAAGGAGGCCTCTTAGTGGCCGTCGGGCCTCAACTAATGGGCCCGGCCTACATTCCTCTCTTCTATTGTCTGGCACCTCCTCATCAAAAACCACCACCTCTTCTTCCTCCTGGGTTAGTTTCAGTGGACTCAACTCAATCTCTAGGTCATCCATAGCCGTGGGAGGAACCTTAGGGCATAAGAAACCTACGCACAAGCCCTACTTTCTACACTAGAAACAGCCTCCACCGGTCTAGGAGAAGACAGTGTCAACAGCGTGATGGGAACCACCTACGAAAGAGGCGAAGCCCAAACAACAACCGCCCTGCGACGAGGGCACCCACTCCTACAGCAGATTATGGTTTCGCCAGATAGGGAAGACTCACATGGTGAATTAGGTTTTTGTCGGAGAGAGAAACAATTTAATTTGATCCTATAATCCTAACATTTGAAGAAAATTTAATTCTGGTTGGCTGATTTTTAGATTTCAAATAAAAGTTATCCTTATCTATTTGCTGTGACTTTTCTAATTAATAACCGTAATTAATAATTTAATTTGATGTGAATTGAATTAGTCACCCTTAGAAGAATTATTAATCACACACTCACACGTGGATCTAAAAATTATCAAAAATTGAATAATGAGTCGCCCAAAAGTTTTAGAAATGCTTATAAATCAATGTGTCTTGCCATTTCTTTTAAAAAAAAGAAGATTGTCTCACTTGAATTTGTACAACAATATTTAATTGTATGTTTGGAAAGAAACAAAAGTTTTACTTAAACGTCAAAAAGGTAAACACACAAAGAAATTATAAAGCAGAAAAAAAAAAAAGAGAGTAAAAGAACTATACAATAATTTAAACAAAAAAAACAAAGTAGGAAAATGGAAATTAGGGCCCGTTCTTTTAATAGGCAAATTCCTAAATACCAACCTTAACCCACTTTAACCTACTTCAACCCACTTTAACCTACTTCAACTCACTTTTACTATTTTAACCAAGTTTAATATATCACATAAAACAAATTCAACTCATTTCAACCTACTTTAACCCATCTCAATCTATTTCAACCAACTTCACCATTTTACTCACTTTAATTTACCACGAAAAGAACAGACCAGGTACAATCGGGTGGACATCGTGTTTCGTGCGCTCGGCCTTAATTGTAGATATTTTATGGCACATGAGAAAAAGTTAATTCTTCAAACTTGCCTTGGTGGTCAGCCGCTGTTTGAACTACCTCTCGGTTGTGGGTTCGAAGTTGTGTCAAAGTATAGCTGCTGTTTTGTTTCTTTTTATCTTGTCATCTCCTTTCAAAATTATTTCTCATCTTCCTTTAACAAAAATACACTATTAATTAATTCATTTACAATTCATTTACTTCAATTGTTTTAATTTATTTATTCTATTCAACAAAGTTGGTTTTCTTTCTCTTCTCATCTTCCTTTGTCTTTTTTTTTCAAAAATTATTTAGTCCATTAGTTAATTTATTTGTGCTTCATTTACTTTAATTTAAATTCACTTTCTTTGTTTTCTCATTTTCCTCTTAAATCATTTTCTCATCATTATTTTTTTAAAGAAAATGTCATATCTCAAAATATGAACAAAGAATGTATAATTATGCCTTATATTGTCTGCTTGCTCATTTTGATTAGGATAATTAATATTGCTCACTGAATCATATTCATCACTTAATACATTTTATAACACACTAAATATCTATTATAACTCACTAAATAAATATTGTACCTTACGAAAAGAAACAATAAAGTATAAGTCATTGAAACTTCAAATGTATCATTCTTGTACATTTAAAGAATCTTACATTTGAGTAATTCAAAAGATATATTAGTGCATATCAGAAGATGAATATGAAGTGGAACTCGTTAAACATATACCATAACTCACCAAAAGTAATAGTAGCTCACTAAGAAAATATCATATCTCAAATGTTGTGATTTTTTAAAAGTATACGGTTTATCATTGTAGGAACTACATATGTCTTCCTCCGGGATGGGTTATGAAATCAAGTAACCTAATAGACTAAATTTCCTATGCTACAATAAACTATTGCATTCTAATAGAACTAATTGTGTAGAAAATTTGTAATAGCAACTAAGGCAGGCAGGAGGCTTAAACACCACAAGAACTATGTCAAATTGTAAGCCAATATTGCAACTATTTGAAATTATGAAGCCTCCAAATTCAAAGGGTGCATCGCAAAATTTGAGTTACTAAACTGCTGAATTGAGGGAGGGGAGAATCACCCCACAACAAAGACAAGACACAAGTAGTAAAGTTCTTAGGGGATGAGATTGAACATCAAAACTGAGCCCAACAGCAGCAACCCAGATGACCAACACTCAAGCAATTGAATATCTTCTAATAGGGGAGAATTAATGAACTGAAATTTGGATCAATTGTGTATAATTCCTACTTCAAGGCATCACACAACGCACTCCAATTCAGATAGTCTCAAAAGATATACATGAATCTTGAATTCCAGAAAATGAGATTGAAGAAAATAAACTGAAGCTGAAAACCTAAGTCACGAAATTAAAGAAAAATAAAACTAAATGCTAATCTCTCTCGATCTACTCTATGATTGCCCTCCATTTGAAGACCCGAAACCGCCGCTTCCACTGCCAAAAAATACCCCATTGATAACAGTAAGTAATGATGGAATGAAGGAGGAGAGAGAGAGCAAAGCGGTTATGGGAGTGGGGAAAGCGAAGGGTCATGGCTGCTATTAGGAGACCTGAAGAAGAAGATGAAAAGTGGCCCTCGATCTCATGGGCAGCACTGAGGAAGAGGAAGGGATGGAAGGACACGGTACTCTGTTCTGCTCCCCTGTTTTCGGCTTGGGAATCAAGAAGAAGGAGAAGGGAAGATGCGGACGGAAAGCTGGTCACGTGACACATTATGCTGGGGTTTAAATGAAAAGACCAAGCCAGGGTGGGCTGAGGAACAAGATAAGGGAACAAACGGGCCAGGCCCAGCGAGGGAAGAGGAGGCGGTCCAATGTAAGAAAAGAAGGAAATGCAAGAGGAGGGGAGAACTGGGCCGGCGTGTGTGAATTGGGCCACGGCTTGGCATGGTTTTCTTTTCTTTCTTCTTTCTTGTCCACTTCAATCTGATCCAACCCTTGCAGTTGTTTGAGCAAATTTATTTATTTTTTTCAAGGTGTTTTCAGTTCCTACAAAATAAATAAAAACATTATTAAAATTTTAATTTAATAATTTATTTCGAGCAATTATTAGATAATATAAGGGTATAAAATGTCATAATTATGGTTTAATAAATACCTCCACATTTAAGTTTTGCTCGTCCTCGAGTAAAATAAAACTAAAAATTCTAGTAAATAAAATAAAATCCTAACTCACTTTCGTAAGAATTACGGTTACACTTAGCATGTGCAACAGGCCCTTTAAACCCCTAGGCTACATCTAGTTGACGAGTAAGATCTTGTGAGGGTTTGCAGAAAATATACCCACAAAATCTATAAAAAAAATAAAAAAAAACAGAAATTCGAAAATCATTTTGGTTTTTTCAAAAAAATTTATGCACAATACTGGAGAAAATATATGCACATTCTAATTAAACATATCACTCAAGTAACCAAAGAACTAGATCACATACAAACACAATGTACACATCAAGAAACCTTAATCCCACTAATGACATCTATATACAATCTTTTTCCCCACTTAAAAATTATGTACAACCATGACTGGTAGAACCTCACTTTAGAGAAATGGAGAACACTCCCGTTTATGTGTTTAAAATATAACAAAGTTCACTCAACTCTCTTCCAATCAAACAACCTACCACAGGCTTGATAAGATTCTCAATTCTCCACCACTAAAATGCAAAATGCAAAATATCATAAAGAGAACTTTCCAAGGGTTGTAATGAGGCTAAGAGTAAAGGGTAAGAGTGGGACAAATGATTTGGGAAATGAGGGACTAAAAGCCAAAGCTAATGAGCAACCAACACTTACACTAATTATTATGATGAACACTCACTCTCTCAAAACACAAAATAAGAATACCCCAATTAAATTAGCCATTGAAAATGAGTATACATAATGATACATCCATGCTAAACACTCTTATTCACAACCCCTTTTGAATTCTTTTTATTTTGAGATTCTTTCAACTTTTTTCTTTTTTGTTTTCCTTCATTTTTTTTATTGCTTTTTTTCTTCTTTTTTTTCAAGAAGAAAATGAATTAATGGCATGTTCAAGAGCAAAATAACTCAATTTCTAAATGATCACATAATACATCCCACATACACCAAAAATAACCTCAAAATTCATAAAATACCCAAAAGTTACCCCCTAGTAATGAAGTGTTGCGCCACTAGCCTTGGCTTAAGAATAGGAAATGTGTTTAGGATAAAGGCTAGAATGAAGGGGTCACAACAAAAAGGGCTAACAAAGGCTAAGCATTCAAATTCGGGTGGCAATTTCGCTATGTAGTTCACAAAAAAAAAAATGAATGTCTCCATCATATTATCATAATGCATATGCTAAATGTGATTTAAAATATAATCAAAGCAAGTTCTAGAGACGTAATCATAGACGAGACACACATAAAAGAAAAATGCGAGACTAAATAGGACGAATTTGTCTATAAGGCTCAAAATCTCATAGGTTATCTACCAAAGTCAAGCTTGTTTAAAATTAATGTCGGGGGTTAGGATCGTATGCAAACATCACACTTTAGGACTAAGTTCTATCAATGCACACTACATATATATACAACCTAACATTAAGGATACAAGAGAACATAGTTAATCAGAAATAGCACATATATTCCCCAAAAACAAAACAAAAACAAAAATCTTCTTTGATTTTTTCAAATTTTTCATTTCATTTTTTTTAATTTTTTATTCTTTTTTTCTTCAACCTCAATTTTTTTCAAAATTTTTTTAAACGTGGTTTCCCCACCCCCCACACCTGATTCTCACTTGGAAGTGGAAAGAAACAAACAAAAGAAAAAACTAAAAAGAAAAACAAATATACAAAACAAAGACTAAGACTCAAAAAGAAAGAAAAAGGACATGACTCTAAAACTCAAAAATAAAAGAAAGCCAAAAATATATACAAAAGAAAACAAAATAATAAGAGGAGATAAAGAGGAACGTTTATATCAGGTCAGGTGCAAAAGTACACCTAAGCTATAGCCTCTAGAAATGTGTTTAGATAGAGGCTCATGGAGCATCAGCTACTCCATGTTAAGCTAAAAAGTAATACTCAAATCAAATCCCATTAGCACACGAAGTAGCTCATCGAATACGGAAGACCAACTCTAAATAACATAGAAACTATGAAAAGCACAGAGCTGGAGCCAGAAAGAGTACATCTACCATGTTAATGAAGCACAAGTAAGAGCTCGTTTCAATTTGTCAAACTGGTGGGCCCAATCAGGAAAGAGATAGACATATTCATAATGAGCCAGCAACTAGGTCATTTCCCTAGAAATTGTACCATCATGACTAAGTGGTCTAGGAAAAATAGTGGTCCGAAGTCTACAAGTCTCTTAATATCAAAATGTGCAAGAGTCTGGTCCAAAGCAAAAGTCATAGTGACAATGGCCTTAGACTCGACAAACTCATACTTGCGATATTCAAAAGGGAGGTTAGTATTGATGGGGTCAAAAGAAAAAGATTAATATTCAGCACAGAAACCCTCATCAAAATTTTCATTTTCATCAAACCCAAATGAAAAAGATTTATATTCCACAAGAAGAATATCATCATCAAAGTCCAAAATTCACAGAAAAATCCAGACAGTCCTAAAAATTCCAGAAAAATTCACACGGACTGTAAAAATTATGAGGAATCTAGGAAAAATATCATCACAGCAAAAATCACTCCAAAATGCTCTAGAAAATTCAAACAGAATCTGAAACTATAGAAAAATCTACACTGTATTGTTTTTTCCGAATCAATTTTGCCCTGATTTTACTGCACATAAACTAAATTTGTTAGTAATATTTTTTTTAGCACTAAATAATCTCTAAAAATTGAAATGCACCTAATCTAAACAAAAACAAAAATCAAAATACTAACTTAATTCTTGTCAATACAAACTAAATTATTAAACGAAATAACAACTTATTTAAAACTAAAAATCACAACTATAACGAAATCGACTCGAACAACTCGAATAACTAAACTACGACTCAACAGAACCAGATTTTAACAATCCATCCCCGACAACGTCGCCAAAAACTTGTTGTGATTTTCCACAAGCGCACAGTTTATTGCCGTAACAATTACGGTGTCGATCCTCAGGGTTGTGTTGTGAAATTAGGTCGTCATAAAAGTAAATGCGATACGATTGAATTAAATTGTCAAGGCTTAGTGAATTAGTAACCAATTATTTCAGAATGCTACACTGGAAGATCAATATCAGGAAGAACAACCAGTACAGAAAACTCAAGTCTGGGCCAGATTGAAGTTGTGCCAATGCGCGAAGCATACGAACTTGAATTTGCAACTACCGCTTGACTTTAAATCTTAACAACTCAAAAATAAATTCAAGCAAAATTCTAAATTTGAACCAAAGTTTAGAGTCTAAAATCCAAATTTACAACTGGAAAGAAGAATGAGGATTGGAAATTTAGAAATCTAAAAAAACTACTCTACTTCCTAATTACCCCCGCCATACTCTCTGCCTTGTATCTTTTTGCTGCACATAAACCAAATTTGTTAGTACTGTTTTTTTAGTAACCAATAAACTCTAAAAATTAAAATGAAACTACTCTCAACAAAATCAAAAACCTAAATATTAACTCAATTCAAAAATCAAAACTAAACTAAACTACTAAAACGAAATAACGACTTAATTAAAATTAAAAATCACAATGATAAAACTAATACAAAAGCGACTCAAACGACTCAAACCACTAAACTACAACTCGATGCAACCAAATTTCACAAATTCATCCCTGGCAACAGTGCTAAAAACTTGTGATTTTCCGCAAGTATACAGTTTGCCATTGTAGGAACTATAAATGTCGTCCTCAGGGATAGGTTATGAAATCAGGTAACCTAATAGACTAAATTTTCTATGCTACAACAAACTATTGCATACTAATAGAACTAGTTGTGTAGAAAATTTGTAATAACAAGTGAGGAAGACAGGAGGCTTAAACACTACAAGAACTATGTCAAACTGTAAGCCAATATTGCAACTAATTGAAATTAGGAAGCCTCAAAATTCAAAGGGTGCATCACAAAATTTGAGTTACTAAACTTCTGAATTGAGGGAGGGGAAAATCAACCCACAACAAAGACAAGGCACAAGGAATAAAGTTCTTAGGGGACCAGATCGAACATCAAAACTGAGCCCAACAGCGGCAACCCAGATGACCAGCACTCAAGCAATTGAATATCTTCCAATAGGGGAGAAGTAATGAAATGAAATTTGGATCAATTGTGTATAAATCCTACTTCAAGGCAACACACAACTCATTCCAATTCAGATAATCTCAAAATAGATACATGAATCTTGAATTCCAGAAAATGAGATTGAAGAAAATAAAGTGAATCTGAAAAACTAAGTCATGAAACTGAAGAAAAATAAAACTAAATCCTAATCTCTCTCGATCTACTCTGTGATTGCCCTCCATTTGAAGACCCAAAATTGCCACTTCCATTGCCAAAAAAATACCCCATTGATGATTTTCAGTAATGATGGAATAAAGGACGAGAGAGAGAGAGCAAAGCAGTTATGGGAGTGGGGAAAGCGAAGGGTCATAGATGCTATTAGGAGATCCGAAAAAGAAGATGAAAAGTGGCCATCGGTCCCCTGGGCAGCGCTGAGGAAGAGGAATGGATGGAACGGAACGGTGCTTTGTTTTGTTCCCTTGTTTTCGGCTTGCTGGGAATCAAGAAGAAGGAGAAAGGAAGATGGAGAGGGGAAGCTGGTCACATGACACGGCATGCTGGGGTTTAAATGAAAAGAACAAGGCAAGCTGGGCTGAGGAAGGAGATAAGGGAACAAACAGGCCAAGCCCATTGAGGGAAGAGAAGGCCGGTCCAACGTAAGAAAAGAAGGAAATGGAATAGAAGGGGGGAACTAGGCCAGCATGTGGGAATTGGGCCACGGGTTGGCATGGTTTTCTTTTCTTTCTTCTTTCTTGTCCACTTCAATCTAATCCAACCCTTGCATTTGTTTGAGTGAATTTATTTATTTTTTTCAAGGTGTTTTCCATTCCTACAGAATAAATAAAAACATTATTAAATTCTAATTTAATAACTTATTCTGAGCAATTATTAGATAATATAAGAGTATAAAATATCATAATTTACGGTTTAACATCAAAATAAAAGAAAAATGTATAATTATGTATTATATTGTTTACTCGCTCATTTGATTAAGAATTGTTAGTATTGGTCACTGAATCATATTGATCACCGAATATATTTTGTAATTTACTTAATATTCAACTAGCTCACTGAACAAATATCATAACTCCTTTCTTGCAATGTTTTGTAAGTCAGATTAATTTAAACTCTTAAACTCCATTTATTTATGCATAGACATAGTAATAGGTCAGATTAATTTAAAATTTTAAGCTCCATTTATTTATGTATAAACATAGTAATAGTAGTAGTGGCACCAACAACACATTAGAAATTGAATATAAAGTATTGCTCATTGGACATATACTACATATCTCACCAAAGCTTTGGTGCAACTCACTAAAAAAAATATATCATACGTCAATATAGGAACAAGAATATGTATGTGCTCACCAAATTATATGTTATATTATTCGTTTACTCTTTTTTTATTATGAATACTTAGTATTGCTCACTAAATCATATTAATCACCAAATATATTTCATCACTCACTAAATAAATAGTATAGCTCACAAAATAAATAGCATCACTCACTAAAATAAATGGTACAAAACACTAGGAAATAATTTTTTTCAAGTTCTAGAGTTACGTCATAGCTTATGTATTTTTTATTATTATATTAGAGCGTCTGCATTATATTTAGTAAGTATAATACAAATGTTAACGAACTCACCAAATATAGTCCAGCTCACTAAATATATATCATAACTTATTAAATATATGCCATTACTCATCCATGATGTAGTAAAATCAATAAAATATAATTTGTTTTTTCAAGTATTTGCTCATTAATTGTATATTTTAGCTCATCAAAATATAATATAAATAACTCAATGAAAAGTCAAAGTACAAGTGCCTGAAACCTTTTTAAGTATGTCATTGTTATGCATTTAAGAAATCTTATGTTTCAGTTAACCAATAAATATATCACAAAACATTATAAGATAAATATAAAGTATCGCGTATTAAATATATACCACAACTCACCAAAAGTCACAATACAGCTCATTAAAGAATTGTATGTCAAAATATCAACAAGAATGTGTATGTACTCACTAAAATTATGTATTATATATTTACTCAGTACTCTTTTGTTTTGTTATGAACAATTAGTATTGGTCACTAAATTAAGGATATTCATTACCAAATATATTTCTTAAATCACAAAAGAACTATACAACTCACTAAATAAATATCATAGTTCACTAAAAAAAAGAATAACATAGATAATTATAATATAATTTAGTGAATTTGAGGTGTACAATAACAATTTTTTTTTGCGCAACAAAACATTTTCGTAAGATACATAGTGTTCATACAAAACGAAGCTCGAATATATAAGACACTCTGGTTTGGGTCGGACTACTCACTAAAAATATTTATTAGCTCAGAAAAATGCATCTCAGCTCACTAAATTTTAATGAGCTATACAGTATTTTTAATGAGCGAAAACGGATGTACAATAGTATATTTTATTGAGCTATACAGTGTTTTTAGAGGGCCGAAATCCGGTTTTGCAATCGGTTTTGTATATTATATGTCAACAAAACATAGTAAGATTAGTGAAATATATTTTTTTTTCAAGGATTTGCTCATTAACTGTACATTTTAGCTCATTAAAATATAATATAAATAGCTTAGCAAAAAGTTAGAGTACAAGTGACTAAAATTTTTTCAAATATGTCATTATTACACATTTTAGAAATCTTATATTTTTGTTAACCAACAAATATATCATAGCACATTATAAGATAAATATAAAGTATTGCTCCCTAAACATATACCATAACTCACCAAAAGTCACAATACAGCTCATTAAAAGATCATATGTCAAAATATGAACAAGAATGTGTATGTGCTCACTAAAATTATATATTATATGTTTGTTCACTCTTTTTCTTTTTATTATGAATAATTAGTGTTGTTCACTAAATTAATGATAGTAATTACCAAATATATTTCTTAAATCACTAAAAAAACTACTGTAGCTCACTAAAAAATATCATAGCTCACTAAAAAAATAACAATATAGATAACTATAATGTAATTTAGTGAGTTTCATATGCACAACAACATTTTTTTTTTGTACAATAACACATTTTGATAAGATACATAATATTTTTACTGAACAAAACTTAAGTATATAAGACGCACTGGTTTGGGTGTGACTACTCACTAAAAATATCTACTAGGTCACTAGAAATGCATCTCAGCTCACTAAAAAATTTAGTGAGATATAAAATTTTCTGGTAAGCAAAAATGCATGTACAGTAGTATATTTTAGTGAGTCGAAATCTAGTTGTATAACTGTATCTGTATATTATATCTCTCCCAAACGTAGTAAAATCAATGAAACATATATTTTTTTTCAAGTATTCACTCATTAATTGTACATTTTGCTCATCAAAATATAATATAAATAGCTCAACAAAAAGTCAGAGTACAAATGACTGAAACCTTTTCAAGTATTTTATTATTACGCATTTAAGGAATCTTATATTTCAGTTAACCAACAAATATATCACAACACATTATATGATAAATGTAAAGTATTGCTCACTAAACATATATCATAGCTCACCAAAAGTTACGATACAACCCACTAAAAAATCATATGCCGAAATATTAACAAGAATGTGTATGTGCTCAATAAAATTATGTATTATATATTTACTCACTCTTTTTGTTTTTATGAACAATTAGTACTGTTCATAAAATTAAGGACATTGATTACCAAATATATTTCTTAAATCACAAAAGAACTATACAACTCACCAAAACAATATCATAGGTCACTAAAAAAAAAGAATAATATAGATAATTATAATATAATTTAGTAAGTTTGAGGTGTACAACAAATTTTTTTTTTTTGTACAACAACACATTTTCATAAGATACATAGTATTTCTACTGAACAAAACTTAAGTATGTATGACGTGCTAGTTTGGGTCTAACAACTCACTGAAAATATCTATTAGCTCAAAAAAATTGTGTCTAAGCTCATTAAGTTTTGTTGAGCTCTACAGTATGTGTTACACCCCTAAGCCCTAGGGTTAGGAGCATTAACGACTTCTCAAATCCTACTTAAATTTTAGGGCGAAGCGGACAGAGTTTCGCTTAAAAACAACTCGTTTTTCAGGCTTAAAGCCTTACATTAAATCCTTACAATCAACAGAAGCGTAAAGAACTCTAAAATAAGTTGAACAGCTACACGCCGAAGTCCACAACTCTAAGGGCCACTCGCCCGGAGTACACCAAACAATGCAGTTCAATAAGAAAGAAAGAAATAAAAGATACAACTCGACAGACAGCACATCCGAAGTACTGGGGTTTATATCCCAAAATGTAACTAACTTCAGCTAAAAAGGACAAGTGGCTAATCATATGGGTGGCTCACATAGCCATACAGAGCGACTTATAAACAACACGCATTACACGGATTAGTGTACTTTGTTTACATACATTTACAACTCTAGGGATGCATTATATTACATCGTTTAACACGTGAATCCACTCCTATATGTGTACACATGTCACCTTTTCAAAGAAAGGGTAGACACCAACCCGGGATAAGTAAGTTGGCTTCTACCTATCACAATGAAAACCTGGAAAAAGAGAAAATAGTAATGGGATGAGCTACCACACGCTCAGTGAGTATTTTCCGACTCCCTAAAAACCAAAACTATTTGCAGGCAACAGTGACAAGTAGTAGGCACACGTCATTTGTATATTACTATCATATTAGGAAATCATAGTCTCCAAAAGGAATCATCATCACCTTTAAGCGTCATACTAGTCATTCAAACTTATTGCTAAGCTCTTGATGACCAAACTTTCCTAATGATCAAGCATTTGGGCACATAAGCAAGTAAGCAACAAGGATAGAGCAAAAGTGCTTTCGAATACTCAAATTGAAAATGTGATGACTCATGTTTTATTCAAAGAATAGTTCACAAATCAAGCTAGCCTCTTCAAAGCATAGTTTACGAAACAAAGTGGCCTCCTCAAGGCTCATTTACTTTCTTTCGCGGGATATGCACATATGAAAACTAATATGCTCGACGCATTACAAGGATATAGCCATACTTTATTTGAAATTTCATCCAAACTATACCTGGATCTCATTCATAAGATATGCATAGGATGTGCACAGGAGGCTTTCTTTCTTTTTCTTGAAAACACTTTACTTAGCCTCTTGAGGCTCATATTCTTTAAAAAGAAATTTCTTTCGTATTAGTCATCTAATGACCCTTATAAGCTTTTCGAATCTTATTCGAACTGCCTCTTAATGGCCCTTAAAATCTTTCTTTCTCCTGAAATACTTAAAATGGCCAAATGTCAACTGTTTTTCTTACTTATTAGGAAAATACTCTCGACATAAGATCATCATAATTTGCTGGTTGGGTGAAATCTATTCGCAACCCCTAGTGAGATTGTCGCTCACGCTTAGCTCTTACCCTTGGGATTGCTACATAATTGGACCTACACCCTCATCAGGGTCTTCTAGGGCTTCCCACTATTGGGACAACTCCCTAGGCTAGGGATTCCCCCGTTCTAGCAAGTTCACTCTAATCTTATTATCCCTAAACACGATATATTTGCCAATTTAAAGCGTATGGCCATAGCGACTAATAAGTTTATTGTCTCTTGCAGCGAAATCAGTTATCATGCAACGCACTCCTTTTTAAAATTCTTTAAGCCTTAAAACTACATTCATATAGCTAAAAATAGGCCATCATTCGCTAATAGGTATGACTACTTTTATTTTCAACCACGAAAAGCCTTCTTTTTCAAAATTTCACCCTCACACACATGGTAAAGCTTAATGACATGAAGGGGAGGGGTTTACACGTAACACATTCAAACACCTCATAATTCAACTTGGCAGAATAAGCCACACATGGCCTCGTAAATCCACACGATTGCGGTTAATCGCAACCCAGGCTCCTTCCTCACTCAACACCGATCACAAAGAACCTCAAAACTCTCATTAGTTCAACCTCAAGCCATCCAACTACCAACTCAGTTTCAATTTCGCAATCATAGCACTTTATCACAAAGATAATAATAAAATGTGTAACAGCGACAAATTAACTTACCGAGCAAACAGCACCCATCCAGCGACACATTACGGCATCTATGAATATATATATCATTAGCTTAAATAAGGCCCTCAGTGGACTGAACTAAACTAACAAGGCATGAAACTAGCTTTGTATTAATAATTCACAATTAGGGAAAAACATGTCCAATTCATGTTATTTTCAAATGCATAATCTAGTCACATTTAGGCTTTTGAGTCTATTTTAATTTAACCGAGGTTATTAGGTCGTTTCAAGGTCATTTCAAGCATGAATTAACCAAATTAGCATGCACCGATTTAAAGCATTCTTAGGTTGTTTCAAGGCCATTCTCAAACATGAATTAACTAACTTAACATGCATCAATTCCAAGCATTCTTTACTCACAAGATGCCCAATTTGCTAATCATATAGTCCCTAAACTCTACTTGCTGTATGAATACCTCAATCACCCGGTTAGCAACCTAGGGAATAACGTTCACATGCGACCTTCTAAACATATTTTAGGCACACCAAAACTGAACTGACAATAGCTTCTAGCATAAATTCACTTGTTTTACAATTCTCCAAATTAATCGATCAGTAGACTACGCTTCAACTCAACATGCAAGAATCCTGAAATCAGCATCATCATTATAATTACATAATTTTTGTTCTAAATTCTCCAAATACTGATTACTAACTCAGATTTAGACATGCATCAACTAAAATCAGTAAAATTGAAAATTAGTAATAATTTAGGAGGCGAGAAATACTCACTTCGATTCCAAGCTAGGGATTCGTTCGAAGGGCTTTGGGCTCGACTTTAGGTGCTTGAAGACCCAGATTTTCGACTCTTTGCTGCAACCTCACCTAAACCCACACGAATCTGCTCCAACCACGCCCAAATCACGCAATTCGAACCCCAAATTCACCCTCAACGTTCACTCCCTGACTTGAACTCTTGTGGGATGCTTGAGGCTGCAAATTTACTCCCAATTTATAGAGGAATTTAAGTAACTAAAAGCTGGATTGCATGGTTATGCTTCGACTCACGTTTGGGCTTCGAATCGCCGCCCAAACCTACCAAAAACGTGGTGGTTCTTCTCCGTTTTCGCCTAGATTTCACACCAGATGATTGTTAGGTTATGGGGAAAGTTGACTGGGTTAAGGAGAAATGGAGGGTTTTCGAGCTTCCATGGCCGCATGTATGGTGGGTAGCAGAGGAGGAAGAAGAAGAGCAGAGAGAGAGAGAGATTGGGGTCGGGGGGTCGCATGAAGAGGAGAGAGAAAGCCAGACTTAAGTTCTGGCGTGGCTTGACAAAAATGCCCCTCCTCCCAATTTTTATTTTTTTTTCAGACTTGCTGAATACTTAACACTGCTAGTCTAATTTCATATCTCGTATTTTAAACCCGAATCGATAATGCATTCCTTCATTGATTATTCATTCTCAAATACATCAAGGTTCGATTCATTAAACAACGAAATGAATTTTAAGGTTGACAACCTAATCGTACTCGGGATTCTACTCGACTTAGTACTTGATAATAATCCTTATGAACGCTTATTAGAAATCATCAAAAAAGTTTCAAAATTAATAATAATAATAATAATAATAATAATAATAATAATATATTTTTAATAAAATTATTGCTCACATAAGCACATCAATAATAATTTAACTCATATTGTTACTAAAATACGATTTTATAATGTCAAAAGGCAAGACGATCAGTGTAACTAAAAATAAGAAATGCAGGTGTTACAGTATGTGCAATGAGCGAAAATGGAAGTATGGTAGTATATTTTCGTGCACTATACAATATTTTTTAGTGGGCCGAAATTCGGTTGTACAACATAGTGAAATCATAAATTTGGTTATGTATATTATATCTCACCAAAACATAGTGAAATCAATTAAATATAATTTTTTTCAAGTATTTGCTCATTAATTGTATATTTTAGCTCATCAAATAGAACATAAATAGCTTAGTAAAAAGTTAGAGTACAAGTGACTGAAACTTTTTCAAGCATGTCATTGTTACGCATTTAAGAAATTTTATATTTCTCAAGTAACCAACAAATATAGTACAGCACGTTATAACATAAATATAAAGTATTGCTCACTAAACATATAGCATGACTCATCAAAAGTCACAATACAACTCACTAAAAAATTGTTTGTCAAAATGTGTATGTGCTTACTAAAATTATGCATTATATGTTTGTTCTCTCCTTTTCTATTTGTTATGAACAATTAGTAATGTTCACTAAATTAATAATATTGATTACCAAATATATTTATTAAGACACTAAACAACTATTGCAGCTAACTACTTAAATATCATAGCTTACTAAAAACGGAATAATATTGATAACTATAATATAACTTAGTGAGTTTAAGATGCACAATGACATTTTATTTTTTTTATACAACAACACATTTTGATAAGATACATAGTATTTTTACTTAATGAAACTCGAGTATATAAGATGCATTGGCTTGGGACAGACTACTCACTAAAAATATCAATTAGCTCACTAAAAATGTGTCTTAGCTCACTAAAATATTTAGTGAGTTATACAGTATTTTTAATGAGCAAAAATAGATGTATAATATTATACTTTAGTAGGCTGAAATCCGATTGTACAACTGCATCTGTATATTATATCTCACCAAAACATTGTAAAATCATTGAAATATAATTTTTTTAATTATTTTCTCACTAATTGCATATTTTAACTCATCAAAATTTAATATAAATAGCTCAATAAAAATTCAGAGTGTAACTGACTGAAACTTTTTCAAGTATATCATTATTACGCATTTAAGGAATCTTATATTTCAGCTAACCAACAAATATATCACAACACATTATAAGATAAACACTAAGTATTGCTTATTAAATATATGTCGTAGCTCACCAAAAGTCGCAATACATCTCACTAAAAAATCGTATGTCAAAATGTGAATAAGAATATGTATGTGCTCACTAAAATTATGTATTATATGTTTGCTCCTTCTTTTTTTTGGGTTATGAACAATTAGTACTGTTCACTAAATTAATGATATTGATTACCAAATATATTTATTAAATAACTAAAGAACTATTACAACCCACTTAATAAATATCATAGCTAACTAAAAAAAGAATAATATAAATAACTATATTGTAATTTAGTGAGTTTTAGATACACAATAACATTTTTGTTGGGTACAACAACACATTTTCATAAGCTATATAGTATTTTTACTGAATGAAACTCGAGCATATAAGACGTGCTGGTTTTGGACATGAATACTCACTAAAAATATCTATTAGCTCACTAAAAATGTGTATCAGCTCACTAAAATATTTTAGTGAGCTATGCAGTCTTTTTAGTGAGCGAAAATGAATTTATAGTAGTATATTTTAATGAGTTATATTATATTTTTAGTGAGTTGAAATTTGATTATATAATAAATTCTATACAACTAGTTTTATATGATGTAACAATTGAAAAGAAAATGGGTTGGCACCACCAAAAACACTCTACAATGACTTGAAGTCTTGAGCACGGAAACATAGAAACCAAGTCAAACACATGCTCATGCCACGAACTAGACCTGTCAAAAATTGACCCGACCCGAAAATCCGATCCGAACTCGCCTGAAAAATTTGAATTTTGAACACGATTTTCCCGACCCGAACCTGAAATAATCCGAACCCAAAAAACCCGCAAATTAGCGGGTCAAACCCGACCCTAACCCGAACCCATCCGCTTGACCCGAACACTATATCCTTAGTTTTTTATTTTTCTCTAATTTATCTCTTTTAACAATAATGGTTAGTCATTTTTATTGAGTATTTTGAAAAGATATTATATAACTATTGCTCTATTTACAAATTAAACAATAATAACCTTATTTTTTCTTCTCCATTCTTTGAAAATAAAACCGTACACAAATTTTAAATGAAAAAATATTTAAAATAGGTATAAAATTGCATGGGATAACTATATAATCTTTTTAAAAAAGTTAATTTAAAAGAACACAAGCATTAAAGATGCGAAAGTCATACCATTATTAGTTAGTTAAACAAATCTGTCTAATTTTTTTAAAATTAATTAATTTGTAATCATTTAAAATTTTGATGTTATAATTGCAAGATAATATCTTGTACTTCTTTTATTTAATTTTATTTGGTTTTCGTTCTGACTAGTCTTGTACTATGATACTAACGGTAAAAAAACGACTAGTCGTATTTGTATTGGGGTCGGTCCATTAATAAAGTTTTACCTGATTGGACATTGGTAGGTTAGTTAATAAAAATATTAAATTATTAAATAGATCATCAGCGGTGAAACTGCTACAACCCATTAAAATGCTCTAGGCGGGCTACCCAACAAATGGTCGACCCACTATTAACCTTCTTTCAATGTACGGGTCAATCTACCCAAAATCAAGTGGGGCTTAACTCTTTACCCGTCCATACAAGATGTTTATATATTATAATAAAATGTTTGAATATTTTAATATTCTTTTGAGAAATTACAATTATTATGCATTTTCATTAAATAATGACAATTTTGAGTAATAAATATACAGAATTTTTGATTTTAAAAAAAGGAAAATAACTCACGAAAAATGTGCTCTAAACCCGTTGGGTTGATCCGAAACTCGTAAAACCGAAATACACTCAGTCCGTATTTTACCGAAACCCGAAATACACCCGACCTGTGCTTTACCCGAACCCAAATACACCCGATTCGTATTTAACCCGTCCACTCGAACTGACAGATCTACCACGAACAAAATGAGCTACAAGAGACCACTTAAATACCTTTGAAGAAAACATATTTATCAGTTTCTCTTGGAAAGACGAAAGAAGATATCAAACGTGAGGCCCAGAAATTTGTGGGCCCAAAATGTCTATGTCACGGTATTGTTCGCTGTGATGATCCTATGCAAGATTGTGCCTTTCTATAGCTACTAGCTGACCTATGCGTTGCTCCAGGATTAATTTTTAAAATAAGCAATTTGTATTTCGAAAATATCATTGAATTGTTAGATTGAAATACGAAAATATAAACAAATAATGAAGATTCTAGTCTAACCCAAATGAATTAGGATAAGTAGTGAAAACATGCTAAAAATATAAGATTTATAAAAATAATTACAATAACAACTCTCAGTGTAGGTCCCGCTCTCGCGGGGCCTGAGGAGATCCAGATATAACAACCTTACCTCTACCAACATTCCTACCCGTAGAGAGGCTAATTCCAAGAGACAATTTATAAAAAAATAATTATCCAATGCATAACAAAAAAAGAAACCCCACATATACAATATGTTTAACCGACTAAAACACCTGTTCAAGTGTACACGAAAGTGAAGATAAGAATAATTTAAGGTAGATGACATGACAATTGAACAGGTGGCATGCTACACTGATTCTTCTTCTGACTGTGTTAACAAAAATACATCAAGTGATCCAAAGACCCAAAAACATATGACGTTGTTGCTTGCTTTAGAAGCATAAGTACTTGTGATAGAGGATCTCTTCAACGAACTTTCCAACTTGATTTCTCAAATTTGCTTCAGCGATCAACTTTTGACGTTGACTTTGTCCTGTGTAACACCCATATCATTGAGTTGAACAATGTAAGCTAAAACATGACACATAACACAATTTCAAGAATACCTAACTATTGTACATCATTTGAGTGGTAAGAAATACGAGAATGAACTTAATAATACAATGCCCAACAATGTTGCAGGCTGGTAACTCTCTGGGTTTTAGTTCAATGGAAGAGAAAGAACAAACAGTTGTTTTGTGCATTACGAAATTGAGTGATAACCAATCGAACATGATACAACCATAATTTGAGAACTTCATAACTATTTCTGAACCTTTTGTCAGTGACCAATTATACTAATCCAAAGCAAACTTGCAGTTCTTTTTTAACCAATGACCTGGACTTCTATAGTTCTATGTATATTGGACTCAAATAGACGAACTTAGCTTATAACCCAACCAAACCTCCACCACACATATTCCTAATTTCTTAAGAGTTACCCTTGATCCAAGTGTTTAGGTATCACCCTTATAGTCTAACATCCCCTTCCCGCCCCCACCCACATCTCTTTTGGAGAGAACGTCATAAGCATAAATGCTTGGCCACTCTAATTATCCCACTTTCCCATTTGTGTGAAGCCACAATCCACCTTTAACTCATCTGAATATTTGTAGTAAATCACTTCTATGTTGAAAAAAAACAATTAGTGCAATTCATATCTCTACATATTAGATTCATGAAAAATACGACAATTAACAACTATACCAAAGATATACAGAATAGCATGATACAATAATTAAGACAACTTGACAAACCAAATTGTCAACTACAAACCTGACTTCTTAACCATTGTTGTCACTCTACTCAATTAGCCCTAACCTCGAAACGGCACCACTCTTTGAGCCAATGCCTACCCATGTTGCAAGCATATAGACATAGTAAGGTCAATGAATGTTGCAATCCAATCCTACAAGACATGAACTTCCCAAGCAAACATTCTTTGGATTGTGGATATGTTTAGGCAGCAAGCATTAAAAAAACCAACTATTTACCCAGGTCACTACATCAACAAAGAATGTAGGAGCATGGAAGACCTGATTAGGAAGTAAAAAGAATATGTTCTATCTAGGAGAATGGAACACACCTTAAAGAATGTTTATAGAGTAATGAACATAGCAATTGAGTTACCTTGTCAACTATTTGTCACTTTCAAATGTCAAGTCATTTAATAGAAAAAAGCTTAGTTTTCTTTTCTATCACAATCTTTGGAATTCTAAAATTTTAGGACCCAGCTCCTTCATTGTTGCATCATATATGCCATTTTTTGCAAACCCTGAACTCCCCAAAGTATGAACAAACAACTCCAATTTTTAATCAACCCCCCCCCCCTAGTTAACTTCCGGAACAACACAAATTGGAGAAAATTAGCATTTTCGATGGAGGCAGTTGTGATGAGTTGGAAACTAAGTGATTAACAACTTTTATAGAGCTTTTCAAAGTTCTTCTACTGGCTTTAGCAATCCAACACTAAGGATTAGAGATAAACTGACCTCCTTAGACTCGTAAATTGATATGCTTCTTCCCTTGCTATTTAATTTACTCCATTTCTCTGTCAAACCAAAATCAAAGAATGAAATTAACGTAGTTCTTCTGATTGCCTGTGATTGGCAGAAAGGACATTATAATTTAGATAGTAATATCCAGATGGCAAAAAAAAAAGGGAAAAAAGATTGTAAGTTTGCAATTAATAAAAAAAGAAAATCCGATTATGGAGTGATTCATAGCTGCAAATTGTAGTTAGGAACAACGCATTAATGGAAGGGATAGCAAGAGGCTCCATTTACTTATTTACTCAGGAAGAACGGTGTTTGTAATTGGGAGGGGGGTTGATCTCTATATCAAATGGATCAACGAAGTGATCAACCACAAATTGAAAGACAAAAATTAACATCATTAGAGCTATTTGAAGCCCCTTAAAAACAAAAAATCCTACCAATTCATAGTCTAATGCCAGCCAATTCTGCTTCAAGCCTGGTCCAGTAGCATCCTTCCTTGAACACAGGAATTAGATTCATCTCAAATACAACCCATTTCCAAGTCCACATCAGAAAGAATATGGACCCAAATCAAAATGACTATCAACGAAATAGCAAAAGAGAAACTAACATTTAGAAACTTCAAAATCTTACATTAATTCATCAACAAACTCTAACTGGAAAGCACCCCAATAAATTATTTCGTCCGATCTTCAAAGTCCATTGAATCACCCACCGTTAATGAAGAATGTTGAGCCGGAAAACCTGAAATTAAATTTACGATAATAAAATTAAACGGCATTCATCCCACAACAAACATGAAACGCATAATACCAACCTAAGGCATGGCATTGATGATTTACAGGAAAGATATGTTGCATCTGGCAGTAGAAGTGCTCACTTGTGCGGGGGTAGGGTGGGGGGAAGACAAATGAGAATCAGTTACTAAAATTCTATAGAAAGAGAGATGTGGGTTAGTGGGTTACAAACACAACTTTTTTTCCAAGAGAGAGGGAGAGACAGTCAACTGGATTTTGCAGTTCGTTTTCTTTTAACCGCTAAAATCAACCAGAAGATGAAATCAATGATCTTTCTTTTTTTTTTTCCCCTCTTTTGTACCATCAAACTCAACTCAATATTTGCTTGTTTACCACGCATGATTGGCCTTTTCCTCTTCGGAAATTTCTCCAATCCGCACAAGAGCCACCATTGACGAAGCTGATTCACAAGTTCAAGCCAATCCCAACAAACCCATTTCAGAAAACTACCCAAATATCCTACCTTTTGTGGAGTTTCCGCTGCTGGGCTGGCAAATTGCGCTTTTGGGGTCCGCAATTTGTCCAAGAATTGATGTGGGTTCGGCTTGGATTCCGAGATGGGGTCGCCGTAGGGGTCGACGTTGTCGCCGGCCGGACTAATCGTTGACAATGAGTCGGGCCTCGTCGATTCGTTGCCCGTTTATGTCAGAGGATTGATCGCTGCCGGCGCTGTTGCTAAGACCGCCATTGCCCCCCTTGAGAGGATTAAGATTCTCTTTTAGGTTTGTATTTTTCTGATTAATTTTGTTCTTTAGGGTTTGTTATTTGAGGGTTTTGTTTGAGTAATGCCCTAGTTTTGAGTTTCAAGTCAGACAAAAAGCAAAGGAAGAGAGAGAGGTGGGAGGGAGAGGTTGTGAAACGTGTGTCAGTTACAGGGAGTGGCAAATGAAACATGCCAACAATCCAGAGTAGAGCAGTTACAGAGAGAGAACCTAAGCGATTTTGAGGAGAGAGACAGAGGGAGTGAGGGGGAAATATTTACCTTACATCCGTATGTATATTGCATCGTACATACTGTCAACTATCATCTATCAGGTAACACATTTATAATAATATTTTCACCCAAAATTACAAAGAGTTGTGATGGCTGATTGGTGTAATATGTGGCTTTTAAACTATAGGTGTGAAGTTCAAATCTTAGGAGAAGTTTTTTCCACAATCTTTTCATTTGTTTCCCCCTGTTTCTCCCCTTTAACCTTCCAATCCTCTAATTCTTTTGTTAGACTGTTATTTATTTTGAACTTGTTTTAATGATCTTATCAAATTTCATTAATAAATATATGTTGAAATTTACTTTTTTGCTTATTGGCACAAAAGATTCACTGCATTTGGGGAAAGGTTCCCTGCAGTTGTGAAAAGATTCACTGCATTGCATTAAAGATTCATGGGATCAAAATTAAGATATATCATTACAATCCACCGCCCCCAAATAAGAATCAATAGCAACATGCACATTTACAATCAGCAAACAGCTTTAATATCCGCAAAATATTAAATTGTGTTAAAATAAATGATGGTGTTCTTCTGTAACTGTTCGTTGTGATTTCAAAAGATGTCGTTTGGTGATATCACAAAAAGGATGGTTGTGCGCCTTATCGTGCCTCGTAACTTTCCAGACACCATTTCCATCTACTGAAAACTGAATCATTGCTTTGCAACCGACTCGAGTTACTCGTTTGCTATATGACCTTCTATCGATATGTTCTTCATTTTTTTGGGTGACATTTCTCTTTGTACCTTGTTTAGAACAACAATATCTCTTTGTTGTTATACCACTTCGATCAGCTTTCGTCAGTTGTGAATCCCTACGAATGCTGAACCCCACTCTTAGACCATAAGTGTTATACAAATCATACACTTCTTGCTCAGATTTGACACTTTGTCCAATCAACACAAATTCATCATTCTCAACATATTCTTGTCCGATGGGTTCTTGATGCTGAGGAACTACAATTTAAGTAGTCAATAGTGTCAGAAGCTATTATGCTTATCAATGTGTTTGGAGGATAGATAGTAGCTGAATCAGGAAAAACAGAATTGATGCAACAATGCATTGCATCAACAAAAGATTCACTGCCATCAACAAAAGATTCACTTAAATCAACAAAAGATTCACTGCAACAGGTTAAAGGTATACTAACTGACAAAATGATTGCTACTATAATTATATATGAGATCCATGACTACCTTCCTTTCAACTATGAGTTACAGTGTGTACAACACCATATTCTTAAAAGTATAAATCATACGTACCTATTGCTACATGAGCTCTACAACCATTACTTTCACAATTCACTGGCTACATGACATTACACTGAATTTTGAAAATATAAATCATACATACTTATCGCTTGGGAACCATATTCTTGATCATTGGGATCTTGATTATGGGGACCTATAATATAAGAATAATGTCAGTAATCTTTACGTTCATTTAATTACAGTTATCCTATTAATAGCAGAATTTGAAGCTGTTAATCGTTCTTATTTATTTGGTGTATCTTTAAAAAAATGCAGTGAAACCTTTCTACACTGCAGTGAAACTTTTGTACACTGCAGTGAACCTTTTGCCTAAATTAGTGTACGTTCTTTGTCAGCTTATGTGCAACGATTTTGTTATTGCAATCCTACCTTTGGGGAATTTTCTCAAACACCTTATGTGCAACCATGATTGACTTTAAAAGTTGCACCAGATAGCTATTCTTTGCATTGAAGATTGATAGATTATTGTTTGTTTGAGAAATTTGTTGAACATACCTTGAAATCCTAGCATATGTAACTCTTCAATACGCAATTCCTCTACTTCAGCTACCACTTGTTCATCAAAATCCATTGATTTTGCTAATTCGCATTGCTAATTTTCAGGATGGATTATGTATATTGCTCAAAATTGTCTTGATCAAAATTCAAATATACAGTGATTGATTTTTGCAGATTTGACCGTGTGTTTCTTGCTCTGAATTTTCTTGCTTCAGCTTTCACATGTGTTTCTCTTCAGATGTTAGTGTTGTGGGCCGCCCAAATGCAATATGTTTATCTTGGCCGAATTTAATAAGATCCTTTTATATATAGGTGTGTATAATTCTATGGTACATAGGTATGTACCATAGACTTACTGGGAGTGAGGGTGGGTTAGGACTGAAAAAATATGGGGTTAGAAAAAAAAATAGAGTTAAAAAAGTTGGACAATTAATGGCTGAGATTTTCTACAAAATCATATTAATGGCTATAAATTACTTTGACTCCGCAAATTAAGGAGAGAAGAGTTAAGCTAACATTTCTTTTATATTATATAATAGATCCATCTGCCTTCTGCCTTTCTCCTTTTCCAATATTAACTTGATTTTTTTTTTCATTATTGTGTATCATATATA
>JACYFF010031952.1:36834666-36851032 GCA_017589665.1 Selenicereus undatus | reverse complement strand
ATATATATATATATATATATATATATATATATATATATATATATAAAGTTGAATTGAATTCATGTCTGAGCAACACGTAAATTTTCCATGTAGGATATCATATAAGAAAGAATAACTATGTGAGATACTTTAATGCAACATAAGATGTTATATGAGATTTAAAATTAAAAGAAAAGGCAATGTAGGGTGGATGTAAATTTAATACAATATTAATTTTATTTAATAAGGTAACTTCTCACATATCTTCATATTATTTAATAATAAAATTTTAATCATAAAATGTATAAGATTTAATGATGCAAATACAGCAAAAAATGTGAGTTAGATATTAATTAATAATAAAAAGTATGTTATCAGTGGGGAAAAAATTAAAGAAGACTTGCTTTACTTTTGCATCAACAAAATAATACAATACATCAATTTATTGTTTGCTTTTTTTATTAAAACAAAGCCTATTCTCTTAATAATATATTAAAAATTATTTAACTCACACCCTTACATCGTAAGGAGATAACCTTAGTATTCTTTCAAAGTTGAATGATTTATTTTAACCTTCCAATCCTTAAAAAAAAAATTCATCATTTCTTTATTTTTCTTAATTTTTTAAAAGGTATTCTGTTCAATTAGATTTGGTTTACAATGAACACATCCAAAAAAAAAAAAACAATGCATTGAGTCTTATTGTAAAAAAGAGGTATGCATAATTTTTTTAGGGAAAAATGATTTATGCTTGGCATTGTATTTGGTAAACATTAGTAACATGTTTGGTCAGCATAGTTGCTATATTTGCTGAACATCAGTAATGTGTCAGCAATAGTAACTTATATGGTGATTGAGATTACATTTTGCCACCCGTCGCTCGTTTATATTTTATGGACAGTAAGTTCATAGTCTTCGAACAATAGTTTTAACACTTTGTGAACAATATAATCCTTTTTAATGGAATTTTCACTAATAGAGTATATTTAAAAAATGATTTTGTGAACAATAGGTTCATATGTCCTGCAAAAAAAGTTTATATTTTGTGACCAATATGTTTATATTTTGTGAACAACATTTTAACATTTTGTGATAACAAGTTAATATTTTATGAATATTAGAACATTTTTGTGAACAATATGTTAATATTTTCTGAACAAAAAGTTAATTTTTGTGAGAATAGTACATTTTTTATTGGAACTTTGATTAATTGAATTATTTATAAAAAAACTAAGAATTTTGGGCTAATAATAGAATATTTACTAGCTTCAAATTTGATTTTGTGAACAATGAATCTGTATTTTATGATCTACTAGTATAAACCCGTGCTATGCACGGTGCATGATGAAACAGATATTTAAAAAATATGTATCATTGAAAAAATTAAAAAATTTATCGATAAGTAGTTAGTGGAAAAAATAAAAAGTTGTGAACTTTATAAATAGCAACTGAGATAAATAAAGTCAAACAAAAAATTAATTGAATTATGTAGGATAATTTAAAGATATAGAATTAGTGGTTTATATTTAGGGATGAGAGCTCTACCCAAACACGAAAAATTCAAAACGAACCCTCTTTATTTATGGTGGGTTCGGGTACAAAAAATGGAGGAAAAATAGGTATGGGGCAGGTGTGCCAAAAACGGGTATAGGTATGGGTACGGATCGGATACAGGAATACCATACCCAACTCCGCCCCATATCCAAACCCGATTTTTTTCAAAAAAAATTCTAGGGCTGAAGCGAGTAGGTTGTAGTGAAAAAAAGACCCAAATTTGTACCTAAATACATATTGTGCTCTCAGATTCAGTTAACAGCTACTCTACTTTTATGCACCTACAAATTTGATATTTTGTAGGGACACAATGCATTTCAATTATGAGTATTATTTTTTAAACTTAATAAACTCGACGTGTATTATTTTAATTTTGAATATGTAGGCAAAAATTTAATAAGGGGGAAATCCATGTAAAAAAGTACTTTCAATTTAGTTTTGAACCTTTAAAAATTAAACTTAATGAACCCGATAGGTGTTAGTTTTTACAATGTATATGCACCAAAATAAAACTTGAATAACTCGAAAAACCTGATGGATATGGGTAGGGTATGAATTTTTAAAACCCGATGGGTACGGGTGTGGGTATGGGGATGGTTTTAGAAAATGAGTATGGGTGCGGGTACGGCTCCACTCGGCCTGAACCCGCCCCATGCCCATCTCTATCTATATTTAATAGATGGCTACCCCGTAGATAATAGGATTATTATATATTCTTTACGGTTTTTAAAAAAAAAGTAATAATAAAGACATGATTTATTTAGGAAATGTACCTTTTTTTTAATAGATATAATCAAAGGCTTTGATTTAATAGGCGATTAACTTTTACGGTTGAGATTACACCAAATAAATCACCAATGTTGTAGCATTTTAGGTTTTTCCAAAAATTATAACTTTTATTAAATGTTTGAGATTTGTGTAAGATAATAGGATTATCATATAGTCTTTTTCACATATAAGTGACATTATCAGGAAGTTTTTAAAAAATAAAAATTATAAATGGGTATTTTACTTGAATAATGTAGTTTTTTTAACTTTAAAATCTACGATTTAGATTTAATGAATAAATACAATTGCCTATTTTTTTCCCTAGATAATTTTTTTGATTGAATTTTTTCCCTGGATAATTGGATCATCATTTATCTTTTATAAAGTATATCAAAAATCATGGGGGATTTTTCTTAAAAAAATAAACGGATATCTTAGCTTTAAAATCAACAACTTAGATCTATTGCATAAATAATTTATATCGTTAAGATTACACTAAATCATGCAAATCACACTTGTTGCAGCATTCTAGGATTTTCCAAAGATTACACGTTTTTTAACTACTCGATATTTTTTTAGATAATAGGATTATTATATATCCTTTATTACATAACCGAAATTATGATGGATGGTTCTAACAATAAAAATTATAAATCTAATGCATAAATAATTTTTATGGTTAAGATTATACTAACTTCATAAGTCACACTCATTGCAACATTCTAGGGTATTCCAAAGGTTATCATATTTTCTAACTGTTGAGCATTTTTTTAGATATCAGAATTATCATATATCCGTTATCGCATATAATCAAAAGTATGAAGGATTTTTTAAAAAATAAAAATTATAAATTAGTATTTTGCTTGGATAAGGTATTTTTTAACTTTAAAATCTACGATTTAGATTTAATGAATAAATATAACTACCTATTTTTACCCTAGATAATTTCTTTTGATAGATTTTTTTGCCTCGATAATTGCATTATCATCTAGCTTTTATTATGTATATTTTTAAATCATGGAGGATTTTTTTAATGAAAATAAAAGGACATCTCAGCTTTGAAATTGACAACTTAGATCTAATGCATAAATAAATGTTTTAGGTTTGAGATTATAGTAAATCTCGCAAATTGCACTCATTGTAGCATTCTAGGATTTTTCAAATATTATCACATTTTTTAATTGCTTGGGATTTTTTTGAGATAATAGAATTATCATATATCCTTTATCACATATAACTGAAATTATGAGGAATTTTTTTAAAAATAAAACTATAAATTGGTATTTTAATTGAATTAGGTTTTTTTTTTAACGTTAAAATCTATGGTTTAGATTTAATGAATAAATATAACTACCTGGTGCTTTTCCCGAGATTTTTTTAATAGAATTTTTTTCTTGATAATTGGATTATCATCTATCTTTGATCATGTATATCCGAAATCATAGGGATTTTTTTAAATAAAAACAAAGAGATATCTTATCTTTAAAATCAACAATTTAGAACTAATGCATCAATAATTTTTATGGTTAGGATTACACTAAATCCCACAAATCACTTTCGTTGTAGCATTCTAGAGTTTTCTAAAGATTACCATGTTATTGTATCTACTTGATAGTTTTTTAGATATAGGATTATAATATATCCTTTATCACATAACCGAAATTATGAAGGATTTTTTTAAAAAATAAAAATTATAAATGAGTATTTTACTTGGATAAAGTAGTTGTTTTTAACTTTAAATTCGCAGTTTAGATTTACTGAATAAATATAACTGCCTAGTTTTTTTCCTAGATAATTTTTGTTGATAGAATTTTTTTTTTCCCTAGATAATTAAATTCTCATCTATCTTTTATTATGTATATCCCAAATCATGGGGGATTTTTTTAAATAAAAATCTGGTAAGGTTGGTTCAAGCTTGGTCACTTTCGGTTTCAGGTCAATTTTGGCTTAATTGCATTACAAGTTGGTTCAATATAGATTCGGATTATTCGGCCCGAGTTTCGGCCAGTTTTGCCAAGTCTCGTAACAATCATCTATGACAATGTACGAAACTTGTATCTGTTAGTTCCATAGTTTGTAACATACGTTCTCGCTCACCTAAATATCATTTCAATAGGAGAAAAAAAGGTGTTCGCTATTTTCCCTTATATGGCCACAGACAACACATGTGATACTAATTTGTGTAAATCTAGGTAGCCTATTTCTAAGCGCGATTCTATCTCAACACAACAACCATGTAAAGCCTTTATATTTAGCAATAACACTTTTGAACCTTGTTACTTTAACTTAATAAACTCTATCCCCTTCTAGTGTCAGAAATTCATAACCTTGGTCATCAATAAAACTTACATCATGTTCTTTATGTTATCCTTAGACTTGCAAATTTTCTTCCAATAATAGCAGGTATCCTGATTAATGTATAATCCCACCATTAGACTTTTTTTTTGGATGATGGCTATGCACTAACCTAATGATCAATTTTTTTCTTTGTTATAACCCATATATGCTTAACTATTAAATCCTTATTGAAGATTTTAATACCTAATCCTCCAAACTTCATTTTAGTGCACATTTAAGAGTAGGCTGCCAATGGCTTTTTTTTTACTAACCTTAGATGTGTTATAGAGGAGGTTTTTGCACATAGCATCTATTTCTTTTTTAAGGAATCACAAATATTGTAGAGCATAAGGTAATAAATGCCATAAGAACTGAGTTGATTAGTGTGATTCTAGCAACAATAGCAAAAGTGCATATTGTGCGAAGTCCTGATATGCAATTATCTAATCAACAACTATCTGGTAATCCATAACTACGAGTCTAGAGGAAAATATAGCTATTCCAAGATATTTCAAAGGAATATTCCCTTCAGCAAAACTAGATAAGTTAATCAAGATGGCCTTTCATACCACTTTGCATTCCAACCATAACAACTTCATACGTCCCCTCATTAATACGAAGTTCTGACATCTCAGAGAATTTCTGGAAAATTGTTTTAACACTAGTAATAGAATTCTCATATGCCTTATAGAACACCAATAAATCAGTTGCAAATGACCTTTGACACAGTTTGATAGCCTTACACGTAGGATGTAGCAAACTTTTTGTTATCATCAGATCTTTTCGGCACTCTAGGCAATCCCTCCATTGTCAACACAAAGAGTAATGCTGATATATGGATCCTTGCCTAAGACCCTTCCCGCTATTAAGAGATAAACTATGTGAACCTCCATTAATAATTATAGAGCTCCTGAAGACATCTAGAAAGTGAAGACATTTAATAACTTCGCCTGAAATCCCCTTATTTAGTGAGTTATATATTGTACTTAAATCAAATTTCATGATGCATTTAGGACTTAAATTATTTCTCTTGTATCCTGTAACAATCTCTTAGTGCACCGTGATATTATGCACAAGCTGTCTCCCTCTTATGAATGCACATTTGTATGTGACTAACAAGTTTAGGTAAAATAGTCTTAAGACTTTCACAAAGAACTTTAGAATAAATGCATTTATAAATGACATTACAATATGAAATAGGCCTAAAGTCTCCACTAATGATATGACAATTACTTTTGGGAATAGCTACCAAATTAAGAGCATTTACTTGGTTAAGTAATTTATCTGTTCGGAATAATTCCTACATTGCGACCATTACTAGGTCTCTTACCACATTCCAATTTTGCTTGGAGAAACCAATGATGAAGCCATGTAGTCCTAGTGACTTAATGTTCTGAAATGGCATGTGATAAAGCAAGTTGTTGTTCAAAAGATATAATTCGATCATTTTAGGACTCTTCTTCATACACACACTGCCTACTTATCTATTGCTTCCCAAGAAGCCTCTTGTAGAAGTTCACCATGTTGTGAGCTACCTAACTCATCTTACATTGTATAATAAGTATTTTGTTGTTTTCTTTGCACAAATACAATAAAAAAAAGTATGAAACATTGGTTTGCAAGCCTACCCACTCAACCTTACACTGCTAATTCAATAACTTAAGAGAAACTTCAACATTGATGATAAGTTCGGCCTTCATTCTTGCCTTTTCCACTTGCAGCTTAGAGTTTCAAAGATCTTCTTTTAAGTCTCTTTGAGTCTCAAAGAATTCTAGCCTTGCACATGCTAGCTTTTTTCATGAATATTTCCATACTTGCACCAATGAAAATGCTTTGAAGGTTTCTTTTCACTCCTTCAATCTTTGCACAAGTTGAAACATATAACATTCAACAATTCCCTTGCTCCATATATGTTGAATAATGTCTTCCAACTAAATCATGTCACAAAATTTGATTTACAACTTCTCTATGATTAGGTATGTCTTCAGGCACAAATTCAACTTGTGCATCATCCCAAGCTAAAATAGCTTCATAATTGGCTAAGGCTTTGTCCAATTTAGAGAAAACATATATCATAAATCTCGCTTACTAGACCAACCATAAAAACATCTTGAGAACTTCATATTGACCAATCGCTTATTTGCACATACTCTCTAGAATCATTAACTTCCTACACAGTCACCCTTCGACCCCCTAATCTTCCCTCTAATCTTCTCCTATCATTTGTACTAGCATTGAAGTCCCCTTAAACCAACCAGGGTTTTCCAATGCTCCTTGCAAAGTTTATGATACTAGCCCAAAGGTTTTTCTTCATCACCTAGTTATTTATACTATAAACATATGATCTACCAAGTGACATACATGTATCAAGTTGTATCACATCACAATGTTCACATTGATTATTTACTTCAAGCACCTAATCATACATAATTTGTGTTCACTATTTATCTAGCTTTTTCATAATTTGAATTTGTATCTATCAGACCATTTGATGCCTAAGTCTTATAACTTTATTTTGTTTATTATTTAACAAAAATTTTCTTTTCTTATGAATTGATATTTATATGAAATTAAAATAATTTGATCTTTCAAATGAAAAAAGGAAGAAAGCATTAAATTAAATTAAATTAAATTACAACATAACAACAAATGCCATTCCTAACTTGCATCAATCCTAAGCTTGTTGTTATAGCGCGGATAGGTGAAAACTATACTACAAATGTGTGCGTACGTGAGTTATGTGCACTCCTCACGCCCTCACAAGAAATACACAAGGCCTAAGGTTTTATTTCTATTCTACAAATCTCCATATATTTACTTTTTATAAGGCACAACAAAAATGTGGCAATTAGAGTACTGACAGAAGCATTGGGTTGGCATTACGTTGCTTGATGAGGATCGAATCCTCACCCAAGCTCTTTATACATCTCTCTGTTATTTACGGTTTTATAAATTACTCTTTTGTTTTTTTGGGGGGTTGAACTTGTTTCCTGTCCTATTTATACTCCAGACCCCCCAAAAAATATATTTTAATGTTTTACTAAAACTATTGATGTACAATACAATATCTTTTGGAAAATAATCTATCGCGTGCTTTTGGTGAACAATAAAATATCTTTGATGAAAATAGTTTTGAGATTGTTTTTAGTGAAATAGCTTAACTGTTTGCAAATAATGTAACAATGTTTATGGATAGATTTATTCAGCTTATTTTTTTGATAAATTTAACCCTTAATATTTTGAACAGTATGGACATCTTTTTTAAAGAAAAATCAAATAATTATAATTATTCTTTTTTCAGAAAAGATTTTACCTTACAAGAGTGACTCGCACGAGAAATCTATATGAGATACAATCTCCATTCAATTAGACATCTATCAACTTTAATGAAAAGTGTATAAAAAATTTGATGAACTCTAAGATGGCAACTTCTTGACCTATGCTAAAATTTTTGTAAATTCTTCTCATGCCAAAATGCATCCAATGCACCAACCAATAGAGCATGTATATGAATTTCCTTTACATTTGTGAGTATACCACCTAAGTTTTTGTTTGACCTATGCTGAGATTTTCGTAAATTCTTCCCCTGAGTTCTTATTTGAAAAACTGGTAGAGCTAAGTCTAGGTCAGGTCATGTTTCGGGTTAAACGACATTTCAGTTCATTTCAGTTTGGGTCGGGCCAACTTTGGGTCAATTGATGCTCGGCTAGATCAGCTTCATGTAAGAAGGGGCAACTTTGTTATAAATTTTAGTTCAGATACGGTTCAGTTCAATTGGGGTCAATTAGATTTCAAGTCTACTTTGGCATGAGGCTATTTAGGTGTCGGATCAAGTATGAGTTCAGGTCATTCGATCCTAGTTTTGAGTCTTGCTTCATTTTTGCAGGTCTACATTTGAGACAAAGCACTAGAAAAAGAGTTGATTATGAGAATCCATCCTTGGGCTAGAGCATAAAGCACATCTAGTATCCATTGCAATACCTCTAGACTTTGGGTGTTAACTTATCATTAATATGTTTTTTTATAGTGAGTTGGAGCATGAAGCTATGCTTCACCTAGGATTAGTCCTTCCAAACTATTTTCCACCAATATATATTTTGTTTGAACATGTTGGCAATGCAAACATTTCTTTAGCTTGACCTTACCATCAACGACAGAATTTGCAACCCAATTTTTAGCTTCATTAATTGCACTGGTCAACTACATAACTTCATCTTTGAATCTAGCTATCAACCTCTAAACCAAAGCATCCAAGGAATAAGAATGAGCATAACATACATCAACTCCCTTCAACAGGTAGGCTTTAGCCTAAATCGTAACCATTATTTGCTCATGAGTTAGTTTCCACAACCATTTGCAAAAAAAAAAAAAAAGTCTTCCTATGCCCTTGAAGATCCTTGAATTTTGACCCTCTTTACTATATAGGCTGGGAGAATGAGTTATCCATCTAAGAGAAACCCTTTTTTTAGCCTCCATACTTCATCCCCAGAGAAAAAAAGGCTTAATGCCATGGGGAGTAATTTTTGGTTGTATGAAAACTACTTATCAAAACTCACAATACTAGAGGTAACAAAGGGATAGTTTACATTTGGGACCACTGAACTTTGGTATATTCATTTGCAGGACCAACTTTTTGAAAAGTTTACTGCTAAGACCATTGAGTTATTGTGCAACTAAAATTTGGGGGACAAATCACTATTGAAATTTTTATATAATTCCAAAAAAATTTCATATTTGCAAATATAGCCTCAATCCTTAAAAACTTACTTTGAAAAAATCTAAATTTGTGCATGTCATATTCTGCTCAATAGTACTACTTGAAGCCTTCTTTAATATGGCATCACAGCCATGTGGCCACAAATAATTAAAATTATTAGGCTAATTAATATTTCATTAAGGTAATTAATTGTGTTTAATGCTAGAATCATCACCTAGTTATCTGCTCCTAATTATTCACATATTATTCACTCACCAGAAGAAACCACTTCAGTAACTCCTCAATTAAACTATATTACTGATATAATTTTAGAATTAAAAGCTAAATTAGTTAAAATTAAGACTAAAGTCAAGGAGATTAAGAAGCAACTATCTATAATCCATCTTTCTTTAGTTAATGAAATTAGACATGGTGGAAAATCGACTTTAATTATTAGTGCTCCATTTCAGCATAAACATCCTTTCCAAAACCCAAAAAAAAAAAACCATTTCTTTTGCATATAAAATCCAAAAAGAAGTGGGAGAAAAATCAACTTAAAATGCAGAGAAAGAAGAGGAGGGTGGTGTATAAGCAGTATAATCTTGACAAACTACAGGATTTATTTGAGAAAGAACAAAATCCAGAAGAATTAAGCACAATCATGGGCACAATTATTGATAAATAGGACGTAGTATCTGATGATAATAAAGAGACTAATAATGTCTAATTAGAAGTAGAAATATATTAGCAAATGAATCTAATTAAACTAGAGGATCTTAGTGTGTTACCATTAGAAGAAGTTAGAAGAAAACTGGATAAAAAATATGGTAAAATAATTGTTGAAAATGAGATCAATAAGATTGGAGAAGAACTCGAGTTAGGTAAAATAGAGACCAATCTATATAACAATACTATTGCTAAGCCTGAAGGATTTGGAGAACCTTGTAGAAGAGATACCCATTTTATGAGACTTAGGTACGATCCAGAGGGACATACAACTAATTTTTCCTTTGGTTTTATCCCAAGGAAAACTGTAACCTTTGAAGAAATTGGCCTTACCCAAATTAGCCAAACCGGATATATCTTAAACATTAATCGAGCTTGTAATAGAGAAGAAATATTAAAGCATTGGAAAAGAGGCATGAATAGTATCTCAAACCTAAATATCATATGGACCACTACGCATTTCCTAAACTACATCAAACATAGTGTTTCTGGCACTGTAACTGACTGGTATGATTTATTAAATGAAGACGGTAAAAATGCATTAAGAATGATGGATGTACCTGTTACTATGTTCAAAAATCTATGTAAGGAAATCGAAATCGAATCCATCAGAGCGAAACTTGATTATGAACAAAAAGCAAAAGAATGACAAAGAATGATTAATAATATAGAGTTATGAGATATGAGGTATCCGGAGAATTATATTGCTGAATTTAGTCAATATTATTACAAAATTAGGCATAATGAAACTAATCTTGGTATGTTGTATGACAAATTATCATATCCGATAAATTCCATAATTAATGAAAAATACATTGCATGACTTAAAAGAGTAGATCTCATTGATACCCTTGGTTCAAGAATCTCTTATTTAAGAAAATGGGTCAATGATGTCTTGACCTCCAAAGCAAAAGAAAATTGGGAAGCAATTTCTAGCTTATTGGGATTAACAACACCAATGGGGAAAGGACATGAAACGAGAAGAAAAAGAAAATTTTTATAAGAAAAAGAGCTTTAATAAGCACAAGGGAGAAAAATATAGAAGAAAATATTATAGCAAGCCAAGTCCTAAAAAATGAATATTTTTTTTGAAAAGCAGCTTATTATCCTATAGGAAAAAACAATTGCAAATGCTGGGTATGCAGAAAAGTAGCCTATTATGCCAGTGAATGCAGAAATAGGAAGAATAACAAACTTATTGAAACCTTGGATGGCCTAGATTACTTTGAGCTTAGTGAGGAGGAGGTACTAGACTTAGTCCAAAATAAAAACAAAAGAATTGTTGAAATTATACTGGGCAATGAATATGAAAAAAGTGATTATGAAGAAATCAGTCATATGATGGAAAGTAGATCAATTAGTCTTGGTGATCTTTAAGCAGAAGAGATTGTTGTAGACAATAAGAATGAGGAAGTCAAAGGAGATTGAGTCCTTCCTATAATTCAGAGCGACATGATCTACAAAAAAATGCATCTTTCAATTGAATAGTAAGTATGTGTGTGAAATGATGGAAGGGGATTTAGAAATAAAAGATTGTGAATATGATGTGGGCGAAGTTAATGTCATTCATTGGGAAATTATTCTTAAGCATAACAAAGATAGAAAATACGGGTATATCCATGTTGAAAATGTCCAAGTTTAAATCACTCAATTACAAAAGTATGGCAAATATGTTGATCTTTATGCTTTGCTTTGTGATATTAGGCGTACCAAATTTAATAATCAAATTATCACGGGGATTAAGACCAATATATGTAATAGATTAGTAGGATTCAATTGCCGACCTAGATATTATGTAAGCCTAAAAGATGAATTTACTAAAAACTTCTTATCTCTTAAGATAAAAATAGTTGGGATGGATATGAAAAGAGGAGGATACCCATCAAGGATATTTTGAAAAATTATCTACAAATTAGATAATACTATAGATGCAAAGACTATGGTAACAATGGTAGAGGCAAAAAAATTTGAAAGTCCTACCCCTATTCAAAATATCAAAATGATTAAATTCAATCTGTGGAGATAAAGATTGATCATTCATAGATATCTAGCTTTGCCAACCCTACAAAAATCAATAAGAAAAATGTGATAAAAATTGATGAGAATGGTAAAATTACCATTAAAACCCAATTATTAAGAAGCATGAGTGCAAGATCAAAATGGGGAGAATAGCCTTCATTAGCTAAAAAAGATCTTAAAGAAGAGGATACAATTAGCATGACCAATGAAATGAGTAGAATGAGTTTTGACCCACAAGACATAGCGTAGACTGAAGTATATGTCTAGATAGAAAAGTCATAGGGCACAAAACAAGAATTGTTAGTTAACCGATCTATGAGGATGAATTAGTAAAAAAGTATCTATGAAGCTATCAATACAAATCCTAATAGCATCTATATCCTAATAAAGGTATGTTTAGAGGGATATAAGAAATACGAATTATGTGGTTATATAGATAGTGGTTGTTCTGTATGCTTTGAAAAAAGAGCATTATTTCCAGAATTTATGTGGAAAAAGTCAAGAATCCCTTACAAGTAAGGATTGCGGATACTAGTATTATGAGTCATAATAAGGTAATAGAAGGGTTATTCATAGAATAAGGGGGAGTCCAATGCACTATACCAGTTCTATGGGCTACTGATCAACCATTTGATAATATAATTATTGGCAATAATTTTCAAAGTCTATATTCTCTAGGCACACAGACCATAAACCAAATAATATTTAGAATTAATGGTCACTAAATTCTTATTAAAAAATTAAGGCTTACAAGCATCAGAAAATTGGGTTTACACACAACCAACGTAGTAAGATGGTAATGCCTGCACAACGTGAGATAACACTGATAATCTCACTACTGGAGTTATCTATTAAAGAGCAGATTACTGAACAGCAAAAGCAATTGCACAAAGAACTCTACTCTGATAATCCTCTAAAATTTTGCGATAAAGATAAGATATTTGCAAAAATTACTTTGTTAAATCCCAATACTATTATTCGAGTCAAACCAATGACATATACACACCAGGATATCCAGGAATTTGATAAACAAATCAAACAAATTATGGATAAAGGATTAATTAGGAATAGCAAGAGTTCTCATACCAATCCACTTTCATGGTAAGAAATCATGCTGAAGAAAAAAGAGAAAAAGCAAAAATGGTAATCAATTACAAAAAGCTTATTGATAATATTACCTTTGATGGTTATTATATTTCTAACAAAATAATCATTTTTAATATAATTAAAGGATCCTTGGTTCTCAAAAATGGATTGCAAAAGCAGATATTGGTAGGTAAAAATGGATGAAGAAAGTATTCCTTTAACTGCGTTTAGCGCCCAATAAAGACATTCTGAGTGGATAGTAATACCATTTGGCCTAAGAAATGCACCTCAAATATTCCAAAGAAGAATGGATAATATCTTCGAAGACCTTGATCACTGTTGTTTAGTTTACATTGATAATATCTTTATCTTTTCCAAAACCATAGAATAGTACAAAGATGATGTCTTAGCTGTCACCCAAAGATGCATTGATCATAGTATTATACTTGGTAAAAACAAGTGCATTTATGCTGAAAAACAGATTGAGTTTTTAGGTCTAGAGATAAAAGTTGGACAAATCTTTCTACAAAAGCATATTCTGGAAAAAAAATAGAAAATTTCCTTGAAAAGATTGAAGATAGAAAGCAGGTAGAAAGGTTTCTTGGATGCCTTACCTATGCTTTAGATTTCATTAAAGAATTAGCTAAACAGAGAAAGTCATTACAGCAGAAATTCAAGAAAGAAGTAAGTTGGACATGGACCCTTAGTGATTCAATGATGGTTCAAAACTTCAAAAAAAAAGTGTAAAAATCTTCCTGTTCTTAATTTTCCTAAGGAAGGAGATGATTTAATTCTCAAGACAGATGTCAGCAATGAGCACTGGAGTGCGATACTCAAAATCAAAGAAGGAGAAAAACTCTGTAAATATTACAATGGAGGTTTTAATAAGGCAGAATGTAACTATCCCAAGACGGAAAAAGAAATCTTTGCAGTCATAAGGGGAATTGAAAGTTCTTAATCTTTTTAGGCCCAAAACCTTTTCTTATGTAAACTGATTGTAAAGGAACACTTGGTTTTGTGAAAAAGAATTTATCAAATATACAAGAGCAAGGGCGACTCCTGCATTTGCAATTATGGCTTAAGCAATTTCCTTTCTTTATTGAGCATATATAAGGATCGAAGAAATATCTAGCAGATAGTTTAACTCATGAACTCGCTATTGGTGATCATCATAGCAAAACTCCTGTCGAAAAAGGAGGCAAGCCAAAATGAAATGCCATTACTTCTAGAGTGAGTTTCTCTTTCTAGTAAAATCTTATACATATTTTGGAATTTCATACAAAAGGTAGATCACGTTTTGGTCCGATATCCTCTGCCGACCTAATAGTACAAAGATTTCTCCTTCTAGAGTTACAAATTAGTTACCTAAAGTGTCCTAATGATATCCACGAAAAAATAAGCTCTCCAATTCAAGAAGAATGGTGCAGTGAGTGGTTTGTAGCCTGCAAATACTATTATCATAATTATTCCCGATATTTGGAAATCATGGAGTACTACAATCTATTTTCCCAGTAGGTCTGGAGTTAGTGGTGTTAGCTTTCCAGCAAATTCAATTTACCAAATGACCCTATCATGAAATTTTGGTACTATAGAATGGTAGTTTACCTCATGGAAATCCTAGATCCGAAGTACCCATTTTTCTCAAGACTAACTAAGTTTCAACAGTGCATGTTCAAAAGGATTCAATGGATTCTCACATCTCCTGATGGACCGACAAAACTCCATATATTAGATGCCTATATATGGAGGTACATGTTGCATTAATTGAGTATGAAAATGGAAAAGTCAAACCAACTCATTGTCTTGATCAACTAGTTGATCTGGACAATCCCAGAGATCAACAACAAGAATCCTGTTCGGAAGGACATGAGTTAGTTACTGATCCTGCTCTAACAAGAGTCATTGGTTTTTCAACATTTACCATCAAATGTGGCCATTGATCGAGTAAAGAGTAATACTAATGCACTGCAAAAATACTACCTTCGCCTATCATAATGAATTTAGCAAATATATAAAAGTAGAAAGAGCCACCTTAGAAGATGTCTTTGATTATCTCTTTGATATTGGAGCTAGAAAATTCTTATCAGAAAAAAGAAAGAAATAACTTCATGAATTATTTGAAAAATGGGATCTAGAGCATCTTCAACTAGATGAAGATTTTGATGATTATTCGGATAATGATGGACTGGAAGATATTATTGGGAAAGAAGGCATGCAGAATCTCAATAATGATGACTTGTCTTGTCAGCATTAAAAAAGGCTCTGAGAAGTGATTGCATTATTATACTATTTTGACAAGTGTCATGTCTGTAAAATAAGGTAGTCTACTATAGTCATGTGAATGTAATTATATCCATGTGTAAAATCAGTGTGTGCTATAGCCATTAGGGCATTCTATGTATTCCAACCCCTTTATAAAAGGAGAGGCTATATGCTGACAAGGGACACTGTCATTTGAGCATACTTGAGTAAAAGAAAAGTCGGGATTCTCTACTTCTCTATAAGCAAGCATTTCTGATGATCTTAGTAGTTTAAGTCTCTCTTCAATTATTCCACTTTAATATTTATACTTTCAAACTTTCAATAAAAGAAGTTTCCCAGTAGGGATCGTTATTCATTTGAACCCTATGTCTTAAATATTATAGTTTCTTAACTAAAGTCTTCTTATCCTTTAAAATACAAAACCTGATTAGTGACCACGATCTGAGGTAGAAAACTAAACAAATCTGTGTTATGCCCGATCTAAGGAATGTGTGATTGAGATTAACAATCTTTGTAAATCGGTAACCAGGGGAACACTAGAGTCCAGCACCGACTAAGTTCAAGTAATGGTTGAAACTCTCTAATTAAGTTTTAACTATTTTGCTAAGGATGATGGGCCTATAACTACAAACAGTATAATGTTTATGATGTAACTGATATACTGTGATAACTAGTACCAGTAAAGTCATTATAATAAGGTTAATCAGTTAAAAAAAGCATATTTTTTGAAAAAACCCCTAAAAATAGTTTATTTGCATATTTTACCTAATTCTAGGGTCTTTCTGCAATTTCTAAAAGTTTACGGGCCAAAATAATAATAAAAAGGACCACGAAGTCATTTCCCCCAAAATTAGGTAAAATATATATATATATATATATATATATATATATATATATATATATGTACATCTATGTATATATCTATATATCTGTATATAT
>JACYFF010031952.1:36802600-36824666 GCA_017589665.1 Selenicereus undatus | reverse complement strand
CTTTTGTGGCTGGGAATGTATCTCTGATCATAGACACGGCCCAAAAGGAAGAATTTGGTTATGCTGGAGAAGACTTGAGTATGATATTAACATCTTAGAGATGTCAGGCCAGTTTTTCCATTGCCTGGTACATCAGCATGCAACAGCTTTAAGGTTTTCAATGACATTTGTGTATGGGCTCAATGAGGATTGCAAAAGGAGGCCATTATGGGATTTTCTTAGGAGGATTAGCCAAGGAATCAATATACCTTGGTGCGTTATTGGAGATTTCAACAATGTATTGGATATTGAGGACAGAATAGGGGGATAAACTGTGACCGCCAGTGAGATAAGGGATTTTAAAATGTGTGTACAGGAGTGTGAGTTGCAGGATATAGTTGCTACAGGAGGTCTATATACTAGGACTAATAGACAAAAAAGTGACAACAGGGTATATACAAAAATTGACAGGTGCTTCATCAACAGAGAATGGAGTACAAGTGTGGAAGCAACAACTACCTTTCTGCCAGAAGGTATATCTGACCATACCCCAATCTTGATCTCATTACAACAGTTTCAGACACAAAGTACTTTTAAGTTTTGTGAGATGTGGACTTCTCACCCAAGCTACATCAAAAGATACAAGGATGTACCATGTGCTAGTTGGTAAAGAAACAAGGGGTTATGAAGAAACCTCTTAGAGAATTAAATAAAAAGCACTTTCATATGATACATTAGAAGAGAGAAATGTTGAAGACCAAACTTGAGGAGATTCAGAAAAAGTTACAGGCCCATCATTTGAATGAAGAGCCGTAGAAGGAAGAAACATAGGTGAGGAATGACTATAGTGAGGTGCTATTCCATTCCACCTCCTTAATGAAGCAACAAGGGGAATGCAAGTGGTTAGCAATGGGGGATCAATGTACAAAACTTTTTTTCTCCTTTGTGAAAAGTAGAAGGTTGATGACATTTGTGAACAGGTTAGACACTAACAATGGGTGTGTAGAGGGCAGAGAAAATGTGAATCAGCATATGATTCAATTCTTCTCCAACATGCTTGCTGTTGATTCTCCATACAGGACAAGGTGTGTTAAGATCGTGAGTATTCTACCACAAGAGGGGGGGTGAATTGTGGTGTCTGATTTTCGCGTTGTAAATAACAAACACCCTTGTGACTTGTTTGCAGAGGGTGTTCTCAACTATTGCAAATGCAAAAATCACCAAGATAATGCGGAAAATAAAGCACATACAATTTTTACGTGGAAAACACCTCTAGCCCAACTGAGGTGTGAAAAACCACGACCTACCTCGTGTAGGATTTAACCACTTCACTAAACCGGACTTAACTCGTTACAAATGTAGCACACCTTGTTACAACTTGCAACCACGTAACCTCATTCTCTAAGACAGGTTACACCACGTCCAAATCTCACCGGATTGGACACGTCCAAAGTCCACACGACTAGGACACACTTTCTCACTTTCGACTGATCTGGGATCAAGGTCAACAAACACCTTACTAGGGGTGCTTCTTACTAAGCAGATGTAAGGTACAATGCGAATCCTATTATGCCAATATATTGAAAGCTCAGTTTAAACACAACTTGTGTCGGTTTTCTTTTCTCAAGTGTAGCTCGAAAAATTCTTCTCACTAGAAAAACCACTTTTGAAAATTTTCTTTTTTTGCGTATGTTGTGTGTTTCTAGTTTTTCTCTTGCTTTATTTTCTTGCTGCTTGTGGGAGTGAAAGAACTGAGATTTTATACACAAAAAATCCAACGGTCAAGACCAAAAGAATCAACTAAGTATGGAAAACGATTTTCAAGAAAAAATACTCCCCAACGGCTAGTGACAAGTTTTTCCCAAAGTATAAGGGATTTGTTATCTTAAGAGATAACCCTTATCTTCCCATAGCCGTGAAGAAGATTCAAAAGGCAACCAGAAATCTTCAGCTTTTGAAATTTTATCATATCCGAAAATATGGGCAAAAGGAATCTTTTAGTTTTAGCAAATCTCCCAAAACCTATTTTCGCACATCTCCCATAATATTTTCAAGAAATATCCTTTCCAGAAAAAATAGCAATCTTCGAGTTTAAAGAAAGTATTCTGGAGATCTTGGCCAACCGAAATGAATTTTCAAAGATAACCGGGTATGGCCACTTCAGTTCAGAAACACCCTAGGCACCCTGTTTGCAGGGTTGTTCGCAGCTGGTGTTCTGAAGCACTTAGCGCAAATACCGATTCAAGAGGTGTTTTAAAAAGCGTTTTCAATATTGGCATATTAACAAGAGTCTAAATAAATAAAACCTAAATACCCAAGACTTCTTGTTTTGAACCAGTCATCTTATCCAAGATTTGTAGAGCTGCTGTGAACATCAAGGCCACCTTGTTTGCTGGGGTTGTTCTTTGCATTGCTAGAGTTTAGGAACATGCCTTACAATCAACTGTCGAGATGGCGTTCTTGACTTAATATAGAATCACCAAGTAAAACCTGTTTTAAGGACTTGTTCTCACATGTAGCAAACCAGTTAATACAATAAAGATTATAAACACCAGTTAGGCCTGTTTGGAGATCGTGTTTGGAGCAACATTACTTGGATAAATTTTTACACTTGGATTTGTTATCATCAAAACTTAAATATAATAACTCAACAAATTCCCCCTTTTTGATGATGACAAACCAAGTGACCATATTGACAAAACAAAAGATGAATGCTGATAGGGATAAGTGACCATATTGACAAACCAAAAAATGGATCCACGTAAGTCAAGGTCAGGTTGGTCAGGTTCATTCGCATACATTGTCACATTCAATCGTCATACATTGTCAATAGGTTCATTCGCATACATTGTCACATTCAATCGTCATACATTGTCAATAGGCTTTCACTCTTCTTCCCCCTTTTGGCATCATGAAAAAGCAAGAACAACATAGTATAAAGCATAAGGAACAACAAGCAAGAGAGACTGCAAGTAGATATTTCATTAATAAGCAAAGCAGTACAATTGCAAAATAACAAAACAAAAAAAACAAAGAACATGCTAGATAATCAGGGAGCAGGGGGTGGTTTCGTTTGCAGAGGAGGAATGCTAGGGGCAAGGGTGGAGAGAAGAGCAAGCAAGTCTGCATGGCGTTTGGCAGAGATGGCTTGTTCCTCAGCAAGAGCAGCCTTGACAGCTGAGAGCTCATCCTTAAGGCGAGCATTGTCCTCAAGAACAGCCTCAACCTTGATGGAAGGTTGCCCAGAAACAGGTGGTCGAGGTGGCCGACGACCCTGTTTGGAGACGGACCCTTCCCCAATCTCATAGCCACACCCTAGCAGAGTGTCAATCCCAATTTCATTAACGACTTAGGCCTCCACTCGCCGTGTGAGCACTATTCCAAAGTGCTCAAACACCCTTGTCAGCAGAAACCCATATCCGAGATCATGAGCCCGGGTGGTGTTTGCAATTCGCCCAATGTGGCGGATCATGATAGCCGGAAGATTTATGGGTTCCTCCCTATCCAAGAAGTCGACCAGGCACTGATCAAAAAGGTCTGCTGAGTTTCTCCCTTGACCCCTTGGAATCACGTTCTTAATGACGAACATGAAAAGTAGTTGGTGGAGAGGGATCAGATCACCCTTTTTAACCGAGAGGGGTGTTCTCAGGCCCTGTTTCTGACTGAGGCGTTTTGACACCTCTAGGAGCCTGGCTGGTTCCAGGGCTGTTTTATCTTCCCCCACATACACAGCAAAACCTTGTGAGGGCACTCCCAATATGTTTCCAAGTGGGGGCGCATCAATCCTAATGCCTTGCCTATTCACAAAACTTGTCACCACCCCTTCGGTGACTCTACAGTTGGCGTAAAACTCAGCCAACTCAAGCACAGAACACCCTTGCTGGGTGCTTGCAAACAACTCAAGCCAGCCTTGGGCTTGAAGCTTGGTCAAGAACACCCCCAGACCCTGTTCCTCAAAAAAGCTTACAGACACTACCTTCCCCCTGACGACATTGCGCTTAAGCAACTGCGCATGTTTGTCAGACATAGGAGAGGGAGTGAACGGCTTTTAACGTTTGGGGGCAGGAACAGAGGTGGTAGCTTCTGGTAGGGGAGCTGTTCTGGGCTTTCGCTTGAGGGGTGTTTTTGCAAGAGAGGGCTTCACAGCAGGTTTAGTGGCTGATTTTGGAGGGGCTTGATCTTCAGAGGACTCGAAAAACACCGGTGTCCCCTGTTTGAAGGTGGTGTCTTCAGAGTCGGAACTCGAGAACCCTTCGGTAGAAGAGGAAATCTCCTCGATGATAGGAGCAGAGGGTTTAGAGGATCTGGGGGTCCATCTGAAAACAATTCTCGCAGATTTGCGAGAAGGTTGAGAAGGAGGAGAAGAGGGAGTTAGATAGGGGCGAGACCTTGGTGGTGGTCGTGTTCTTGGCGTTCGGGTGCGCCTAGCCACCATTTTTACCCTTTTCCTCTTCTCTCCAGTTTGAGAGACTAGAGGAACAGAGTCACCCCCTTGGACAGGACTTTCTCCTGTTTTCTCACCAGAGTCCTCCTTCAGATCCATGAACAGATCATCGAAGAACGCATCCCCTGTTCTTTGAGTTGTTTACGGGAATAGTGCAGAAGAACAAGGTTCAAAATCCCCAACGATGGTTTATGGGTTCTCCAAGAATTGGTCTTGAAAACCCAAAGAACCAGCACCTGCTTCAGAAGAAATGGGACAAGGGATTGTTCCCATATGCACCACTAATTCCCAACCAAAGGTGTAGGGAATATCATTCAACTCAAGCCCAATACTTTTGAGGTTTAACTGAGTGAGATACCCGAAGATTGTGTGGATAATTGGGCGAGGAGGAGCAGGAATCGAGGGTATAATCATGTTGTTACTCTCAGAGATTGATGAAGAATCAGTTTTGGGAGCCATTAACGCAAGGAAGAATTTCGGGTTTTGAGGGTTTTGCTAGGGTTTGAAAGCAAGAATAGAGGAGAGAGAGAGAGAGAGCAAGACGGGGAAGACAGACGCACGCAAGGGGGTTTTTAAACTCCCCACCCGTTATGAAGGGCCACCTAGGGAACACCTAGAATTTAAGCAGGCAGTATACATTAATGGCAATTAAGGCATACCTGTTCGAGCCGCCTGTTCTTGAACATGCTTCTCTCATTCCAAGGTCTGTCGTGAATACTCTTTCTCCATCTCCCAAGACAGCAGTATATAATCATAATAGCACACAAGACTACACATATTCGTTAAGCATAGACCACTGTTTTAATAACAAGAGTTGCAAACAAGGGAATAGAACAGGTATTACAAGGTGTTTTTGTCAGCTTGATCTACCTCTGAGAACAGGTGTTCTCAGGGTGTTTTCACCAACCCCAATTCCAGTCTGTTTCTCTCAAATTGATCTCTAGCTAGTGCCTTAGTGAATATATCAGCAATTTGATTTTCCGTTGAGCAAAAATTCATAGAAATTAAACCCTTTTCAACATTATCTCGCAAGAAATGATGTCGAATGTCAATATGTTTTGTCCTTTTGTGTTGACATGGGTTTTTGGGAATGTTAATAGCGCTAGTATTATCACAAAGAATAGGAATGCATCCAGTGTCAACACAAAAATCCTTAAGCTGTTGTCTTATCCACAACAGTTGAGCACAACATGAAGCTGCTGCAACATATTCAGCTTCTGCTGTGGACATGGCAACTGAATGTTGCTTCTTGGTAGCCCAAGATACCAAACAAGGTCCAAGAAAATGAGTCATACCTGAGGTACTCTTTCTATCAACTAGGAAACCTGCATAGTCAGCGTCAGGATATCCAACAAGATTAAAATTGCAACCTTTAGGATACCGTAGAGCTAAATCAGGTGTATGCTTTAAATATCTTAGTATCCGTTTAACAGCCTTAAGATGAGTCTCTTTAGGACTAGACTGAAAACGGGCACATAAACCAACACTGAAAACAATATCTGGTCTACTAGGGGTTAGGTATAGGAGTGACCCAATCATGCCCCTATAGAGTTTCTCCTCAACTGAGGGACTCCCATCATCCATAACCAACTTGGTTGAAGGAGAAATAGGAGTGTCTATGGGTTTGGCCGACTCCATCCCAAAACGCTTAAGTAGCTCCTTGATATACTTTTGTTGATGGATCATGGTACCGTTTGGAGTTTACTTGATTTGTAAGCCTAAGAAAAATTTAAGCTCACCCATCATGCTCATCTCAAACTCACTCCTCATCATATTTGAAAATTCATGGCATAAATCATGATGAGTTGCACCAAATATAATGTCATCTACATATATTTGGACAATCAATAAATGTTCTCCCTTAGATTTTAGAAACAAGGTATTGTCTACCTTGACTCTTCTAAAATCATTTTCAAGTAAAAAGCTTGACAACCGTTCATACCAAGCTCTTGGAGCTTGTTTTAAACCATAAAGTGCTTTGTCAAGTTTAAAAACATGATTTGGAAAATCACCATTTTCAAAACCAGGGGGTTGTTTGACATACACCTCTTCTTTAAGGTATCCGTTTAGCAATGCACTTTTCACTTCCATTTGATATAGCTTAATTTCCATATGAGCTGCAAAGGCTATTAAGATTCGAATAGCCTCAATTCTAGCAACTGGTGCAAAGGTTTCTTCATAATCAATCCCTTCTTCTTGATTGTACCCTTGAACCACCAGCCTTGCCTTGTTCCTAGTGACTGTTCCTGACTCATCTAGCTTATTTCGGAACACCCACTTAGTTCCAATAATTGTTTTCTCTACAGGTTTAGGTACAAGGTCCCACATTTTGTTTCTTTCAAATTGATGAAGCTCTTCTTGCATAACCGTGATCCAATCTGAATCTGCAAGAGCTTCATTCACACTTTTTGGCTCAATGTTAGAAAGAAAGGCATAGAAAGCACAAAAATTCTTAAGTTTAGATCTAGTTTGCACTCCAGTATTAATATTTGACAAGATTTGATCAAGAGGGTGCGAACTATGGTGCTTCCATGGTCTTGGATTAATTGGATCCACAGACACATGTTCTGTTCTAACTGAAGTGTGTGTAGGATCAGGCTCAAGAACACCTCCTGATCCTGTTTCTGCACCTGTTTGCAAGCTGGTTCCTGAAGTATATGGTTCCGAACATGGTTCAACGGTGTTTCCCCCGGTTTGGTTCTCACCTTGTCTGCCATTTTGAGGAACAACTTCTGTACCTGTTTTCTTCAGGGTGTTCTCACCTTGTTTTTCTTGGTTCAACAATTCCTTTTGGACAAGACCTAATTCAAACTCTTCATCATGTGCATTATTCTCATTCAAAGAGTTAGATTCATCAAAAAGCACATGCACACTTTCCTCAACGCACAAGGTTCTTTTGTTAAAGACTTTGTATGCCTTGCTGTGAGAAGAATAACCGAGAAATATTACATCATCACTCCTAGGATCAAACTTTCCTAAAGCATCCTTCCCATTATTATGCACAAAACGCTTACAACCGAATGTTCTTAAATGCATAATGTTGGGTTTTCTGCCTTTGAAGAGTTCGTAGGGAGTTTTGTTCAAAATAGGTCTAATCATACATCTATTCATAATATAACAAGATGTGTTCAAAGCTTTTGCCCAAAAGTTCCTAGGAAGACCACTAGCAATAAGCATTGTCCTAGTCATGTCTTCTAGGGTGCGATTTTTCCGTTCAACCACCCCATTCTGCTGGGGTGCTCTCGGGGCTGAGAAGTTATGATCAACACCATGTTCATTACAATAGTTTGTAAAACTTGCATTTTCAAATTCAGTACCATGATCAGACCTCAGGCTAACCAATGAGTGTCCTACTCTCTTTTCAACCTTTTTGAGAAGGGCAATAAAATTCTCAAAAATTTCATCCTTGGAGGCCAAGAACAGGGTCCAAGTAAATCGAGAGTAATCATCCACTATGACAAGCACATGTAACTCGTTAGACCTGTTGGGAGAAGTGTTTGCAGTAAGGCAGAAACAAAACTTTGAATGCGGAAATAAAGGAGACACAAGATTTTATGTGGAAAACCACCTCTGGCCCAAAGGAGGTGTAAAAACCATGACCTACCTCAGTAGGATTTCAACAAACACTTTCACTAACACAGGCCAAGTTCGTTACACTATGTAACATACGTGACAACGTCACACATGTAACTTAGTCTCCCCCGAGACTCTAGTTACACACAGGTAACTATTCTCCACCTGAGAATGAGTCACACAACACATCCAAAAATCTCCCAAGACTTGGACACACTCTAGACTTAACTGATGATAGAAAAGAATAGAAGACCACCTTACTTTTATGCTTCTAACCAAGCTGAATGTAAGGTACACTTACAAACCCTATTATGCCAGAAAGAATGACTCAATTTGGCACACTCCTTAAAGGTTTTTCAATCAGAAAATAAACTAACAAAAAACTCGATGTTTGCCTTGAAAAACCGTTGCTTGAAGAGATGAGAAGCGAGTGCTTATATACCCACAAAAAAGCAAGGATTTGATTTCTATAATAACTCTGAAAATACTCAGTATCCTAAAAGGAATTAAATCCTTCAAGAAATTATCATTTTAGGAAATCATATCTTTGAAGGATAAGATAAAATATTTCGAAATTTTTTTTTAGGAGACTAGTATTATTTAGGAAAATACTCTTTCTAAAACACAATATTATTAGAAAATCGATCCTAAATATATTAGGAATTTTGGCAATAGGAAAACTCTTGAAAATCTTTTAAAACTGATTTTTGCACTCGCTGCCCTCAGAGCACTGCAAACCTGTTTGCTCAATTGTTCGGAGCAGTGTTCTGAGTCAGCCTAATTAATTCCTTCAAGGTGAGTATTAAGTCAAGTTCTTCTTTGGCATATTAACAAGAATCTAGACAAATATAATGTTTGAGCTAAAAATGTGCTATTTTTAAGGTACTTTTTCACCGGCTTTATGCTCGTTTTAATAAAAAAAAATTAGGTTTTTAATTGATTTTATTTTACTTTGCAGATTTTTAATAAATGTGAAAAAGGGGCTGGAAATGGCAGAAAATACGAGAAAAAATGGGGAAATCTCGGGAATTCAAAAACCGGTCCAAAGTTCCAAGAAAACCGGCCCAAGCAGCAAAAGAAAAAAAACCAAACCGGTCCGATTCAGCAGAACCCGGTTCAGCAGAAAACCAGTTCAGCCTTTATTAACCCCTCCCCTTCACCCTCGTGTCTGTTCCTTCTTCCTCCTCAGAACCCGACACTCCAACCCAGAACCCTTCGCTTCTTCAATCTCGATCCTCGCTATCTCGCTCATCTCCTCTCTCTCGCTTCCAGTACATCGTTTTCTCTCCCTTATCCCAAACCCAGAAACCACTCCAGCCCACAGTCTTCCCAAAACCATACCCAGTAACCTCGAAACCACCTTCTGTCGACCCATCCCACCACCCGTAATTCACGCCCCAAACGCCAGCACACCCACCACCTGGCTTCATCTCCATCGTCCAGCTAGCGTGCATAGAAGGGGCAAGGTTGAAGGAGTTCGGGTATTTAAGGGTTGCAGAGACGCCATTGAAGGGGGTTCGAGTTTTTAGTAGGTAATTTTAGAGTAGCAAATTAGGAGTAGGATTAGGATTTTAATTTTGTTCTTAGGTTTAGGTTTAGTTTAATTTCGTTTTTAATTTCGATTTCGTATTCGATTTTCAGATTAGGATTTAGTTCAATTTAGGGTTTCGATTTATGTTCGTTTTCAGCATTAAATTCCATGTAATTGAGCTTTGATTTCGAAATCTTTGGTTGTAATCCAGACGTTGGTTGCTTTTGTTTGAAATTTTCGAACGAATTTCAGTGAGTTCATCCGATTTCTTCCTCCCTTCCCCTGTTCGAATTCTGCTTCGTTGTTAATGGTGATACTGCCCTTGATGAACGGCTGAGCTGCCAAGTAAGGAGGCCTAAAGTTTATTTGAGTAATTTTGGTTTTCTTCCCCTCCCTTGTTCGAATTCTTAATGGTTGTGAGAAGGGTTGTTCTTTGCTTGTTTTGGAGATGCATTTTTCGCCATTGCTGGAGCTCAACTTCAGACCTTCCGTGGTTGAATAATCTGAGGCTGTTGCATCATATTCTTGGTTCTGTTCACGCTTCGATTATGAATAGGTTTGGTTAATTATGTTAAGTATTCTGCCTAGGTTCTGCGTTCTGTTTGTTCTGTGTGTTCTGTTTGTTGGGTTCATCTAGTTGTTCTGTTTTAGATTTCAGCATGTTACTCGATTAATTTTGAGTTTGATTGAATATTGGTATTGGTTTAGTTAGCTACTGAATGTTGATTGATGTTGAATATTAGTTAGTTACTAATTCTGAAGATTGGTTTAATAAGTTAATTTCGTTTTGGTTGAAAGAATGCTCAAGTTTGATTTAGTTGTTTTAGTTTGGTTTAGCTATTTTCATTGATGTTGCTTGGCTTAGTGTAATTAATTAGTTTAACTGTTTTGTTTTAAATGACCATAATCTAAACGTCTTCCCTGTGGACCGACCCTCAAAGTACTACGAGTGACAATCGAGTATTTAAGGTTTCTTTTCTTTTCTTTAATTTAATTTTCCACCCCCCTAAAAAACGCTCAACATATAACCAATACTTAGCCCTAAGACTCTAAAGACTCTTGTACTCTGCTGATGATGTGCACGTATATCCACTTTGATGATTTCAGCTTCTTCGACCTGTTCTTCAGGGTGTTTGTAACTTGTGTCGCTTTCAACATAAAATTTTATCACATAGCTTCATGCATGATATTTCAAACTGATCTCCAGGATGTTTGCAATTTGTCTTATCACATGATTCTAGCACTCAACTTAAGCCAAGCATAATTAGCACATTTGGGTTGTAATCATCAAAACCTTATATAAGATTGATTCAACAAATTCCCCTTTTTTAATGATGACAAACCAAATGAGCATCAAAGGTGAGACACAATAGAGGGCAAAAACATTAGTGCCAAACTTAGTTCATAGTATCTAGATCACATATGAGAGATACATAAGAATAGGAGGTCAACTTAAACCGGCTGATTTAATTGGAACATGGTCATACTTGTCTTCCCCCTTTTGACATCATCGAAAAGGTCTAGGAGGCCACATGCATAAATTCAGTGGGGATGCACTCACCACCACAGGTAATGAGGGAAAATAATCTACGATACAGTCAAGTATACGGTACATAATGGTATTGGCCATCCCAGTTATGCACAATTACACAACAGCAAAGGCAAGCAATGGCATGACATAACCAAACCAAACTAAAAACAGATGTAACCATTGTCAATCACATGCAGAATCAAGATTAACCAAACAGAAAGGCGAACAGTGTTGAACGGAACAGGGTAAAAAAAACAGAGATGAATTAGGGAGAAGAGGAGGATGGAGCAAGTTTAGTCGTGAGGGCAGAGAGGGCATGAAGAATATCCTCATAGCGTTGCGCATTCAAGGCCTTTTCTTCAGTCAGTGCTTGCTTCGCTTCAACAATCTCCTCCTTCAGATGGAGTTGATCTTGGACGAGAGTCGCAACTGTGTTAGTGCTGGACAATCCTATCGTACTAGAAACAGGACGGGGACTAGGGCCAAAGGGTGTTTTGGGTCCTTATTCTAACACGGTTCTATCACTCTTCTTAATCTGGAATCCACACCCAAGTAAAGTATTGCTCCCTATTTCATCAGTTACTTGAAAGCCCATTCTCTTTTGCAAAGGGATCCCCAGAGTCTTAAACACCGAAGTCAAAAGAAAACCATAGCCTAGATCATGGCTTCTGGAAGTGTTGGCAATTCGTCCAATGTGACTAATCATGATAGCAAGCAAATTAATTGGCTCTCCCCGATCGAGGAGGTCAGTAAGGTACATGTCCATAGAGTCCGCAAGATTGCGTCCCTGCCCCCGAGGTATGACATTCTTAATGAAAAACCATAAGAACAACCGATGTAAAAGCTGCATTTCCCTTTTTTTACAAACCGGGGTGCACTTAAGTCAGGTTGTTGGGCTAGTTTTTTGGTGCGATCCAACAATTGGTCATTGCTTAGCACAGTTTTATCTTGCCTGACATACACATCAAACCCTTTAGAGGGTACCCCAAGCCAAGCTCCCAGATTATCAACATCAAAACAAAGTTCCCAACCGTGAACAGAGCTAGTCACTATCCCATTAGCGACCTCACAATTGGCATAAAATTCTGCTAATTCAGGTACTGAGCGGCCCCTCTTAGTATTGGTAAATGTATCCAGCCAACCCTGTGCTCACAATTTGTCCAAGAACACCTCTAAGCCCTGTTCTTGGAAGTATAAAATCTTCACTATCTTCCCTCGCACCACGGCTTTCTGCAAGAAATGTTTATACCTTTCCCCCTGGGTCATTGACTTTCTTGATTTCTTTTTCGAGGGCTCTTCACTTCTCTCACCCAGGTCAGACCCCTGTTTTGGAGAACCCCGTTTCGAGGCACGTTTCTTCAAGGGCACATATGGGGAAGGCATTTGGGAGGTGTTTGCACAGGTGATTTGGACAGTATCCGGGAAGTGGATTTAGGCTTCTTTGAAGGTCTAGCAACCTTGTCCTCGGGTAGGTCCAGTGGGATGGCAGGACCCACACTCCGAGTACGAGGCTGTCGCAGGGTAAGGGTGAAAGGCACATTGGGTTTGGCAGTGGTTTTGACTCGGCGAATGGGTGGTTTGGGCACTGTTTGAGGAGTTGTTTTTGGGGTTGGTTTCACGGTTCGTTTGAACCGAATAAAAGGCTCATCCTCTTCAAGATCACAAACACGATCATCATTCAAGTTTGGCTCTTCAACCTAATCCTCCACAATCACAAATTCTCCACCATTTTCAGGGAATTTTAGCTCAGTCATATGTGGTTCATATAACACCAAATCCCATCCCAAAACCGACTTAATAGGGGGTATGGCCTCAAGTTCAATTCCTATAGACCTCAAATCAACACTTTTTAGAAATTGAAAGATGAAGGGAGAAAGACCATACGTGGGTGCCGGAGTAGCTGCCGCTAGCGATAATGATGACCCCGTAATTGGATTGAGCGGCATCCCTTCTTGTTGTCTTGATTGTACGACTCGAAGTGAGCGGGGGTGCCGTGATTGCGACGAGAGGACTCGCCATTGCCCGGAATTCGTGCCATTAGAGAGCTTGAGGAAGGAGGGAAGGAGTTAGGGTTTTGAGGGTTTTAGGAAGAGGAGGGAGAACGCGGTGCTTGAGGAGAGGAGAGAAGGTGGTTGAGGAAATGGAAAGTGCTTTGAAAAGGGTTAACCACAATTCTCAAAAAACAAAAAAATCCTCTCCTTTTTTTTTCGACCGCTGGTTTTAGAGAGAGAGAAGGAATTTGCATACCAAGAAATCATTACACCTTGGGAAAAGCTGCAATTTTTAGAGAAGGTGTAATAAAAGAAAAATTCAATTCCCAACACACATAAGAATATGGTATCTTGATAACATATGATACAACCAGTGGTCCAACCTGTTTTTAGCACCTGTTCTTGACTGTTATATATTCGGTATCAAAGGACAATAAGGGCAATGTCATTAGACCTCAACGACTATCAGCCATATCAGATTCCACACATATGCAATTAACTGCACAACAAGTTGAATGCATACATTGAATTAATTTATTTAGCCTAAGACCTTACTAATCAATAATTGGGGGTTGATGAAGTTCGCTCTAGTTCTTTTAATCAAACCCAATTCAAGCCTATTCCTTTCAAATTGATCTCTACTTAGTGCCTTGGTAAAAATATCAGCAATTTGTTTATTAGTGGCACAGAAATTCATTGAGATCAAGCGCTTTTCAACATTGTCTCTTAAGAAGTGATGGCGAACATCAATATGCTTAGCCCTTTTATGTTGACACAGATTTTTGGCAATGTTAATTGCACTTGTATTATCACAAAATATGGGAATGCATCCCGTGTCAACACCAAAATCCTTGAGCTGTTGCCATATCTACAACAATTGAGCACAACAAGAAGCAGCCGCTACATACTTGGCTTCTGCTGTGGACATGGCAGCTGAGTACTGTTTCTTTGTAGGCCAAGAGACCAAACAGAGCCCAAGAAAAGTAGCCATACCTGAGGTGTTTTTTTTGTCAACTAGAAATCCAGCATAGTCAACATCAGCATACCCAATGAGGTCAAAGTTGCATCCACGTGGATACCATAGTGCCAGATAAGAGGTGTTTTTCAAATATCTAAAAATTCTTTTTACAGCTTTCAAGTGTGTTTCTTTTGGATTTGACTGAAAACGGGCACACAGATCAACACTGGAAACAATGTCAGGTCTACTAGCGGATAGGTATAGGAGTGACCTTATGCCCCTATACAATTTTTCATTAACTGAAGGACTTCCATCATCCATCACCAATCTGGTTGAAGGAGAGATAGGAGCGTCCATGGGCTTAGCCGATTCCATCCCAAACCGCTTAAGTAGTTCCTTAACATATTTTTGTTGATGGATCATAGTTCCGTTTGAGGTTTATTTAATTTGCAAGCCTAGGAAAAACTTAAGCTCGCCCATCATGCTCATCTCAAACTAAATCCTCATTAATTTTGAAAATTCATCACATAAATCATTGTTGGTTGCACCAAATATAATGTCATCGCCATATACTTAGACAATCAACAAATGTTCCCCCTTAGATTTAAGAAACAAGGTATTATCTATCTTGCCTCTTTGAAAATCATTCTCAATTAAGAAACTTGACAATCGTTCATACCAAGCTCTAGGAGCTTGTTTTAAACCATAAAGTGCTTTGTCAAGTTTGAAAACATGGTTAGAAAAATCAAGACTTTCAAAACCAAGGGGTTATTTTACATATACCTCTTCTTTAAGATATCCATTGAGGAAGACACTCTTAACATCCATTTGGTACAACTTGATCTCCATGTGGGCTACAAAGGCTACCAAGATTCGAATAGCTTCTAACCTTGCTACAGGTGCAAACGTTTCTTCATAGTCAATCCCTTCTTCTTGATTGTAACCTTGGACCACCAGCCTGGCCTTGTTCCTAGTGACTGTTCCCAACTCATCCAACTTGTTTTTCAACACCCACTTGGTTCCAATAATTATTCTGCCCTCAGGCTGCGGTTCAAGGTGCTAGATCTTGCTCCTTTCAAACTGATGAAGCTCTTCTTGCATGGCTATAACCCAGTTAGAATCCACAAGAGCTTCATGAACATTCTTAGGCTCGATGTGAGATAAAAGGGCATAGAAGGCACAAAAATTTTTGAGCTTAGATCTGGTCTACACCCATGTATTAATATCAAAAATAATTTGGTCAAAGGGGTACGAGCTTTGGTGTTTCCTAGGTCGTGAAGTGAAAAGATCCATATATTCGCTTTTCATTTTCTCCTGGCTATTTGCAGGAACATGTGTGGGATCAGGTCTGAAGCCTGTTCCCATATCAATCAGAGAAGTCTGGGATTTAATGGGCTGGTTTCGGTCCATATCAGGGTCAGCTAGGCTTCCCCCTGATTGGTCTACTTCCTGCCCACTTTCCTTAACATTAACTTCAGTAAGTGGTTCATTTTCAAGCATCTTACCATTGTCTTTTCTTGCAAGTCCAAGATCAAAATCTTCATTCTGTACATCATTCTCAATCAAGGAGTTAGCTTCATCAAATAATATATGCACACTCTCCTCAACACATATAGTCCTTTTGTTGAATACTTTGTAAGCTTTACTATGTGAAGAGTATCCTAGGAAAATTGTTTCATCACTCCTAGGGTCAAACTTTCCCAAGGGCTCTTTCCCATTATTATGCACAAAACATTTGCAACCAAAGACTCTTAAGTGCATAATACTGGGTTTTCGCCCATTAAAAAGTTCATAAGGAGTCTTATTGTGAATGGGTCTGATCATGCATCTATTAATAATGTAACAAGCTGTGTTCAATGCTTTTGCCCAAAAATTTCTAAGAAGACCGCTAGCAACAAGCATAGTTCTAGTCATGTCTTCCAGAGTCTGATTTTTCTGCTCTACCACCCCGTTCTGTTGGGGTGTTCTTGTGGCTGAAAAATTATGATCAATGCCATGTTCATTACAATAATCAATAAAGCTTGAATTTTCAAATTCCTTTCCATAATCAGATCTAAGACTTATCAATGAGTGTCCTATTCTCTTTTCAGTTTTCTTAAGAAACATAACGAATGCTTCAAAAGATTCATCTTTAGATGCTAGGAATAAAGTCAAAGTGAAATGAGAGTAATCATCTACTATAACAAACAAAGACCTTTTGCCGCCCCTACTTGTGATCCTCATGGGACCACACAAATCAACATGTAATAGCTCAAGGGGTCGAGAAGTACTAACATACTTCTTTGACTTGAATGCAATTCTACTTTGCTTTGCTTTAGCACAAGCATCGCATACCTTGTCATCATTGTATTTGATGGAAGGTAAGCCAACAACTAGACCTTTAGACACAAGTTTGTTTAGCAAGGAAAGACTAGCATGACCTAGCCTCTTGTGCCAAAGCATAATATCATCATCAAGAACACTCCAGCAAGTCAAATGATTTTAGGGAAGCTCAAGAACACATGTTTTATAAACATTGTTGTGTCGCTTCCCCCTCAGCGCAACCTCTCCAGATTTGATATTGGTAATCAAACATTGATTTGAAGTAAACCCAACATGATTACCTTTATCACACAATTGGGACACACTTAGCAAATTATGTTGTAACCCATCAACTAAGTACACGTTATCAATTGAGTGAGACAGTGATTCACCTATCTTACCTACACCAACAATTGTCCCAGATTTGCCGTTTCCAAATGTACTCTCCCCCCATCAAAGGTTGTAGGTGAGAGGAAACTTGATTTATCTCCATTCATATGCCTCGAGCAACCTGCAAAACAGCTAGTTGTTAGTCTTGGGAACCTAAATCCACTTAGGTCCCATTCTTTCCTTTGTCATGGAATTTAAATCATCTTTTCTAATCCATGTTTGCTTAACATACAATGAGTTTCTTTCCATGACCCTTTTTCTCAAGGAGCAAGCATATTGATAATGATCAATTTTTCCACATTGACAATAAATTATATTTTCTAGCAAACCAACATACTTCTTGTCTACTGGCTTAGTAACACGTCTATTCGCAAAACCTAAACCATTTCTGTTTCGGTTATGATGAGTATTAAGCCAGTTTAGAGCTTCTGAGGAACTGTTACAGCGCCTGTTTTCAGTGAAGTCCGTTTCAGCTCTCTGAACCTGTTCTCAAAGCTGTTTATTGTCATTCATCTGGGATTCTAGATTATGCTTTAGCTTTGAAGACTCACTTTCCAGCTCTCTGATTTTAGTGTTGAGTTCTTCCTCTTTCTTGTCACTCAGGTCCTTAAGGATGTCTAATTCTTTACTTAAAGCAAGAGCCTTTTCTTTAATTTCAAGTTTCTCATACATGAGAGCCTCATTCATATGTTCAAGTTCTTGTCTTTTTCTTTCTAGTCTCTTAACATCCTTTTCTAAATCTGAGCAGGTACTTTTAAGCATGCAATTTTCAGAAGTTAGAGCTTCACATTCCTCCATCAATGAAAAAATTAATTTTTCAAGTTTTTTCTTGCCAAGATTACGTACCTCCTTTTTTAGACTTTCACCGTCAGAGTTTGAGTCAGATCCACTTCGAGCCATGAGAGCCACTACTTCTTCTTCATCCTAAGAGTCTTCTTCTTCTTCTGAGGTGTCTCCCCAAGCTGCCATGATTGCTTTGGTGAACCGTTTTTCAACATTAGTCAACTGAGTTTTTCTGCCTCTGGTTCGGACCTATTCTGACCCTTATTCTTCCTTCAACAAGGGGTAACTCTTCACTACATGATCTTGCCTTTTGCACTTGAAACATCCTGAGAACTGATCTCAGTCACTGTTTTTAGCCTTGCTGGTGTTGCCCTTTTTGTATATGCTTTCGGTCTTCTTGAAAAATTTCTTGAATTTTCGTTCAATCATGGCCATTCCTTCTTCATCAAAATTTGAGCTATCACTTTCCCTCACCTTTAGTGCAAGCCCACGATCTTTCTTCACTTCCCCCTTCATCTGAGAGTTTCTCCTTAGTTCATATGTTTATAAGTTCCCAATAAGCTCATCCAAGGAAATCTCATTCATCTTTTTTGCTTCTTGGATTGCAGTGACCTTTGATTCCCATGAATGGGGTAAAATTCGTAGGATCTTCCTAACCAACTCTTCAGTGGTAAAGGATTTTCCCAATGATTTTAACTCATTAGTAATATGGGTGAATCAAGTATACATGTCCATGATTGTTTCTTTATCATTCATCTCGAATAGCTCATATTTCCTCACCAGCAGCTCGATCCTGGATTGCTTGACTTGATTGGTTCCTTCGTGAGCTACTTGAAGGGCATTCCATATCTCTTTTGCAGATTCACACTCTAAGATGCGAGTGTACTCGTCAGGTCCGAGTCCAAAATATAGCAGCTTCTTGGCTTTTGCGTTTTTCTCCATTTTTCTAAAATCATCTTAGTCAAATTCCTTCGGCTCCTTAGGAACAGTCTTTCCATCAGTTGTGACTTTCACTAGAATGTAAGGACCATTCACAATGAGCATCTACAACTCATAATCCTCAGCTTGGATATAGTTCTCCATTCGATTTTCCCACCAACTGTAGTGTTGTCCATTGAAGTATGGAGGTCTAGTTACAGATTAACCCTCTAAGATTCCTTGTTGTGCACTCATTCTTACAGGATCTCTCTAGGTGTTAGCCTAATTTATGAGAACCGGCCCTGATACCAATTGTTAAGTTCTAAGGCACACAAGGACACAAGACGGGGGGTGAATTGTGTCTTTCAATTTTTTTCGTTTTGTTTCGGAACACTCGTTAGATCTGTTTGGGAGAGGTGTTTGCAGTGAGGCAAAAACAAAACTTTGAATGTGAAAATAAAGGAGACACAAGATTTTACATGGAAAACCACCTCTGGCCCAATAGAGGTGTAAAAACCACGACCGACCTCGGTAGGATTTCAACAAACACTTTCAGTAACACGAGCCAAGTTCGTTACACTATGAAACACACGTGACAACATCACACACATAACTTAGTCTCCCCCGAGACTCTAGTTTCGCACAGGTAACTATTCTCCACCTGAGAATGAGTCACACAACACATCCAAAAATCTCCCAAGACTTGGACACACTCTAAACTTAACTAATGACAGAAAAGAATAGAAAACCACCTTACTTTTATGCTTCTAACCAAGCTGAATGTAAGGCACACTTACAAACCCTATTATGCCAGAAAGAATGACTCAATTTAGCACTCCTTAAAGGTTTTTCACTAAGAGAATAAGCTCACAAAAAACTTGATGTTTGCCTTGAAAAACCGTTGCTTGAAGAGATAAGAAGCGAGTGCTTATATACCCACAAAAAAGCAAGGATTTGATTTCCATAATAACTCTGAAAATACTCAGTATCCTAAAAGGAATTAAATCCTTCAAGAAATTATCATTTTAGAAAATCATATCTTTTAAGGATAAGATAAAATATTTTGAAAAAATCTTTTTAGGTGACCAGTATTATTTAGGAAAATACTCTTTCTAAAACACAATATTATCAGAAAATCGATCCTAAATATATTAGGAATTTTGGCAGTAGGAAAACTCTTGAAAATCTTTGAAAACTGATTTTTGCACTCGCCGCCCTCAGAGCACTGCAGACCCGTTTGCCCAATTGTTCTGAGCAGTGTTCTGAGTCAGCTTAAATAATTCCTTCAAGGTGAGTGTTAAGTCAAGTTCTTCTTTGGCATATTAACAAGAATCTAGACAAATATAACTAGTACTTAGCCCTAAGACTCTAAAGACTCTTGTACTCTGCTAATGATGTGCACATATATCCACTTTGATGATTTCAGCTTCTTTGACCTATTCTTCAGGGTGTTTGCAACTTGTGTCGCTTTCAACATACAATTTTATCACATAGCTTCAAGCATGATATTTCAAACTGATCTCCAGGATGTTTGCAATCTGTCTTATCACATGATTCTAGCACTCAACTCAAGCCAAGCATAATTAGCACATTTGGATTGTAATCATCAAAACCTTACATAAGATTGATTCAACATGAGGGGTAGTGACTGAGGTAATGTTGGAATTTTTCAAGACAGGTAAATTGATAAAACAAGTGGGGCTTACAAACCTGGTATTGATCCCTAAGATTCAAAGCCCTAAGGAAGCAGGGGACTTTAGACCTATTGCATGTTGTACAGTGTTATACAAATGCATATCTAAGATGATATGTTCAAGACTAAGGGAGATGTTACTTTTTTTAGTAGATGGCCATCAGTATGCATTTATTCTCGGGAGAGAAATGGTCCACAATGTCATGTTATGCTAGGAGATGATAAGGGGGTATTCAAGGAAGTCAATCACTCCAAGAGGTATCATGAAGGTAGATTTGAAAAAAGCATATGATTCTGTTAACCATGGATTTGTAGAGAAGACCCTCAAAGGTATGAAATTTCCTCAAAAGTTTACCAATTGGGTTATGGTATGCCTAAGATCATCTTATTTCTCAATCTGCATGAATAGAGGGCAACATGGTTTCTTTAAAGGGAGAAAGGGCTTAAGTAAGGAGACCCTATGTCTCCTCTACTGTTTGTACTGGTGATGGAAGTCTATAACAGAATAATTCAATTCCGAATTAGGGAGAAGGTCTTTGACTATCATCCTAGATGCAGGTCTCTTAAGATGTGGCCTCTATCATTTGCTGATGACTTGCTAATGTTCTGTACGGCAGATATAGAATCAGTGCAGTGCCTTATCCAAGCATTCTTAATGTTTGCATCAACATCTGGGCCGCAAATTAACCATCAGAAGTCAGTGATGGTGCTTGCTGGGGTTACAGACTAAAAGAAAACCCAATTATTAGAGCTAATGGGGTTCAATGAGGGAAAATTACCATTTAGATATCTTGGAGTACCCATAACAGCAGGTAGGCTATCAAGCTCTTACTGCCAACTCTTGGTAGACAAGATAATGGCTAAGATTCAAATGTAAGGAACTAAGAACTTATCCTATGCTGGGAAAAGTGCAATTATTAATGGTGTCTTGATGGGCATATATGGATTTTGGGCATCTAACTTTATTCAACCTAAAGAAGTGATTCATAAGGTGGAAACAACATGTAGGGAATTCTTTTGGGGGAAAAGTGTTAGAAGACCACTGGTGGCATGGCCATCAATGTGTAGACCAAAAAATGTAGGAGGTATTGGATTCAAAAACTTGGTACTCTGGAATAAAGCAATGGTGGCCAAGCACGTTTGAGCTATTGAAGAGAAGAAATATGTTTTATGGATCAAATGGATACATAGTCATTATATAAGAGGAAGAGACTGGTGGCCATATACCCCTCCCCCCACTTGATTTATGTTGGTATTGGAGGAAAATAGTCAAGCTAAAGGATTATAGCTCAAGGGGTACAAGGAAATAGGTGGCTGCACTCAAGCAATGGAAAATATACACCAAAAAGGCTATACTTGTGGCTGCTCCAAAACTTAAGCAAAGAGGGATGGAGTAGGTGGGTATGGGATAGATCTGTAATGCCCAAGCATGTTGTCATAGCCTGGCTAATCATGCAAGGAAGGATGCAGCTGCTTACCAAGGTGGTAAGATACAATGCAGAAGTGGATACCACTTGCCCTCTGTGTCATGAACATGATGAGACTCAACAACAGCTCTTATTTAGTTGTAGATTCGCAGTGACTATTAGGACTGACCTATTGAAGTGGATAAAGATCAGGAAACACCCTTAAGGATTTCAACAGATGGTGCAGTGGCTGGTAAACAACAAACTCGCCAAAATGAGGAAGAGGGTACTCAGACTAACAGCTGTAGCTATGTGGTATGAGATATGGAGAGTTAGAAATGACAAGGTTTTCACTGGGGGCAACACTAAAACTACAAGACTGCTAGATAGTATCAAACAGAATGTCAGAGAAAGAGGCTTAGACCTGTGGCAGAACGGACAAGACAATAAAAACCTAAGGGGCCTATTTGAGCACCAATGAGTAACTGTAATATGTAAATTGCCCTGAGAGAGGGGTGCTAGGTGGAATGAATTTTCTTCCTAAAAAAAATAAAAAACATGCATATAT
>JACYFF010031952.1:36770430-36787600 GCA_017589665.1 Selenicereus undatus | reverse complement strand
TATATATATATATATATATATATATATATATATATATATATATGTATATATATCTGTGTGTGTGTGTATGTATATATATACTCACATTCATACCTACATATGTGGTGCTAATCGCGCAAGATGCAATTGCTTTGACATTTGTTAAATTTTACAAAAGCCTCATGGGATTTTTCTCATGTGGTGAGAGATTTTGATATTGATTGGATTACTAGTTGTCATTTGTTTTGTGAGAAGCATCAGTTGTTGTTGTGTTAGAATTTAGTTGATGGAAGAATTGAGCAAAAAGTGAACAATGGAAAAAGGCCTTGGCCGTGGGTCTGCTTATGGCTGAATTATGTCATTGATTTCTCTTCTCCTTCACGTTGACATGGACATATGTTTTTATACATGAACAAAGTGACCCTAGTGTTCTCTGACTTGGAAACCAAGAAACAAATTTTACCTAAAACACAAGTACTAGAGGATCTTGATAGGATAATATCTTTACCTAATTATGATAACTAAATAATATCTTATCCTTATCACTCCCCCTCAAGTTGGCGCATGGAGGTTGACCATGCCCAACTTGCCCTTTGAATACTGGAACTATCGTTTGCCAAGAGCCTTGGTGAGAATATCAACAGGTTGGTGTTGGGACGGGACATGCCCAAAAATGAGTAGACCAGACGCATGTTTTTCGCGGACGAAGTGGCAATCAATCTCGATGTGCTTGGTTCGCTCATGGAAGACAGGATTTTTGGCGATATGTAAGGCAGCTTGGCTGTCACGAAAAAGCTTCATGGGCTGGTGATGAAAAATCCCAAGGGCAGCTAGAAAACTACGAACCCAAACTAGCTCACTAGTGGCAACGGCCATGGCACGACACTCAGCTTCGGCAGAAGAGTGAGATACGGTGGCTTGCTTCTTAGTTCGCCAAGAGATAGGGCAGCCGCCGAGAGTAACGAAGTAACCAGTGAGAGACCGGCGTGAGAGGGGACAGGCACCCCAATCAGAGTCGCAGTAGCCGTAGACCTACAAATTATTGGTAGCAGGAAGAAAAAGACCATCACCAGCAGTACCTTTAAGATAGCGCACGACCTACCGGGCAGCATCCATGTGGGCTTCTCGTGGTGACTGCATGAACTAAGACAGTACATGGATGGCATAAGTTAACTTGGACCGAGTGATGGTGAGATAAATGAGACGCCCCACCAATCTTCTGTAATGGGTGGCGTCATGAAGCTCCCGACCGCAAGCTAAGGCCAATTTGTGATTTTCTTCTATGGGAAAATCGGCAGGTTCAGCTCCTAGAAGCCCACATTCTTCAATGATGTCGAGGGCGTATTTGCGTCGATAGAGGAACATGCCTTTGGGCCCTCGAGCTACTTCAATACCAAGAAAATATTTTAAAGGCCCTAAGTCTTTAATGTTGAAACAAGCATGAAGGTAGGCTTTGAACTTTTGAGAAGCAGCAGCATTATTGGAGGCGAGAAAGATGTCATCCACATAAACCAGTAACCCCATGAAAACATCCTGCTGGCGATAAATAAATAGTGAGTAGTCAGCATAGGTACGAACAAACCCATACTCACTGAGCTTGCTGGATAACTTGGCGAACCACTACCGTGGAGCTTGGCGTAGGCCATATAAAGACTTCTTCAAACGACAAACCTTGGTAGGATCATTGGAGCGAAAACCGGGAGGCAAACACATGTAAACTTGTTCATCCAAATCGCCATGGAGGAAAGCATTGTTAACATCGAGCTGGTAAAGTTCCCATCCTTTGGTAACGGCCACAGAGAGGAAGATCCGCACACTGGTCATTTTGGCAACGGGAACAAAAGTTTCATTGAAGTCGAACCCTTCAACCTGGTGGTCGCCCCGAATAACCAAGCGGGCCTTGTAGCGCTGAATGCTCCCATCGGCATTATACTTGACGCGATACACCCATTTGCAACTTATGGGCTTTTTACCCACCGGGAGATCCTCAAGTGACCAAGTATCATTCTTTTCTAAAGCCTCAATCTCCTTGGCCATGGCTTGACACCACTGGGGATCTTTGACAGCTTCAGGAAAACAAGTGGGCTTAACAACCCTTGTTAGAGCAGCTAAAAATTGTTGATAGTAAGGTGAGAATTTAGTAGATGTGACATAATGTGCTAAAGGATATCGCATACCTGAGGATCCTTTTGAATGTGGGACAACAGAGGAGGAGGAGTCATGGAGAACGGGATCAGGGGACCGCGCGTTGTAGCACAAGTAGTCATTGTATTTGGCGGGCTTCACAGTGGGCTGACCTGTTCGCCGCAGGAATGTTGGGGGGCTGACAGGACTTGGCGTGGACTGGCTCGAGGCTTCAGGACTGGCTTGTGACACTGTAGGCCGAGGACTGGGTGAACCGGGCTCAGCTGCTGCAAGCAGGACGGGGCGAGGCTGATTTCTGGGCCAGATTGGGACGTAGGCTGGGCACAGACATTGCCAGGCTCGTTACTCCCCCTTTCACCAGAAGTGGGTGGCACTGTGGGCTGCTGTATTGGGTTGTTGTCAGGGGAAGGCCCGATGTGCTGATCATCAAATGTGGCAGCATCAGAGGGAAGCAGACGGTTATGAGGAGATGTGTAGGAGGGAGGAGCGGATGTGGAGCTCATGGCATAGGGAAAAATGGTTTCATGGAATATAACGTCTCCAGACACAAAAAAATCTTGGGTGTCGAGATCAAATATTTTCCAGCTCTTTCTCCCAAAAGGATAACCCAAAAAAACACACTTTCTCCCCCTCGGTGTAAACTTGTCCTTGACTCTTGTATTCTGTGCAAAGCATAAAGTCCCAAAACTTTAAGATGGGCATAAGAAGGTTTCTTGTTGTAGAGGACCTCAAATGGGGTTTTTCCCTGCAAAACCTTACTTGGTGTGCGATTAATGAAATGCACGGCCGCTAGCACACACTCACCCCAAAACTTTATAGGCAAATTGGCTTGGAAAAGAAGAGCTCTTGCGACATTTAGGACATGCCGATGCTTGCGCTTGACTCGACCATTTTGTTGTGGTGTTTCGACACAGCTACTTTGGCGTAGAATGCCATGGTCATGGTAAAAGTGTTGCATTGGTTTAGATGTGAATTCCGACCCATTATCACTACGCACAATTTTGACATTGGTTTCAAATTGGGTTTTGACCATGGTTATGAATTCTCTCAAAAAATGGCCTGCCTCCCCCTTATCAACCATTAAATAGGCCCAAATAGCTCGACTCGCATCATCCACTATAGTGAGAAAATAATGGGCCTCGTTAGTCGAGGATTCCTGATATGGTCCCCAAATATCACAATGAATAAGTTGAAAATTCCTTTCTGCTTGACTAGAACTCAAAGGAAAACAATTCCTAGTTTGCTTTACACGGTAGCAAGTTTCACATACATCGTCTTTAATTTTCTCAAAATTTACTGACAAATTACTAGATAAGTAGGATAGAACTTCATATGAAGGGTGCCCAAGTCTTTTATGCCATAAGTCAACGGAACTAACTGCATTCACTTGCCTTGCTTCCACTGATCCCTCTTGGAAGAAGTAGACTCCTCCACTTTGCTTACCCACACCAATCGGAGTCCTCAAAGTACGGTCTTGCAAGACACAAAAATCATCATAAAAGGTCACACTACAATTTAGTTCCTTACGTAATTTTGCAATGGATACAAGATTGCACTGAAGGGAAGGAACATATAAAACTTTATTGAGTTTAAGCCATTTTCCCAACACCGCGGACCCCTCTTGGCTTGCTAGGTTGTGCGTCCCGTTTGGTATTCCTATAGCAATGGAGCCGATTTTCTTGATTTCTTGAATTAGATTCAAGTCTCCCGTCATGTGACATGACGCTCCATTATTAAACATCCAAGGCATATTACCTGAAATTTTCTCAGAACCGGGTTTTGGGCTTTCTATCAAGCTAAGTAATTTCTGTATTTGATCTTGGGTCAGACCCGGAATGGCTGCAGCTGCTGTTGGGCCATGATTGCCTGCTGGGCCATGAACTGCTGAGTTGGCTGGACCGAAGGAAGTTGCTGGGCCGAAGGCTGCTCCTGGACCGAAGATTGCACCTGGGCCGAGCTCTGTTGTGCCACTAGGTGCTGCTGCTGGGCTTTCCGTCTGGGCCTGCACTGAGTGAGCGGTCTCACGCCTGCGCCCACGTCCACCGTTTCTGCCTCCTCGGTTTGCTCGGCTACCACCTCTGCTGCCTCGCCCTCGGCCACGGCTGCCCCAGTTTGGTGGATAGCCAATGATTTCATAATAGTTAGCCTCATCGTGTCCATACCGACCACAGTGCTGACATGTAGGTCTTTCATTCATGTGTTCTCTTGCCGCAAAAGCCACCATACTTTCTGATCGATTATCTCTTCCCATCATGACTCTTCTGTGACTTTCTTCTTGCGTGACCATATTGAATATTATATCGAGATTGGGCAATGGGTCAAGTGCCAAAATTTGGCTGCAAATAATTGAGAATGCTTCGTCGTTTAATCCCATCAAAAACTGGTGGGTCTTCTCGTCTTGTGCTGCCTTTGTAATTCTACTCCCGATTTTACACTTGCACTTACCACATGTGCATTGTGGAACTTTAGCATAATTCTCCAGTTCACTCCACATCCCCATTAATTTTGAATAAAAATCCACGACCTGTAGACTGCCTTGTTTACATGCTGCAAGGTCAGTCTTGAGTTGATGGATTTTAAGGGTGTTGGCTACGGCATAACGCTTACGTAGATTTTCCCACATCTCGTAAGCTGTTTCAGCGTAAGCGACACTAGTATGCAGTTTTGGATCGATAACATTAATGATCCACGAACAAATCATAAAGTTGACCATCTCCCATGCGTTCAACTCACTCAAGTCCTCGGCTTTCTGTTGCGTTGGCTTAGTTAAGGTTCCATCTATGAAACCTAACTTATTTTTGGATTTTAAAGCTATTCTCACAGCCTTCTGTCATAGTTTATAATTTTTCCCATTGAAGATCACTGAAGTAATTGTGACTCCAGGACCTTCTGATGGGTGAAGATAATAAGGTGAATGATTTTCAATTAGAAACCTTTTTCCCCCACTCATGGCTCTGATACCATGTAGAATTTAGTTGAAGGAAAAATTGAGCAAAAAGTGAACAAGGGAAAAAGGCCTTGGTCGTGGGTCTGCTAATGGTTGAATTATGTCATTGATTTCTCTTCTCCTTCATGTTGACATGGACATATGTTTTTATACATGAACAAAGTAACCCTAGTGTTCTCTGACTTGGAAACCAAGAAACAAATTTTACCTAAAACACAAGTACTAGAGGATCCTGATAAAATAATATCTTTACCTAATTATGATAACTAAATAATATCTTAGCCTTATCAGTTGTAAATCCCTTCTTTACAGAGGATGGCAAACAAGCTTTGTTCGGTATGGAGGATGATAATGGTCTAGGTTTAGATATATGCGGATCTAATTTTCTTTTCGAGGGTCCTTTGGTTATTATTGGAGAGGTGCTTTGCTAAGCTGTTCTATAATTTTTTTCATATCAGTAAAACTCTAAATTAACTTAATAGCACTTTGATTACCTTTTTGCCTAAACCCTTCGGTTCTACTTCTATAATGGAGCAGCGAACACACTACAACTGGTAATGCTTGAGATAAAAAACGTGTTAGAGAACTTCTGTAAAACATAAGGATATTAGTAGTAATATGTTCTTAACACATAACCTTGTGAAGCATTATGAAAGGAAGGGGATTCAACCTAGCACCACGATCCATGAGACAAAATTTTCTTTAAACTAAGCAAAGTCATAGCTAATCAGCGTGAAGGCAGTGGTCTCTAATTAGGACAATAAGCTATTTTAACTTAAGATATTGTACAAACTGAGTTTATTCCTGAAATATAGCCAGTCACTGGCTTGCTATAATTAAATTCCATGATAAAATCATGGAGAATCTATAATTCAAATTTTGTGACATGTAGATGGATAGTAAAAATAGTGAGCGGTTAGATTGGGTTGTATGAATAATTGACATTGAAAAAAAAAATATTAACATGACATAAACACATAGAGCTGATATGAACCTGGGAGTATAAACTCCCAAGCGCATATAATAATTTGCACACTTCTCCCTCTTTCCGCATCTCTGAACGAGGATGCCCTTCCCTCTTACGGCTTCACACTGCGACCGTTCGGCCGGAGCTCCCTAGTCAGCAAAGCCTCAAATTTCCAGCAGCCATTTCCGGCCTCCTGCGTTCGTCTTAAATCCTGACTACCTTTCGCCATGTGGAGAAACTCGCTGAGTTTCTCTTTAAAGTGGCTCAAATGTTTCTCACCATTAAACCCTAGCCCTACTCATAGAACTTCAATTCCCAATTATTCACCTATTTCTGCTTTGAACTCCGAGATCGCTTATGGTGGATTTATCCCTTTTTCTCACCTCTACTCCTCCGGAATCCTTAAGCATCTCGCTAATTCTGGCTCGATCAAGCTCGGAGTACGAATTTCTGGGGTTTCTCGATTGGGATTTTCGTCGTCGGCTATTGATGCTTCGTCTTCTGCTGCTGCTGGGCGGGATTTTATCGGCGGCATTTCACATTATGGTCGCTGTTATTGGGAGCTCTCCAAGGCCCGATTGAGGTGATCTCCTCTTTAATTTTTGTCATTTTCGGGATTATGTATCTCCTATTAGAAACTAGTTTAAATGCAACTTTGATGATCTATCGATGCCTAGATTTGTCTTTGCGTTGATTGATTATCCATGGTGTATGAGGTTTTGATTTGGTCAGTGTTTGGTTGATTTTGTTTGTCTTGCTGTTTTCTGACAATTGTGGTTGTTTAAGATTCGAAATTAACAAATGAAAAGTAAGTTTACTGCGTAGGTCCCATTCATCGGCCATGTACACGTATAAAAGTAGTACACAAGTGGTAAAACCCGTAGGTCGTAGTAGTCATCAGCTCTCATGCTGTTTATGATGAAGAAAGAGAATTCTCCGCTTCTCTCTCATGGTTTTGGAACTCGTCAACCATTTGATATCTTCTTTCAATTCGAATTAGTAAAAATAATGTGGGAGGGCAGACAAGAGGAAAAACAAAGAGGCAATGAAAAACAAGACGATGTAGAAGTAGCCGACTAGAAACAAGATCAACCTTTTGCATGGGTTTTAGTATTCTAGATGACAGGATGCTAATTGAAAAATATATATATCCATAGGGTGATCTCTTTTTTTGGGGTAGAAATTTCGCGCTTGCTAATGTGGGTATCTGTAGGTTTTACTACTGGGCATGAGAAGTGATACTGTCTTTGTGTAAGATTAGTGTTTAGAATTGGAGAGCGGCACCCTTGTCAATTGGTTTCATATTGTGGTAGCAGTCTAGCTCAATCCTTATCCCCACTCTTTGAGAAATGAGTACATGTCTACATGGAGCTTTGAAGGTAATTAGAAGATTGTGTCAATTCATATTTAGAATGAACACCCAAAATAATTTGGCTTGTTGGAGGTGATGAACGCTGAATATGTACCAAGTCATGAAGATGACATCATCATTTCTCAAAGATCGTTTTTTTGAAAAAAAAAAACTAAATCTATGTAAGCATTTGTCTCAACTCTCAAGACACAAAATAGAACGCTCACAGATATATATCCATTCAATTCAAGTTTGACTTTCTAATGCAAGTCTGATTCCCTGAAGCATAATAGGGAGTCTAAGTTGAGAAGAGACCTAAAACAAAAAGGAAATTAAAAGATAAACAAGATCACAAAGATATTATTTTCTACCTAAGATGGTAACTAAAAGATGAACTATTCCTAAAAGATAAACCTCCAAGATAATAAAATTTCAAATACTGCACATATGGAAGTATTAAGATATACCCATTATCTCCTTATTCCTATATCCTTATACTGCACCGCCTTACTTCCTGTTTTTTTCAGATATCACTAAGAATGTACTATTCTAACAAATACAGATGCTCAATTATAGATACTAAGAAATTAGAATTGTATGTTTGAGATGTTGTCTCTTTTAAGTTGTAATAATATTTTTCAAATGAATGGCAACTACCAAGACAGTTCCCTGCGGTTCATAGGTATCCTATAGCGAGACTGTTTGTTGCAGTGAAGGGAGGCAGTGTTTCATTGATCCATTTGACATCATTGTCAGTAAGGCATTTGCCTTTAAGCTGGTCAAGTGAACCAAGTGGCAGGATTTCTTTGCTTGTTTGTTGGGGATCATAGTCTCTCATGGCAGGAGGCTTTGTAGCACGTCAGATTATATTTCTTTCAGCCCATATTTTGCTTCTTCTTTCTATTCTTAAATTTCCAAAGCGTTTGCAATATGAGTAGGGGTAGATCAATCCACTGGATGAGTGTTTTTCTCATAGGGCAAAGGGTCAGTGGCTCCTATTGGAGGATAGGAAAAGGAGAATTTTGATTGTATTAAGCTCCATAATGATAAGCTCCATAACTCATCAGATCATAATATAAGGATGGCGTCCTCTACCATAGGCTTAATTTATGTAAAAGAATTGTCATGCCAATTCTTTAATTTTTGTAGGGTTGGATGCGCAAGTTTATGACAAATCAAGTGTAATGGAAGTAGGGATGGCAGTTATATCCGAATTCGAAGCAGATCCGACCCGATTCGAGGCAAAATTATCCGATTCGAATCCGAGACAGAAAAATTAGAGTCCAAATCCGATAAAAATAATCTGAATCTGAGTCGGATTCGGAGGAAGGATAAAATCCGATCCGACTTTCAATTTGATCCAAGTAGTCTTTTAAATATTTCAAATTTAAAATTAAAATTAAAATTTTAAAATTTTTAGAAATAAAACCTACCCAATATACCCATCCTTCCCCCTACCCCCAAAGCTACCAGCCCAACCAGTGTTATTTTTTTTTGGTCTGTACGTTTTTTTAATATGTAAAAATGAAAACGTTGAAACTCTAATACTCTTCCCTAGTTACACTCTCTCTCCTCGCCACTTCGGCAGTTGCTCTCGCTGCCCGACTTGCTGGTCGCCCTCGGGTCTCGGCCTCTCGTTAGTCGCTCTTGGCCTCTCACTACTTGCTAGTCCGATTGTCAGAGTAGTCCCTCCTCACTCCTCGGCTCCTTGCTCCAACTCCCTATCTCTCTCTCTCTCTCTCTTTGAGCCTTTATCTTCTCACCGGTTTCTACAACGGTGATGACTAGCATTTCACCGCCCCTGTCTGGTCTCTTATGTGTGCACATATCCTCTTTCTCCTTAATTTAACAATTCATACAATAAAATTTAAATATATATTTTTATGATTTGGAATAAACATGATGAGATGAAGAGACAACAATATATGGATCAGTGGTATGGTCAAAATTATACTCTAACACTTAATTCTAAAGAAAATCTCAGCTCCATACAAATAATATTTATAGATATCATTATATATGTACCCCTAGTCGGAGACCAATAGAGAAGAAGGGCTAAACGAAGCAAGTGGAGGATTTGTACTCTTATTTTTTTCCTTTTTATGAGTTGGACATGTTATTTGTGATATTTGATATGTATCTCATAGTTGTTAAGACTTGTAATTGTTGGAACATGTTGTCGTTTTGTTGAGCTTGAAATATGTTCCTTCTTTTATTCTTCTTTTAGCTTAAATGTTCAGGATTTGGTTAATACGATATATGAACGCACATCGTTGGTTCGTTGCATCGATAGATGGGTAGAATATAGAAAAATTGTATAAATTTAGTGCATGGTGGAAGGAAATATTTTGGATTGGACTAAATCCGACTTTGATCCAATCCAGAGGTTCTCCTTCGATCCGACGGATTGGATTCGGATTAGATTTCAGATTCGAATATAATCGGATGTGGATTCGGATGTTCCAATATTCGATTCGAATTGGATCCATTGACATCCCTAAATGGAAGGTTGACGGTTGTTGCAATAACGTTTTGTCTTTTGGGGGGGGGGGGTTGGGAAATTGTAGAGATAGGTAGGTTAAAGAGTTGATTGAGTAGGACGGTTGTAGGGTGAAAAAAGAAAAACAACTATAAATTGCTGTCTGAATCCTGCAAAAGTAGGATGGAGGTGACCTAGGTGTAGGTAGACTCACCTTTATAAGCATAGATAGGTCTCTAGAGACCCATTAAAGGGAAATCAGTTTGTGGAATAGGTTTTGTGGATTCTATTGTTTGGAAATAAGTTGCCTAGGAGCTAAAAAAATGATGAAATATGATAAAGAGAGGGATATATAAATGTATTCATGTTAAGAAAGCATTTGAAGTTCTTTGCTAGCTTGACATCGAAAAGGCTTAGGACCATGTTTCTTGGATTTTTTTTTTAATGTTTTCTCTAGAAAGATGGGCTTCCCTAGCACGGGGAGGAGATTGATTTTCTTTTGTATCTCTACCTCTCGCTTGTCTGTACTAGTAATGGTGAAGCAGCTACATTTTTCTTGGCTCAAGGGTGCTTTGTCAAGGTGACCCATTATCCTTCCTCTTTTTTTTTTATTCTGGTGATGGAGACCCTCAGTAGGCCTGTAAATAAAGCTATTGAAGCTGGTATGTTCAAAGGTTTTCTGATCATTAACTCGGAGTCTCAGATTATGTTGATTTCTCTCTTGCCTTTTCCTATATGGTGTTCTTTTGCAAACTTGAGGGGATCAATTTGGGTTTTCTAAGATGTATTCTATTGTTATTTGAGGCCAGGCATTAATTTATCAAAAAGTGCTCTCATTCCTATTGGTAAGGTGCCATAGCTTCATCACGTAACACAATTCTTTGGTTGTGGGGTGGAGTGTCTTCCATTGTCGTATTTTGGCTTTCCGCTTGGAGCTCTTTATCAATGCAAAGCAATGTGGAAACCAATTCATGTCTTTATTTACCATTCCGACTAGCATTGCCATTTGGCGCCTAATTAGAGAAATCAATGAGGACTTCCTTTGGTCAAACAATGAGTCAACCAATGGTTTACATTGGGTCAATTGGGACGATGTCCACACCCTAAACATGAAGGTGGCCTTGACATTAGAGGACTTCGCGATATGTGTGAAGCTCTCAAGTCCAAATGGCTTCGGAGGTTTGCCAAGGAAGAGGACACTATGGGGAGAAATGTGATCGAGACGAAGTATGGGTGGACAATTCTGGCTAGTGTAGCAAGAAGAGCTATTACGATTCTTTGGTCATGAATTCAAAATGTGGCCGATTTGTAATGAAACGGCCGCATTGAAAAGTTTTTTGAGTTGGCTGAGCTGTGATTTCACCGCGATTTGGAACGTGATTTGCGCATTAGAGCGATTTTTCCATATCGCGACTGAAATCGCAATTGAGACTGAAACCGCATTGTGAATCCTTGCATGTGATGGGCTATAGGAAATCTATTGTGAGTGGTGTAGACCAGCTCTGTCGTGCAATCTAGGATGAAAAATGGGTATTTTGGCATGATGAGTGGTGTGTTGATCAACCTCTCAAGTTTTAATTCCCGGATCTTTTTAGGATGGCTTGGTTGAAAGAAACAACTGTTCAGGAAGCTGTCTCTTGGAATGGCGATCAATACCATTGGAACATAACTTTGTTAAAGAAGCCCGAATGACTGGGAAGAAGAGGGTGTGTTGTGTCTTTTGGCTTTGCTTGCAAATATGAAGGTTTCTTATGAGGGTGATGATGAGATTCTTTGGCCCTATGACTCGAGGGGACAATTCAGTGTCAAAAGTTATGGTAGAGAGATGCACAAAGGGTTGACTACCCTTGTTTTCCCCACCAAGGTGATTTGGAAGTCTAAAGCTTCCACCAAAGCATTTTTTCTTGTTTGGGCAGCCACGAACAGGAAGGTTCCAATAAAGGCAACATGCGGAAAAATAGAAACTTCAAGTTGGGCAGTAGGTGTCCCATGTGTTTTGGGGAGGAAGAGTTGGTAGGCCACCTTTGTGTCCATTGTCAATGGGTTTCCGCTTTGTGGCATTTGTCTCCGTTTCTACTGAGTAGTAAACAGTCTACAATTTTTAAATCTAGGGTCTAACTGAGCCAGTCTCTCTTTGTAATTCTGCAATTTAGGAGCAAGATTGCTACATGAGACTCCCCATATCCTATATCCCCTGACTTGATTTTGGGGGTATTAGATTTGAATTTGGATTTGGATTTGGCATTTGTTTGATAGGGGTTAGTTGGGTGCAATCTCAAATTGCAAGTGATGTTTTGATGGCATGGAGAAGAAGGTTAAAGAAGAGCTAGGTCCTAAGTGCTTGGAAGTCGATACCATTAGTTATCTGGCGAAGCACTTGGAAGGAGAGGAATAACGGGATTTTTGAGGGTAAGCCTAGGACTAGTCATGATTTCAAACTTTGTTTCTTGAGAACTTTGTACTTTTGGTGTCAAGTTCTCAATCATGGTACAAAGTTGACTTTTTTGGATTTTGTAGATAGGATTATTGTGGAGAATTTGAGGGCATGATGTTATTTTACAATTACCTCCTTTTGTACATGGGTGGCATCCTTGGTGTCTTCTTAATACGACTATGATTACTTATCAAAATAGAAAGCATTGGATATGTGAGTAGTGAGCTACAAGATCAAGTTGCGTACTCTAAGTAGTCATGGACGTGGAAGTTGGGAGTTCATATGAAGGGAATAAAAATAGAGTGAGCATTGTCAATATAAAACTAATGAGAATAGATGAAGTAGAACAATTACTAAGCATGCAAATGTTATCCAGAACTAGAATCTAGTTTGAACTTCCAAAAATGGTTAAAAACATAGTGACGATTAAAGGGATTAGAGGTCCTCATCGAAGGTCTTGAATCGAAATTGTAGATCACAAGAAAACTCTTTTTTAGGGCCATGTTGTTAGGAGGTTGGATGTGATCCAAATTTTGTCCAATGACTGCTCTCCATTTTTTAAATTTTTTTTAAGTCATCTGATTTGTTTGCTACATCCACTAAGGTAATCTTCCTAAGTCTTCTGTTTGCCACAATTGAATGTCTCCTTTTAAAATGCCATTTGAGCCTTATTGCTAATATCCGATTCTTAACAAGGGCCAGTGATACCCTATCTCATGTCAATTGATTCCTATTCTTGCCATGCCATACATTTGGTGAATTAGTTACTCCCATCTTGGCCACTTTCATCTATTGAACATTTGCTTTCTTTATCAATTAATAGTCTACACCATATAATAGGTTTGTCTTATTATCACATAGGGGTTAAGAAGTGTTCTGCCATTGTCCTTTTGCAAGAGGTCTGCGGTAGGTATCCTTTAGTTGCTTAGGAGTTTCTTAGGTTGTATCTAACTCTATTAGGAATCATCTTTCTACATGGCAGGGCTTCTTTCGTGGAAGCCTAAAAAGAAGAATGCTATTTTATCTCCACTAGCAATTTTTTATTTTTTATTTTGGAGCGTTTGACGTGAAAGAAACATAAGAGTCTTTAAGGGTGTGAAGATGCCTCTTTGGTGCTTTAAAGATAATTTGATCAATACTCTATTTTTGGGATAAAAGGAACATTTGTTATTCTTCTTTTGATCTTGTGGATTTTATGGATAGTTTTCATATTGGATATGTATAGCCTTTTGTAGGATGCTAGCTTTGTATCCAACCTTTTGCTCTTGAAATATAGTATGTAATAATATTCTTGTCCTTTTATCCATAAAAACAAAGAAGTTTAGAGAGCTTGAGGGCATGAGGTTATTCGGTGATTGCCTCCTTTTGTACATGGGTAACATACTGTTGGTGTCTTTTTACTATTAGTTTTTTGATTACTCATAAAATAATCTTTTCCTTATCAAAAAAGGAAAAAAGAAGAAGTGTTGTTCCACTTGTGCCATTCCACTAGTATTTGGCCCATTCTTGTCAGTGAAATTCTAGAAATATTAAAACGTAACTTTGATCATGAAACTAGGACTAAAAATTTGCTCATTCCACATAATATTTGAACTACCATAAAGATAGGTAGGAAAAGTTTAGATGAAGGGATTGTACGAGTATTGATGAAACAGGGAGTAGGAAGGGACACTTTATGAATATAGGCCTTGTCAATGAGCAGAACAGAATGGAACTGCATGTCTAAAGAAAAATGGTATCCTCTTCTTTTCTTTCGCATCTAGCTTTTGAATCTTCTCAACCGATTCCCAAGTGATACTTTTGATGGTGTAAGAATCATGTCTTTATTGAATTTTGCATCTTCGAGCCAAGGAGAGGGTCTCAATCTTTGGCTTTTTGTGGTCCATGGAAAACTGCACGCACTTGAGAGAATCAATGTCATCTTCCATATTTGATCCGGACTACATGAAGCAGTGAGCTCCAGATAATAGAATCAGTTTTGGCATGCATTGAAGAAGGGTTCTCCCCCCCCCCCCCCTTTTGCATTGTATTGTTTTGCTTTCTTTTTTTAGTTTATTTTTCCTGAGATTAGCTACTTTAAGAGTGAAATTTTGGAAGTTGCTGTAATTTGGTCATAGTTATAGTTGAGAACCATCTTCTTAGGGAGGGAATTGTGGATAAGAATCTTTCAAAGGCATTGTGGTGGGAGGATGAGGTGATCTCTTATACTGTTTGAAGATCAGGAGCCTTTTTGGTGCTGGATGACCCTTATATCCAGGAATTGGATTAAGCGTCTATCCCAGACATGTTAGTCGAGTTGTCAGAAAGGCCTTCTACAGAGGAGGAAGTAAAGAGATTGTTCTTGGAACATTTAGCCCTAGTACCAACTATCAGGAATTTTAGGATCTTTCTTGGGTTTCTAAGAAGCTATTAGAGATGGTCTTCTCCTAGGTTTTGTTTGGTTTTTGTCGGGGTTGGAGGGCAATGGGATTTTTACTCTTGTTCTTAGAATGGATTGATATGCGATAAGAAGGGTGTGGTATTTTTATCCCTAGTGGCTTGGTTGCTGCTGTCGTTTATATTAATCTAAAAAAGAGTATTGTCGCATCAGATCTCAGATGGTTGGGTGTGTGAATCTTGGGTGCGGCATTTGTGGCCAATAAGCGGGTGAATGGGGGTGGGAAGAATGGCACGAAGGTTGATTTTTTAGGGCTTTAAAGAAGGCCTAAAGTAGTGCGTTTGGTTTTACTTAATTAATAGCTTTAGAGGGAAGGGCTTGCTGATAATTGAAGATAGTGGCTTAGGCCACTCTTAGGGTCTATTTCTCGGAAGACTAGCTTCTTTTAGGGTTGGTTACTTGGTTTATTTCTTGGGGCTTGTCGTCCCTCTTTTCTTAATTTTTGCTTTTGGGTGGTGGTCCTTGCTTTAGTGTTCAATATATTGAAGCTTATGGCGGGTGCATTATTTCATGGAAGGAAAGGTTTCATGTGTCTCACTTATATTTTTCTTAAATTAATTGATATGTAGTCTAAATGAGCCGGTTTTTTTTTGTGTGTGTGTACACACACACACACACATATCTATATATACACATATATATATATGTGTGTATACACACACATATATATATGTGTGTATATACATACATACATACATACATACATATATAAATGGAACCTATTTCTAAGTTTTAGGACGTGTTGCTCAGATTAAGGTACGGAGTGTCGGGTATGGGTATGTATCCTTGTGTCTGAATCGGCATAAGCAATAATTGAGAACACGGGGGGTCCGTGTCCTAAAGTTATTCTTGGGTACGGGGCCACAGATGCTTAATAGACACGGCTACGGGGACATGGATATTTATTAAATTTAGCCTATTTATTAAATTGTCTCGAATAGTTTTATTGTCACAATAAGTTGAATATATTCAAAGGAAATGTTAATTAGCTTGAATTATTGACTAAATGAAAGATATAGTTGAAAAAAAAGGAAAGAATCATATTACTCTTAAACTGGTAAACCTAATTTATTGATAGAAGAAATTTGAGTGATGTGACAAATCAACTAAATATTTTTGGGGAAAACTAACTAGACAGGCATAAGTTAGTCTCCCACTCTCACCGGCCCCCTTTGTGGGACCCCAAAAAATTTTCCTTTTATGTTTTATTACAAATAGGCAAGAAAGGGAAAAAAAGGTTTCCTTGTTCGCGTGCTATGCTACTTTCATGGCCCCATCTCTCTCCAAGTCTTGCTTCAGTACCCAGATCTCTCTCTTTGGCACCTTTAGAGTCCCTCTCTTATGGCTGTTGCCTCAGGAGGCGACGACCATGGTCTTCGGCTGCGAGTCCATCCCAGAGGTATCCCATATAAAACCCTGGGAGAGAGAAATTGGAGTAGATAATCGAAATGGGCTACTTTGCCTATAAGATTGCCGGAGAAAACACGCTGTGGAGAAAACACGGTGTCCAAGTGCAAGCCCCAGGGGTATTCCATGTCTTTACCTGTCTCATCTCGTGTCATGTCGTGTAGACATAAGTACGGTAGGGGACTTTGTCGAGTCCGAGCATCATAGGTTTTACATTACTTTGTGCATCTCCAAGTATTATGGTAGGAGCAAGGCTTCACATTAGGCTGGCAAAAATATGTACCTTGATTTGTCTGACCTTGGCCATGAAAATTGTCCAAATTTTAATTTTAGACATTCGGACCTCTCCCGACTGAAAATTGGGTTTGGATTGAGGTTGTCTGAATTTTTGAGCAAATTCAGGTCTAGAAATGCTGACAAATCCGACACAATCCTCTCCTTGTAAAATGGCATTAAGGTTTTTCGACCGCAATTCCTCATCCAATGCCCAAACGTGTAGAGTAGGCTAGGCGCTGAGAGTTCAAAATTCACTACACCATGTTACTTGTGGTTGAGTGCTCAAATTGCAAGGCCCCAATTAACTCCCACTGGGCACCACCTCTCTATCTCGGCGCCATTTGTGTTGCCATATTCGCTTCACCAATCCTTGGGTGTTCCCTCCTTCACTGTCTCCTTTCTCTGACTAGCCTCCGCTTGTTGGCCCTCCGTCGATACCAGCCACACATGATTGGAAGTAGGCCTGGCAACGGGTCGGGTGTGAAGCGGGTGAGCCCCCACCCGCATCCATCACCCGCATCCATCCAGTCCACCCGATCCACCCGTCACCCGCTCATCCGCTCACCCGCATCCAATCCACCCGTCATCCGCGGATGAAACGGGTGATAAACGGGTGAAACGTGCTCTATCTCATTTCATTCGTTTATCGCTGAAATAAATTTCAACAGCCTGGACAATTACATATTTACATACAATACCAATGGGGCTAATATATATATATATATATATATATATATATATATATATA
>JACYFF010031952.1:36758112-36770330 GCA_017589665.1 Selenicereus undatus | reverse complement strand
ATATATATATATATATATATATATATATATATATATATATATATTTAAACGGGTGATGGGTCGGGTGACAGGTCGGGTGGACCATCACCCGTATCCGACCCGATCCATCACCCGATTATCCATCACCCGTTTAATCGGATTTTCATCTGATTTTTCGGGTCGGGTGAAGCGGGTGTCCATCGGGTTCGGGTGAAATTGCCAGGCCTAATTGGAAGAAGGCCATCGGTTGCTGGATTTCATATAAGAACACATTCTTTGAGCTTTGGGTTGGATTTCTCAGTTTGACCTCAATGATACTAGTAATTTCTATCAATTTCTTTGTCTAATTGTACTTTTTTCAGTTCTAGGTATACAAAATCTTGTTTGGTTGTGAGGGTGGTTGATGTCCGTTGGTTTGGTTAGATTGATTGGATTTATGATTTGGATAGGTTTCGGTTTTGGCCGCCTTGTCCAATTATCCAATTTCTTCGAACCTGGACTTGGACTCTCTAGCTTCACAGAACTTGACCTTATGTTACTTGAACTTGGCAACAGGTGCCCTCATGGTCACGGGGTGTCTACCTTGCTTATTTTCCAAAAAGTATTGCATCTTAGTGATTCCGAGTAAAGTGCCAAATGCCTACATATACTAGAGTATTTGGGGTCCACCATGGATATGTGAGCGGGATGAAAAGTCAGGTAACATACTTTTGACCTCCTTCGATTCGGTGCCTTAGGCCCTATATTGGCATCATTGTTGTTTACATATTTCTTCGTTGTTCTTCGTACTTGTTTATAGGCCTTGTGATTAACCCCCATTAGTGTAGGCTAGCTAGCACCAAATTTAGGGTTTGGTGCTGCATTGAAGGACTCAAAATGCAGTTTTGGTTTTGGTCGCAATATGGAAAAATTGCTAAAATGCGGCACTGCGTTTCATATAGCGGCGAAAATGCGGTTTAGCCAACTCAAAAACCTTTCCAATGTGGCCGTTTCGGTGCAGATCAGCCACATTTTGAATCCATGCATCATCAAGAAACTAGTTTGGCATTTTGGAGGATGTGGCAAATGGTTGGGTGAAGTTTATCCCTCTTTAGAGGATAGGATCACTTTTAATTGACTTGTGTATGATCCATGTCATTCTCTAGGGAATAAATTAGAGAGGTAGATAATACTTTCCTTTGCTCGGGGTTTTAGGGGTGAATAGAAGGGTTTGTGTTAGTAGGTGCTCTTAGACCTAAAGGACAAGCACTGTTAGTTTCAGTGCATGGTGTTAAAGAACAATTCTGACAAGAGGAAATAGTGGTGCCATCTTCAGAACCCTATGCCTCACACCGTCGAGCCATTGGAATGAAGAGGATGGTTGGGATGCCATGCTGGTAATTGCCAGATCTCATGCTTCTTGTGCTTGCCTCTGTGAACTCATCTTTCAGGCGTGCTTCCCTGCCTTTGCATTTGTTATATGGAAAACTTCAAATGGGAATATGCGGGTCCTTTTGGACTCTTAGCTATGCGGATATACTTTCCAGTCAGATTTTGTAGTTCATGTCACCTATCTATGTGTTGTGATGCATTTTATTTCTGCCTTTCTGTGAGAGGATGGGATATTGCCATTTGGGATTCATTTGCAAAGGAACCTGCGTGACATGAGTCTGGGATTCCACTTATCTATGAGCTTATGAGCTGCTTGTTAAATTTTGGATCAGCATGAGAAAACTGTGGCGTTGACAAGCTAATTTTTAAGTCGGGAACTCTGGATTGGCTTGGTGGACAGGCAGACCTTTACTATTTTTTTATTTTCATTTTTTATTTGACCTTATTTAGGTTGACTTATTTTATGGTTACCGACAAATTAACTTGACAACTTCTCACTTTGCCCCCTCCCTCTTTATGACTACTTTCTTGAAGGATTCAATCAGCTACTCCTTTCTTAGATTAAAAAAGCTTGAGGCTCGCAAAAGCGCAAAGGGTCGTGGGACTCGGGGCACGGGCTTTGAGGCGAAAGTGCGGGCATTTTGGACATGGGGCGCACTTTTACTCAAAAATGTTTGAAAATGATTTTCAAACCATATTTTGACAAATAAGTTAGATGATAACATTAAACAAGTGATTAGACATCATAGCGGACCAAACTATAGTACCTTATATTGCGTTCATCAATTTTGAAAGCATTTTAGGAAGGAGAGGAAAAAAAGGAAGGAAACAATATTTGACAAGCACCATGGATTCAAATTGTGGCCGAACCGCGACGAAACAGCCGCATTGGAAATGTTTTGGAGTTGGGCAAACTGCGTTTTCATGCCACGATATAGAACGCAATTGCCGTATTAGAGCGATTTTGACGTATTAGAGTGATTTTGCCATATCGCGGCCGAAACCGCATTTTGAATCCTTTAGGACGGAAGGAAAGTATATTATTTAATCCTTCTTTCCATATTATTGACGGCACCATATTTCCCATTTAGAGAGAGGGAGAGACCGACACAGATAGGCCGCGAAAAAGTATGGGAAAAGATAGGTCAATTGTCTTTATTTGAACACTATATACGCCTTCAACTATAGCCCAACCCTTCATCCAAAAATTAGGGTTTCTAAATTAAGTTCTTCAGTTTAGTCTGTACTCGAAGCAATTATGTGCAATTAGGTAAGGGTTTCTACCCAAAATTGAATAATATAGCAAAAATAAGTGTAAATCTAAAGGTATTTGTGTTTTTCCATGATGTGTGTTCCCTTTTCACCCTCTCCCATGATCTTTTTCCATAAAGCACGGGCTTTGGTCGTTTTGAGCCTCCTTCTGAAGCTCAAAAAATCGTGGGCTTCTGTGGGCTTAAAGAATGGGCTTTGGGCTTTTCTGAGCCTAGGTGTGCCCAGGGCACACTTTTTTAAACACGGAATCCTTTTGGGGAAAAAGTCTGTTCCAAAGATCACAATTTCGAAGCCAATATGGCAAGTTTAATGAGTAATAGCAAATAGGGACTTTCAACCCTATTGAAGCCAATCTTGTTGCAACTATGAAGCACATACATGTAATTGTGGCTCACATACCCATCTTTGACATGTTTCTGGCACAGTAAAAAATTGAGTCTGGAAAAGAAAATTCAAAAAAATAAGTTCTGATATGCAGTGGATACGGGGATGACACACGAATCTCACTCCCTTGACATGTCACTGGTGCGAAGTGACTTTGCTGTCATAAGCTCCATTGGGTTCATCCAATATCTAAGCACTGTCACCACTGGCGACTTTGAGAGCCTAGTTTTTCCCCGGGGGGGGGGTTATGGAGGGGTAGCTTGGTTGGGTTGTCTTCAAAGATGTACAAATTACAATCTAAAGACAGATGAAAAAGGAAAAAGGCAGCTAGCAAGAACCTAGCAAGAACCTGGTGAGGAGTTTGAGGCAACACATTTTTCTTGCTGCCAGCTGTCTATGCGAGTAAAGGTCAAATCTAAACTTTAACCTCGCAGCTTTTTTACACTTTTCGCTAGGTTTTGTTGCTACTCTACTGGTTTCAATTTAGGTCATTTTTTCCAATAAAATTGATTGTATTTTTTATTAAATGTGTTTAAGTTTAAATTATATGGTTAATTAGAAAAGAAATAAAGTTAATAACACCGGTAATTCAAATAATAAAAAAATTAATAAAGCACCATGTAATGTTTTTTACAAAATATAATTATGAACGTGTCCGATTGCATATCTTATCGTTCATTTTTCAAAAAATGATGTGTCGCCATGCTCGCGTCGTGTCTGTTTTGTGTCACGTATCCGAGTAAGTGCTTTGGTTGCAAGCATATTATAAAAATGGTCCATGGAGCAAAAAGGGTACTATTTATTGCATTTTGTCATAGGATGAATAATGTTTCTGGAATCAAATAATTTATGGAAGCTTTCGTTATAACTTGTAGGGATATAATATCAAACAGTGAATTTTATTTTCAACATTATAGCTTTTTAGTTTTTAATTGAGGAATTTTGTAACATTTACACCTCTAAACTATGGCTTTTCGGATTTAGGAGAGCGGAAGCTTTTTGGTTTATTATGTCCTCTTAGGTACTATGCTCTTCCCTCCAATTTTTTCCTATAAACACACCTTGATAAGGTGCGGCACAAACTAGTGATTAATACTGAAATAGTTAAATGAATGTGATATAGGATGCTCTGAGAGCAAATTCGACACCGAAGAACTCAATTAAAAGAACCCATGATATTTTTGGTAAAGTTCTCAATTTCTTTCATTCAAGCCTGCCTCGCTAATATGTGACTTCGGCTTTAAATAAAAGAAAGACCTAAACATTAAGGAAACCAAGAGATATGGTGGTCAAAGATTTAATGTTCCTAACTCATCCTTCACCTCAACTAATGCCCTTATGTGGATGTGGAAAATGAGGGAGCTTTGGACCTGAGTACATGCAGAAGCACCAAAAGGAAGACAAGGAGGCTCAAATATACCTCGGTGAAGATTTAGATCCTCCACATTGAAAATATGACTAATACCTAAGTTCACAAGAAGATCAAGTACATTTGCAGTAGATCCCAATTTATTAATGATCTGGTAAGGTCCTGCGGCACAAGGGTGAAGCTTTGTAAAGGAGTGTTTGGATCGCAGTTAAGGTCGAAGATGAGAACCAACAAAATTGCCACCTCAAAACTCACATCTTTACAATGTATGTTAGCTAAAAGTTTATAATTGGTATTATTCAAAACAATTGTATGACAGCATGCGAGTCACGAATATGTTGCGCAAACATGGATGGAGGGTGGTATATTCGAGCATCAAATGGAAGGGAAATAAGGTCAGCATAGGGTTAAAGAGAATAGCCATGGGCAACCTCAAAATGATTCTTATTTGTTGACTTAATGACAACATCGTTATAAGCAAATAATCAATCTCACTTAGGGTTTTCCCAACAGGTCTGACATGATTGGCAGAGGTAGGGAAAGAAATAGAATCTGTGGAAGGTTCCACACCCAAGAGTGTGAGGCCGAACATGTAGGGTTTTCTAATCTCTAATGGGTTGAAGATGATGAATAAGGGAAATAGTTCCCCGGAGTTAGTATGAGGAGATTGCAAGGTCGGTGAGGGTATCGGACTTGGGAAAGGAAGCAACTCCTCAGGCCCGTGAGGGGTAAGAATGATATCCTTGTTGTGATGCGTAAAGGTATTATCTCCACCGTCATATGAGACATTGAAGTTATAAAGCCAAGGTCAATTTAAAAACATATGAGCAGTATCCATACGAAGGACATCACATAAGATCTAATCTGGATGGGAAACTGCCTTCTATGGGTCACTATGAGGTTTGTATTACTAGCCCACCTAAAAAGGGTGGGGGTGAGGTACTACCTTCAAGTGACTACGTTTCACTGTGGATTGTGCAACAACATTCATAATTTTACCTCCATCTATAACCATTTTCAACAGAGTTTCCCCATACTTAGCAATGGTATAAAAGATGGTAAGTTTCCACACATCACTCCAGAGGGGCTTGGTCAGGAGACACCAAACGATGCCTTTATGTGCGTCCTAAAGAAGGCTATTTTCAGCATCGATGAGGTCCTTCAAGCTTCCTTCAAGTTCTAGAACTTCTTTTTAAGCTGAACGGGTTCCCTAGATTTATGTTCTAAGGTAAGAGTATGGGTATGCTGGGGGCACTCAGATGCATAACCTCTAACCTCTCCTACGACAACTAAAACACTGAAAATTGGATATTGAACAGTGGATATTGGGTTGTGGGAGGAGCTAATAGAAACGAGAGCACTCATAGCTGTTCTGGAAGGAACTTGAGAACTAGGACCCTTAGAATTAGAAGCACACATAGAAGACTTAACCACCTCAGGGTTAGACATAGCCACCTTAGGGTTAGACTGGGAAGGGCTCCTAGATGAGGGCATGAAGGGGTGCACTCGGTAGAGCCCATGAAGCTATTCAGCCGCTAATGCCTTGTGGAAAGCCTCATCTAGAGTGTAAGGAGAAGACAAAATTACGATCCTCTTAAGGCCGGAAGCCACAAATAAATTGAGCTATGGTAATGGACGGATCCTCTACCAAATAACAACATTCAATCAACTCCTCAAAACTGTTGACTCAATCTGCTACACTAGAGGTAGATTGCCTAAGGTCCTGGTCAACTAGGTGGGCTCTATAAAAAGAAGGGAGGTAGTACTCCATCAACCTTTCATAACTGCCCAATGGTTGATAGGAGTTTGATTCAGACGCTTAAGGTGAGTGGTGACAGTTTGCCGAAACTTTGTAGCAGGTCCCACAAGTGTCATCTTGGAAAATCTAACCCATTCAATATCAAACATCTTATACCAATCAAAGTAATCATCCATAGCAACTATCCAATTAGAAAAAGTGGTGGTATCTATCTAACCATCATCTGTGGGTACATCGACCTTGATCCTTCGGGTAATGTCAAAATAACCTGCTTGTGCATACCTGCCACCTCTTCCCCCGAACCCAATATGAATGGCATCATCTCTGATGCTAAACCTCTCATAGTCCACGTGTCTAGGCTCCCTATAATTACAAAACCTTTTGCCCTCTCTAAGGTTGTCAAACCTTCTCCTATTAGGTCCAAAGATTTGAGTTGGTCATACATGGGAGACTTTTCAAAGGCTCTAGCGTGGTGGATTTTGGTCTATTTTAGACTCAAGCTGCTCAACCCTTTCATCTTGATGGTCAGGTCTTTTAGAAAGTCGGGCATCAATTTGGGATTGGTAAGGCTGCCTGGGTGATGAGGACATCATGGATGCAAATGCAAGTTTAGAACGCAACTGCTGAGATTAGCCAAAATTGCAATAGTATTGATAACAATAAATAATCACTACGCTCACAGGAGAGCACAAACTTTGATATGGATTATTGGTATGCCTTAAACGTAAGAGGGGATTTAGAAGCAGGAAAAGAGAAATCAGGATGTAAGCTGGTACTTGAAAAACCCAGGCAATCAGGTATTAGTCCAATTTACACAGCAGAAAATTCAACTGTCACCAAAGCAAATTGGGTTCCCTGTACCTGTTAGTGGTCCACAATACCACGCCAAGCTCAGCCTTTACCAACAGTAGCAACTGTAGTGGGTTGCTGGAGATGAATTGGCTGGCCTTCTCATCTAGGAATTTGATTTGGTCAGCTGAAGATTTTCACTATAATTACTGGCAGGAGTAGCACTTTGAGCAGCAAACAGCAACACTAAACAGTAGCAAGCAATTAGACACACAGGATTGAGAAGAATTCTCACGAGCAGGGATGAGAGGAGCAGGGACGAGAGGATTTGGCCCTTGACAGCCTTTCAATTACCAACAGGTTAAGAGTTTGCAAATTGGGGTTTCACGAAGGATGGGATTGTCAATTGAAGGTCGAAGCAAATCGATTTCTTTCACTTGATTGAGGGTTTCAAGCGAAATGGAGTGGGCAGTGGAGAGACTAAATCAATTTCGTATGACTTTGATGGATCTTAGTGGATTTAGAGTTTTAGGGTTCGAAATTTGGGAAATTTGCAAATTAGGGTTTGGGAATTTAGGGTACTGGTGAAGGGCTGGCGGCATTGGCGGGGTGGTGGTGGTCTACTAGAGGAGGTTGGTTGATGGTGGTGGTCTGGTGGTGCGTTTCGGTGCTGGTTCAAAGACTTGGCTGTAAGGGTTAGGGTTCTGCTGTGATTTTGTTTTTTCCCCCTTTTAATGTAAAGGGGAAAAAAATGAAAAAAAAACCCAAAGGGCAGTAGCTATTACCTAAGATTGATTGGCTCTGTGGCTCTGATATTAAATTTGATGTAGGACGCTCTGAGAGTAATTCTTACACAAGAACTCAATTAAAAGAGCTCACAATATTTTTGATAAACTCACAATTTCATTAATACATAACTACGAGTTTAAATAGAAAAGAGACTTAAGCATTAAGTAAACCAAGAGATAACCGAATCAAAGAGATAATGTTCCTAGCCAAAAATGATTACGAAAAGATAATTCATTGCTAAAAAATAATTCTTAAATTCCGAAACTTTTATTTTCCCTGATACTGCATCAGAATTTACATTGGCTTCTCAAATTCACAGTCTACTCATGGTGTTCTGTCTGTCAAGTTTGATGTCTGTAAGGGCTTTTGACTTTGAGAGGCTGCAAAAGGAATTTGATTGTGACAGCACATACTATTAGTTTGTTATATAGTACCTTCTCTTACATATAAATGATTCATGGTTAGCCTCACTTGTTCTTTGTCGTCCATTTGTTCGTCTTCTCTTATTTTCTTTTCTCTTATTAAATCTTTGTATTTTTTTTCCTCACATATCCCTGGTAAGGATTACTTCACTGTCTTTCCACCCCTCAAATGGCGCTCAGTCATTCTGATCTCTCTATCTATTTTGTTCCCTGAAATTACTAAAGAATATTACCTGACACGTGGTCTTTCTGCTCTTTGTTCTGCATCCTTGTAAATACAGCATGCTAGTAGTTGCGACTTCTGGGACTGGATATGTTCTTGGCAGTAGTCAGGTCATTGATTTAGCTGGCCTTTCGTGGACTTGTATTGGCACAATGATGGTTGCGGCATCTGCTAACGCTTTAAACCAGGTTAGCTATTAGGAACTTTCGGAGGTTTTTGTGGCCTTCTTTTTAATTTTTTTTTTCTGGGTCCTAGACTGAAAGCATTTTCTTTTTACTGGAAAGTTTCCATATGATTATTCCTTGGTTATGTGGTTTTTGGATTAATACTTTGTATTCTGCAATCATCCACATGTGGATCGAAGTCACTTCACTCACGATGATTGCTATCATTTGGAAAGTGATATCCCCAGAGCCCCCCTTTAGGCGAGGATATCATTTCCGAATGTATGGTAGATGATGATGATGTCGAGATAGTGTTGAATTGCACTTCTTGTCCTCCCATTCGTCTTTTGTGAGTTCGCAACGAGCATGGATGGCTTTACAAGACTGCATTCAGTACTATTTTTATCAGTACTATTTTTTGATTTCGTTGTGAATGACATGTTATTAAGCCACTTCAACAAATTTTCTCTGGGAAAAAAATTGTCACCAACATGGAGCATTTTTCTTTATCTGAGGAACAACGTAAAACAAGACTGCATTAATCTTGCCTTATACATACTGGCATGCCTTCCATCCCACTTGGACATCCTCTTTTTCATCCTTTTCTTATCAAATTCACATCTTCTATTAAGGGATAGAAATGCTAAAAAGACAAAAGAAACAAGGAAGCATAAAATTGATCATATTTGGAGACACAACTGATAAAGCATGTGCATAAGGCTTTGATTCGAAATCGTTGAGATGAATATAAACCTAAGGTTATGTTTGATCTTTTTGAGGGAATGGAATCAGCATGAAATGAAACTCAGGAGGGGTTAGGAGTGTTGTGCCCATTTGCAAAAGCGCTGAATTGAAAGGCTAGGGTGATATGGGTTTTAGAGCCTAGGTATGATTTGTGTGGCTGGGACTGCTGGGCAAAGTGGATTGCTCATATCCGTGATATGATCTTATATCCAGTCAAGTACATCTTTATTCTTTTGATCTATTTACTGAAACTGTCTTTAAGTAAGCTATCTTTAAACAACCTATGAAGCAAACTTTTCCGAAATTTCACGTAACGTATAAATATTCTATGATGCAGTTATACAAGCCATTGCACTGTAAACATATACAAATATCTAATCTCCTTAGGAAAGAACAAAATATTTGTTTATAATTTCTGGTTAGGACTCAGGAGTATGGAGTCAGGAGTTAGGCAAGAGGTGATAAAGACGGCTATCTGAAAATGTGAAAAGGTATTAAGCCAAAAAAAGTAGTAAAGGAGAGCCTATCAAACATGGGGAGAAAAAAGAGTAAAACTAGCGAAAGAAGTGATGGGACTCGTGAAGAAGTCCGTTACAGAATGTGTCATTGGATTGGATTAAGATGATTTGCGGTTACCTGGAACTTAATCGAGTTGCGCCCATGATGACAACTTTATTATTCTTGTCTTTATTCGTAGGTGTTTGAAGTGAAAAATGATGCAAAAATGAAGAGGACAATGCGAAGGCCGTTACCTTCTGGACGTTTGACTGTACCACATGCAGTTGCCTGGGCATCTTCCGTTGGAGTGGCTGGCACTGGTTTATTGGCATGGCAGGTGGTGAACTGATATTCTCTGCTCTACCTTTGTATTTGTACTTGCTTTTACTGGCAACAAACTCATCTTGCAGAGCCTGCTGTGAGGGTTTTGCAGGCTAATGCTTTGGCAGCTGGACTGGCAGCTTCGAATCTCATTTTGTATGCATTTATATATACTCCATTGAAGCAAATACATCCTGTAAATACATGGGTTGGAGCTGTTGTGGGTGCTATTCCTCCACTTCTTGGGTAAGATCTCTGGTATTATTTGAAGTTGCATCTTGTTGATGTGCACTAGCTTGTCTCAATAGCTTGATGGATCCTTTGCGGTATGTCTAATAAAATCTTCTCTCCACTTCATTGCTTGCAAAAAAGAAATTTGTTGGTGTAATGACTTCTGCTTCTGAAGGATGTCTTTGCTGAGTTCTAGAATCAATTTCTATTTGATGTCCTAAAGTTCCCTGGGGATACTGTTTGGCGAGGTAAACTTTTTTTCCCCTCCACAGCACAATATCGTGACCTTAGTGGAACATTGATACGCTGCAAAATTTGGTATATATTTATTCTAAGATGGCCCTAGATGATGGGACTTACGGTTTTAATCGAGTTGAGCAGAGCCTTCAGCTCAAAGCTTGTAGAGAGAGCTTGAGAATATTAGGCTCGGCCTTGAGTTTGAGTTCAGCTTGGTGTTCCTTTTTTTTTTTACTTTTTTGGTGCGATATTTTTTTTGTTTAAATTAGCACTAAAATCTTACTAAAATCATTGTGTGGCCATAAGACATAGTAAAAAGGGGCTAGAATAGAGTATAAAATGGAGCAAAAGGCATGAAATTTTGTTACGACTAGTGATTCACGCTCACAACATAGGAAAAAGGAAAAAAAGTGAGCCAACCGGAGCGTAGCATAGAAAAAAGGGCTAGAAGAGGAGTAGAAAAAGGAGTGAAAGGGATGAAATGTTGTTAACACTAATGGTTCACACCGACAATGTAGGAACAAGGTAGAAAAATGGGCAAGCCTAGCTTAACCCGCTTGGGTAGTTTAATGAATGGGCTCAAGATTGGCTTGAGCTCGAAGTTTGACTCTCTGGGCCGGGCTCTTATCAACGTGAGCCGGAGGGCTCGTGGAGCAGCTCAATTACAACCCTAATTGGGAGGTTTATGATTGAGTTGGATAGAGCATTTATGGTTTGGGCAAGTCAGGAGGAGTCATCCTATTGAAGGTATGATGCATGAGATAAGATCCAAATGGTTTGGGCATGTAAAGAGGATACATCTAGAGGCATTGGTGAGGTGCAAGAAAACTTTCCTACTGGATTGTAGGAGAGCAAGAGGAAGATTGAAGAAAACTTTGGGGGAAATCATAAAACAGGATGACTAACACAAGATGAGAGAATGATGAGAATGGTTGGCAAATTGTTGATGACTTTGTAGATTGTCATGTTTACTGTCTCTAGCTTAGCTTTCCTGTGTTATCTGAGCAGTTTTGCTTGTATTGAAATCTGTACTTTTCCACCATTAAGGCCAAAGTTGTGAAGGTTGAAGTTCGCAGCATTTTGGGTTCCATGTGTTTTGAGAAGAATCATCTTTTAACTGAAGACTTATGACTTGTTTGGACTGAGGAGAAAGAATGGAAGATAAGAAAGGATGGGAAATGAATGATTAGTGGAGGGATGAGAACTTCATTATTTTATCCTCTTCTATGTGTAAAAACTTATGTTGTGTGAAAAATGAAAGGAAGGCCAGTCTTTAGTTGCCTTATAAATGAAAAGAAAAAGGAAAGGAATGTAATTTATAATTGTGATTCATTTCCCTCTCTTGCAGAAGCCACCAGATAGGGTGGAGGCCAAATGTTGGAATCAGTTGGGCTGTTTTTGTTCATTTTCCTTGCCCTTCCAACTTCTTCTGCGTGTCTAGATATAGGAGAAAGGGAAAACTATAACTAGATCCTTTTTCCTGAAACTGTTGGTGTTTCAAAACACAGGATATTTTAGCACAGAATACAAATGCATATGCTGTAAAAATATTTGCATATTTTCTCAAAGTATGTTACAACCAAAAATGCAAAGATTCATGTTTTCTATGTGTAAAGATTTTGGGGGGGGGGGGGGGGGGGGGGGGGGGGGGGGGGGGGGGGGGGGG
>JACYFF010031952.1:36700061-36758012 GCA_017589665.1 Selenicereus undatus | reverse complement strand
CCCCCCCCCCCCCCCCCCCCCCAAAAAAACCACAAAAAGAGAACATCTTCCAATTCAACCACAGCCACAGGTAAGGTACTTGGGGTTTCCTGTCTTTCAAACCAAATACACAGGTCAAGTATTTGCACAGGTCGTATTACGCATATCACTATTAGACTTGGCAAAAATTGACCGGACCCAAAACCGCTCGAAAGTTTTGGATTTTGAAAACGATTTTCTCGAATTGAACCCGAAATAAACCGAACCCGAAAAATCTGTAAATTTTTGGGTCAAACCCTACCCGAACCGTACCTGCCTGCTCGACCCGAATAATATTTTCGTACTTTTTATTTTCTTTAATTTTTTCTCTTAACAATAATAGTTTTTCATTATAACGAATCGTTTAGAAAGACGTTATACAATTACCGCATCTCTTCGTAAATTAGACAACAGTTCCCGTTTTTTCCTATAAAACAACGTTATATATAACTTAAAATGGTACAATTTTTGAAAATGGCCATGAAACAACTCTAATATTGAGAAAAACAATTTAGAATTCGAAGTCTTGAAAATGTGCTAGTCATACCATTATATTCTTCATAAAATGAATACGTCTCATCGCATTTTAACTAAGATTATTCTGTAATAATCTAAAATTTTGATTTTATAATTTTTTTTTTGGTAAGTAATCATAGAAGTATATTAAAAGGACACCAAGGGGATGTCACCCATGTACAAAAGGGGTATTACAAGCGCATTAGCTCCTTGAACTCTCATCCAATATACAATCAATAAAATCCAAAAAATTTAATTCTTTGTCACTGAACCTCATACACCAACTATACAACAACCTCAAAAAATAGAGCTTGAAATCTTGAAGAGCCAAGGTCTTATTCTCGAAAATACGGCGATTCCTCTCCTTCCAAGTAGCCCACCAAATAGCCAAAGGAATCATGCCCCAAACTTGACGAACCCAGCTCTTCTTCATCCTTCTTCATCCTTCTGCTCCGCGCCACCGCCACATCTCTCACATTAGAAGGTTGAACCCAACTAATCCCCATAAGCGAGAGCGATAAAGCCAAAAGCGAGGAGACCCACCGACAATGTACAAGAAGATGATCCGCGGTTTCTTTCTCCTCCAAACACATGGAGCATCTACTTGGACCTCTAAAATTTCTTCTCTTAAGCATATCGTCTGTGGGAATCTTGCCTAGAGTAGCAGCCCAAGCAAAGAAACACACTTTTGTGGGGGCTTTGGACTTCCAAATAGACTTAGCGGGAAAAACACAACCGTCCAAGTTTTCAACTTGTGCAAAGCAAAAGCTCTTGACAGAAAAGGAACCCCTAGAACCTGTTGGCCACACAATCTCATCATTGCCTTGTTGAAAAACCTTTTTGCCAGCAAGAACTGCTAACAAATTACAAACACTATCCTCTTCCCAATCATTGAGGTTCCTAACGAAATTCAAATCCCAGTTGCTAACTTCACCATCCCAAGAGACAACTTCTTTAACCGTGGCATTCTTAAACCGAGCCATCCTAAAAAGATTAGGAAAAAGAATCTTTAAAGGACAATTTGCACACCAAACATCGTGCCAAAAAAATACCCTTGATCCATCCCCAACCTCAAAATGCACTAAAGATTTAAAGCGCTCAAGACCGGCTAGGATAGATTTCCAACAACCAACCCTATGAGGGTAAGGACTCTTCCTACTCCACCAACCGAACGCATCTATCCCATATTTTGCCTTAATCACCTTGTTCCACATGGCACCATCCTCTTTAGCAAACCTCCACAACCATTTGGTCTTCAATGCTTCATTCATAAGACGAAGAGGTCTTATGCCAAGTCCACCCTGCCGACTAGGACGACAAACCTCATTCCAGTTGACCCAGTGGAGGCTGTTAACATCTTCAATGGAGTTCCAAAGGAAATCTCTCATGATCTTCTCTATCCGACTAGCACTGCTAGCTGGGATAGTGAATAAAGATATGAAGTAGATGGGCAGACTACTCAAAGTGCTCTTCAAAAGAGTCAATCTGCCCCCTCTGGACAAAAGCTTTGACTTCCAGCCTGCCAACTTCTTGTGAAACCTCTCGATAATTGGATCCCAAATCGCTATGCTCTTATATGGAGCACCAATAGGAAGGCCAAGATATGAAGAAGGCAGGTAATCAACTCCGCATCCAAAAAAGCGAGCCAACTTGTGAACATTGGGCACATCACCCACTGGAATGAGTGCACTTTTGGAGAGGTTTATCCTTAGACCCGACATAGATTCGAACAGAAGAAGGATGCACCTTAAGTAGCCCAGGTTACTCTCGTCCGGGTTGCAAAAAACGAGAGTGTCGTCGGCAAAGAGCAAGTGGGAAATCAACAAACCCTCGGTGTGAGGATTAGTAAATTGAAACCCATTTAAGAAACCTTCCTCCCCTGCTTTGATCACCAACCTGCTGAGTGATTCCATCACCAAAATGAATAATAAGGGCGACAACGGGTCACCTTGCCTTAAGCCTCTTGAGCTTGAGAAAAAACCAGAAGCTTCTCCATTAACTAAAATAGAGAAGCGCACGGTAGAAATGCAGAAGGAGATCCATTTCCTCCACTTGTCTGGAAAGCCCATTTTCTCAAGAATAGCCAAGAGGAAACTCCAAGAGACATGGTCGTAAGCCTTCTCAATGTCAAGCTTACAAAGGACACCAGACATCCCTGATCTGATATAAGAGTCAATACATTCATTCGCAATCAAAGCTGCATCCAAAATTTGACGACCAGGAACGAAGGCGTGCTGCGAAGGACCCACAACTTTTCCAACCACTCTCTTCAATCTTGACGCGAGGACTTTTGCAAGAATCTTATAAACACTTCCTACCAAACTAATGGGCCTAAAAGACTTAATATCATGAGCACCAGCCACTTTGGGAATCAAGGTAATAAAAGTGGCATTTAAACTTTTCTCAAACACACCCTTCTTATGAAAATCACCAAAAAATCCCATAATCTCCCCCTTGATAATAGGCCAACAATGCTGAAAAAAAGCGATATTGAACCCATTTGGTCCTGGAGCTTTCTCAATTCCTAAGTCGGAAATGGCCTTCCACACTTCATCTTCAGTAAAGTCTTTCACAAGATCGCTAGCATCCTCCGGGCTAATAGAGGCAAAAGCGATTCCATCAAAAAAGAACCTAGATGATTGATCTTCATGATACAGGTTCTCATAGAACTTGACAATCGCATTTCTGGCTGAGGCAGCATCAGCAAAGAACTCGCCATCAACTTTAACTTGATGAATAGCATTAAACCTTCTTCTCCGATTTGCCATTTGATGGAAGAATTTGGTGTTACGATCACCATCCTCAATCCACTGTTGCTTTGCTCTTTGGCGCCAAAAAATATCAATAGATTTTCGCACCATAGAGAGTTCTTTTTTAACTCCCATTCTTTCAAATCTATCCGCCCAAGAGAGAGACTGCTGCTGCTCCTCATCTAAACGCTTCACTTTATCCACCAGACTACCCATCTTGAACTCTAAATGGCCAAACACTTCCCTATTCCACTGTTTAAGCTTGGTCTTCAACAAGTTGAGTTTTTTTGCCAAAATGAAACTCGAAGAGCCACTAACATTTTGAACATCCCAAACAGCTTTCACAAGGTCATCGAATGCACTCGCCTCAAGCCACATATTCTCGAACTTGAAAGGGCGTCTGCCTCCAGAGACTTCCCCAACCCGCAGAAGAATAGGAAAGTGGTCTGAAGTAATCTTCGGAAGGGTAACTTGATGGATCCCTTGAAAATGATCTTCCCATTCCGCCGAAAAGAGGAATCTATCAATGCGAGATAACACCGGGACCTCCTCATGACTAGACCAAGTGAAACGAGCCCCTTCTAAAGGAGGGTCAACAAGATTGCACGAATCAATAAAGCTAGAGAACTCTCATTGTCCAAGAGGACCTACCGCCTGAGGATCTCTCTGAAGGGAACCTAATGACATTAAAATCCCCACCCAAACACCACGGAATGTCCCACAAAGACATGAAGAGCGACAACTCCTCAAAAAAAGCCTGCCGCAAGTAGTCGTCATTAGGCCCATATACCCCAATCAAACCCCACTCAAAATTGTCCTCCAGAGACTTAAACCTACAACACACTGAAAACGACCCAATTCGAGAATCACCGAGTTCCAAGACTTGAGGGTCCCAGATGACAATAATACCTCCTGATCGACCCACTGAAGGTAAGAATAACCACTCAATCGGCCGACGTCCCCACAAACTAATCACTACCTGCCGGCTAACCTCCTCCAACTTAGACTCTTGGAGAATAGCAACATCAAAAGCAAAAGACCGTAACACCCACTTCACATCCCCCCGCTTGTTTGGACAATTGAGCCCCCTTACATTCCATGCAATCAACTTAATGGCTGGCCCCATCTGAAAACAGCCTAACCCTGCCACCTTCATCCCCCATACTAGCTTCAACCGATTGTTCCCTTCTCAATCTATTTGCTTCCAACGATGCAAGAAAAGAAAGCAGCTCCGTTTCTCTCCCTTCTATGGCCAGACCCATCTTTTTACAAAAAAAGACCATTCTTTCCAAGACCCATGCTGCCCCTTCAGTAGCATTCCCTGACTCAGAAGAACCAGGTAATGCAGCACCATCCAATTCTTGAGGGCGGGCTTGAGGTAGAGCTTCCTCAAACGATAAAGACCCTCCCTTCTCTTGCACAATAGGAGAACCCGCCTCAGAAGCGACTAAAATAGCCTTCTGGGACTTCTTCCTACGAGCGTAAACCAGCACACTAGTAGATGGAGAGCACTCTGTAGGATGCACCTCCTCCTCCACCACCTTCAGCGGTGATTCAGGAATCCTTGAGGCGCACGGAGTGGCACACGGAGAGCTGTCGTGTGAGTTACACTCCCTCTCCGGTGACAAATCATTCTCCCACATGTCTCTCAACACTTTGAATTGGTTAGCACAGGGAGTCGGAGTCACCAGCAGCTCCTTTGCAACATCCTTCTTATAAGGCATCATCACGTCCACAACATTGTCTTTGAATGAGACTTTCTGTTTCAACGCATCCTTGCTAAGATTGTGATCTTCGCCAATCACAGCAGCACACACATCCCAAGAACCACAATTCCTACACTTCCACCCCTTCAAAGGTGAATTCGAAGAGCCACCCGGATGACCTCGCACCACATTCGCAAAAGACCTATCCCTACTCACCGGCACTCTGGAAGGAAACTTTCCCTTCCTTGGTGGGGGATGGGGCTTCTTATGACCCTCAATCAACATCTTCTTAAGAATCTTAGTCACCCTGAACCATCCCTCTGCCTTGGCTCCCTCAGGAAAAATCACTGACCTAACCTGCCCACCGTTGCCTAGTAGAGAAAGGACAATGAATCTACCTTTGGTATTCTTTCTCAGTTGAAGCAATAGGCACCTCTGACCCCACCTGAGAGATTTGAACCACCATGGTTCTCCCTTTGAGAAACAGAATCTGACCATTTGTACAGCCAACCAGCGAAACTCCTGGGAGCTCAACCTAATAAAGGACCTTTTCCTCCTACTAGCCTCAGAAACCTTAAAAGGAAAAAGGCCTCCATCACCCCCAAACACCTCCAGGACCTTCCCTTCCACTCTTGCAGAGGCATACATTATCAAACAGCAGGCAATGCAGCTTAGCCAGGACAAACAGAAAACCAGAGCAAACAGAAAACCTCCCCTACTACCCAACCGGGAAATGTACTGGCCGGGGGGAAGGAAGAACCGGAGAAACAGCAGAAAAAGAGCGGTAACCGTGTCTGGCCGGAGACCGCAGGAACCCCAAACAGCAAAACAGGAGAAACCTCACCAAAGGAGAAGAGCAGAAAGGATTCCGGCGAAATTCCGGTGGCCGGAAAATTTTCCGGTGGCCGGAAAATTTTCCGGTGACCGGAAAAAGTCGCCGAGCTGGCCGGTGGCGGCAGAAAAGGCCGGCGAACCCAAACACTTGACCAGCAATGACTAGCAGTTCCCCCCCACACAGAAAATAGAAAACGGGAAAGCTCCCTTTGAAACCCAGAAAACCGGCGCCCAGCGAAGGGGTGACCGGCGGCTCCCGGAGACCCAAAGTCCACCGGACCTCAGGTACACCTCCGATGACCACTCCAGACACCCAAACTTCACCGGCCAGCTGGGTTACAAGAGGAGAGCGAGATCCTGAGTGGCCCGATGCAGAGGGAGGAGAGCAGAAGATGACGGGGGTAGAGGCAGAGGAGCATGGACGTGGCTACCGGGTGGCCCACCGATGACCGGCGAGTGACGGACGGCGGCTGTGATGACCGGGGAGTGACGGACGGCGGCTGTGATGACCGGCGAGAGGGAGGGAGGCTCGGGATGGGCTCCAATCGCCAGACCCAACAGTGCAGCTATTGTTGCTTTTTTTTTTTCTTAACACTAGGTTCACTGTTAGATACCACTCCTTGCTAGAACCAAAAGGGGGGGGGGTTTGATTTTATAATTAATAGATAATTATAATATCTTGCGCATATATAATATTCTTTCGTTTGAATTCCTTTTAATTGGTCTCAAATCTAATGCAATGTTGGGCAATGGACCAACTTATGTTCGTGTTAGGATGATAGGATCGACGTACTAATAAAGCATGCTTGATTAGGTAATGTTAGGTTAATTAACGAAACATCAAATTATTAAACGGGATATTAACGGGTCGAATCGTTCCGACTTGTTAACATGCTTTAGATGGGCTAACCCATGAATGACCCGACCAATTATTAATATTTTAATATACGGGTCAACCCATCCACACCTGACTCATTGTCCACCTGCACATGAATTTCATATATCATGTTGAAAAGTATGGATATTTTTGATATTCTTTGAAAAAATTACAATTACAATGCTTGTTCATTAAATGCAGACAATTTTGAGTAATAAATATTCCCAATTTTTGAGTTTGACAAAAAAAGAAATAATTCATTAAAAAAGCGCTTCAAACTTGTTGGGTTAATCCGAAACCCTTAAAACTGAAATACGCTTGTCCATATTTTACCCGAACCCGAAATACACCTGACCCGTATTTGATCCGCCTGCCCGAATTGACAGGTCTAATCACTATATATGTTTATTATTTCAAAAACCATTTAATGTGGGTATTATTTTGAATATATACACCAAAGTGTACTGCCACATTTTTATAGGATTTTACGTGTGCCTCGAACTGTAAATGAATCTTTTGTTTAATTATGCTGAATTCTTTTGATTTGGTTTGCAGATGGGCAGCAGCATCAGGTGGGATATCTCTTAATGGGATGATTCTCCCTGCAGCCTTATATTTTTGGCAACTTCCCCATTTTATGGCTCTCGCATACTTGTGTCGTGATGACTATGTTGCAGGAGGGTATGTAATTTATAGCATTTGACATGTTCATCGATTTTAAAAAAGCAAGTCTAGTTAAATTTCTTATGTTGAAGTATCAAATTGCTTGTTGAATAGAATCTAATTTCAAGACGAACCTTCAATTTTTTTTTTGTTTTTTTGGGGGGGGGGGGGGGGGGGGGGGCCCCCAGCTCTTGGTGTCAAATTGTCAAATTTGAAAAAGTTACCAAGAGAATTGGGTAATTAATATGTCTTCTTCCCAGGCAAACGGTGGTTGGCAGTGGTGACCTTCACAAGTTCTGCTCCCCCCCCCCCCCCACACAAAACAAAAAAAAAGAGAAGTAAAAGAAAAAGACAGATGTTTCCGTGTTGTGTTCTGCAATGTTTTCCCAAATGCTTCAACATTTTGTTCTTCGATGTTGACATGAGGTACTTGGGGATAGGGCCAGAAGCCTCTTGAACATGCCTCCACAGGTGTGGTGTGAATAACTAAAAACCATAAGAGTAGTGATCGGAGAGTGAAGTGGAGTAAGAGGGGAACACAAAGTGTGTGGTGCGGGTGGAGAGAGGGTACGCCGCAGAAAGTTTGTGTGTAGCCTATTCGCACCACCTTGCTTGGGTGGTGGAGTAGGGTAGGGTCTGGAGTGTGTAGCTTCCCTTTATTTGGGAGGGAGTGGGGTGGGGAATGGTAAGAGGGGGCACGACAATAAGAGAGATGAAGCAGGGGCCAAAGGAGTGACGGGGCTAGCATTGACAATTGAAGACAACACCTTTATGGCTCTGTGGTGAATTAAGGAGTACGGTAGGGGTATTTACAATTATTCTTCCTTTTCCTGTTTGGTTCTGTTGGGAGAGTTGTGACCATTAGGATCATTGGCTTTTGTAATCCTGAGGTGGTCTTGGTGGGGGAAAGCTTTTTTTGTTTTATAACTTTTTTGGGGGGGGGGGGGAACTGGGGCTTGGGAAGGGGTTGTTGGTGGTACTCACTGCATGTGGGTGTCCGTGCTGTTAGTGTGGTGTGGTGGAGGGGACTGCAGGTGCAGTTCGGGGATAGTGGGTGGTGCCTTGAGGGTGGAGGGGCCAGAGTTTCTATTTAAATTTGGTCGGAGGGGCTCGGGTTGCTATTTTAAATTTAGTTTCAAGAGTATATAAAAATGAATATAATTTACTGAATAAGTGAGCATAGTCTTTCGACAAACGTATTGAAAAGTAAGAATGATTATGGTCTTGTTGCAAACAATCTACATATTTATTCCTTAGCAAATAGGGGCAAAAAATATCTACGAGTCGACTCATGGCAGCTCTAGATTGCTTGTGAATAGCTACGTGACACATCCCATGGTTGTCTTATGATTAAATAGACAGACCTACAACAGAACAAAGATGAATATGGCTACCTAAATATAAACTTTTAGGTGTGTAAAGTTAGCTATAAAGGAATATATGTCTATGGGGAGGGAAGGGTTGGAGTTTGCACTGTGGGAGTATTTGCATCTAATATTGCGAGTATGGGTCTTGCTGGATATTGGGGAGAGAGCTGCTCTAGAAGGCTTCCTTCAGTATTCTTTCCCTTGTCTTTATCACTCATGCCTTCTGGCGTATGCTCCAATTCGAAACTTTTTGTTGAGGGATACCAATTCTTTGAACTTCCATTTCAAAAAGAACCCCAAAATTGGGATGTGGAAAGTCATTAGTGTTGCTACATTCCTGCTTTGATTTGGGTACACTAGATAAAATATTTGGTTGGCTGATTTTCAGTTACCATATTTTGTAACTTCAGCTATAACTTCTGTTAAAAACCCTAAACCTTCATTTTTATTTTATATATTTGGAAATCAAACGATTGTATGAAAATGAGGGGTTTCTATCAGATGTTTGGCTGTATAAAGTCAACTAGGATGATTCTGGATAGACTTGATAAAACTGATTTTAGATCCGAAATCCGAACCAAACGACCTGGACCCATACCCGGCCCGACATCCGAAATAGGCTCATCCGAAAATAGACCCGAAACTCGAATTGACCCGAACCAAACCATCCCAGACCCGAAATTTTCTAAAAAGTTGCTTATTTTTGCATGGCAAACGTCTTGGACCAAAAATCGGTTGACCTGAACCGAAGTTTACCCGACCCAAACCGAACCTACCCAACCCAACCCAACCCAAAACGTCACTTAACCAGAAACATGACCGACCCAAACTTACCCCGACCCATATCTGAACCGAATGACCCATTTGCCATTTCTAATTCTGGATGAGATTTTATCTCCTGATCTGTGCAAAATGTGATCTAGGTTTGTTTTTTCCATTGTGGCGTGTAGCCTTTTAATGGTGGGTTTTGGACTTATTAATCTCAGCAGCTGGGTAACTATGTGTCATGTTTCTTAATATGGGTGACACAAAGGCCCTTATATTTTGTTTTGGAGGGTTTGTGTCTTATCCAATGGGTTGAGAAGATGCCATCTTATTGTTGTATTAATTTTCCATAATTTTAATACTATGCAATATTTACTGCTCGATAATTGTCAATGATATATGATAAAGCATGACAATTGTAGTTTCTCAACTGATACTTAAACATGGAGACCTTTGATGGTGGGAAAAGTAGAAAAATAGAAAATGAGTTGATTGCAATAAAAAAAAACTTAATAACATGTGAGTAAGAAATATGTTTCTTTTATAAATTATGTGTTAAAAATATTGAGATTTCTACAATATCTGAAAAATATTTGATTTCTAAGTTTTATATTAGTAAATAATATTCCTTTGCATGTCTTTGATTTTTTTTTTTTGTTTAGTGCATTTTCTGTATTTACCCGTTCTTAGTGATTCCAATAATATAGTTTCTTTTTTAAAAAAAATTTTAAAGCTTGATGAGGGTTTGACCAGCCTCTACAGTTTGGCAATTATGTCACTTGAAGTCTTGAGCTCTGTATCCTTTTGTTAGAATGGAGACACAATGCCCGGTGTTGAATTCATGAGAATGGAGATCAGAGAGGAAAATGAAGGAGAAAGTTGCTTAGATAAATTTGAGTCATTAGATTAAAGGGAGAGAGTAAAAATCATTGTTACAGAGCAAGACAGATTGAAATGAGGTAAGGAACAGAGAATAAAAGAATAGGGCGTATTTTTTTTATTAGGATTTATCCAGGATTACTTTTGTCTTTAATAGGCTAAATGTCATTTCAGCTTTGTGTGAATTAAGCCATGTTCAAAACCCTAAATATTCAGATGATTTGGTTTGGGCTTTGTGCTTATTGAGTTTTTGACAGGGATAGCAGAGGCTGCCAGAGGGTGTATAGGAGTATATTTGTGCTTCCTCTCCTTTTGGTGTACCTTGAGGTTATGTATGTACAATTTAGAAAGGCAAAGGATTGTGACCCTCACTTGCGACATTTGGCCATTTTGAGGATGCTTTGTTGAAGAAGAGTGGAAGGATTTTCTGGAATTAGAGGCCCACTGTGGCTTTTTCATGATTGTCTTCTTGGCATTTCTAGTGGGGCTCTCTATGGACTGTCCCTGGTAACACAAATTAGAATGCCCTTTTTTCATGTTTCCGTTGCCTCCTGGTCATCATTTTTTGTGACCTTGATTCTTTTGGTCTCTAAAGACTGCTCGCATCCAACATGGGTTGTTACAACTCAAAAGCGGAAAACTAACGTCAATTATTTCCATGTGGAGCAACCTTTCGCTTGTTACAATTCTTGCAGTTATTAGCTTTAGATCTTGGAGTATGCAGAATACTAAGTGGCACTTCTTCGATCTGAAGTTTTGAGGTTGCTTCATTTTTTGTGTTTAATGTTTCCTGGGTACCCTACAATAGCCTGTCAGATGATCTGTCAAATGACCCCAACAAAATCCTTTGCACCTATATTTCTTCATGTTACCAGTAAGTTATTCTTCTTTGTCAATGAGATTATTTATTGCCACTGAAGGGATGCAATCCTATCTTCTAGTATCTGCTTAGTGAATTTGATGTATGTCTGTTTTATTTCTTCACAAATTATAATGCTAAGAACATGAGCCTATCCAATGCTTTTGTTCACTACTTTCTACTTAGGTTGACTGGATTAGGAAACGGGATTGTTGGGCTTCAAATGGTGTTGATTTTGTTGTGCGTGTTATTTGCTTCTCATATCACCTAATTTACCATGTGTCTTCTGAAAAAAAAAAAGATTATTAAGTCTGCTTCTAGTGACGGTTTCTTCTTGGTGGTCAATGAGTAGGTTGGAATCCCCTCCCCTAGCCTCTTTGCCAGTGATTTCGCATTGTTAATGAGCGTTTGTTCAGAGACTGGAGAGTGATGTTCTATATGTGTTATCGTTTTAATTACCGCAAGTACACGGTCCAGCTGTAGCTAGCAACCGGCAAGTACGGGTCGAATCCACAGGGAACTTGACTTCAACTACCAGAACTGATTAAACTACTCAAGCTAGGCAATTATAGTTGTGGGTTGAAGACTAAACTAAGAGAAACGATAACAACTTAAAAGTGTAATAAGCAACAGAATAGGAAACACCTAGGTTGGAACTAACAGCACGATTATGCTAGTGAACCAGTTACGAACCCAATCACACATTCCCAAGCATGCATCACAAATGGGTAGATTGTCAATTAAGCCCATCTCCTCCCTTTCTTAAGGGTCGAAGACTAATCCTAGAACTATAGTTGCCTATTTTCATGGGTATAAAGGTTGAAGGATTACAAGATTCACAATCTCTAATCCCAATTAGAACTTAATTATTTTCATGTTAAAATCTTAATTGTCTACTAAGACGCACTAGGTAAAGGTTTCGTCTCTCAACGTTCCCCAAAACCCCAATAAAAATGATGAATGTTCTTTTGAGCATTTCATCGAGCATGTGGCGTGCATTGCAGAATTCGTAATCGCAAAACAAAGGGGGAACATGGATTGGTCCAGTACAAGATTCAATTATGCATATTCGGCGTCAATCCCAACCTAAGTTGAGGGATTTAGCCACACATTGTTTTACAATCAATAATCATAATCTCAATTCTACTAAGCAACATTCAATTCACAAAAACCTAAGATAACAATAAAGAGAATAGAGGGAAACGAGAAAACGAACTTGAATTGATTCTGCTGAAAGATAGAGCGAACTTTAATATTGATAAATTCAATGCAAAGCGATAGAAATTCAAAGCCCGAATATAAAACCTAAAAATCGCCTAAGAGCATTTGTGAAGGGAAAAACTGAATGAAAACTAAACCTGAATAATACTGGAAACAGCCCCAGGAGAAATTTAAGTCGCGACGCGGAAACGGGGGCGGCACGGTTGTGCCCAGCGGCACGGGGTGACCGTGTCAAAATGCTACCCGAAGACAACCCAAACCGGCCACATGACATGGGGGTGCCACATGGCACGGCCCAACCGTGCCACATGGCACGGTCGTGCCACTTGGCTTCTCGGCCAAGTGTGCCGGTTCGGGGGTGGTTTGGCCGTGCTGCGTGGGCCCGGTTCCGTGGGACCTCCGTGCAACGCTTTTCCGCAACTTTCCCCGCCTTCCTGACACTCCTTTCAGCTAAGTGTTCATCTTTTCGTTTCTTCAACAAAGTTCCTGAAAATAACGAAAGATGTTATATAAATAAAAAGTACGCTAAAGGAGGCCGATTTGACTCTTTCTTAACATCATTGAACGTGAAAACGGGGAAGAAAATGAGTCGAATAGGGGCTAAAAAGTGGTACAAATAGAGGTTCATCAATCTGATATGTTAGGTTTGCTCATACTCACCAGGGACACTCCTAATGCCATGATCTGTGTTTTGTTTGAGTTGGGTCTAACAGTGTTGCTGTTCCTTGTTTTACTGGATATCTTTCTATTTTTTGTGACAAGATTTCGTATTTATCTTCTTACCTTTTCCCCCCTGGTTGTTGATGGGTATTGGTTAAACTTTAGTCAAGCTACTGGCTGTTGGTTCATTAGGAGTCGAGTTCTCCAGCACATTAGGACATGTTTTCTCGATTTTCAAGGTTCGAACTCAAGACCTTGAGGGGAGCAAGTGCTAAACCATTTTATGGACCTTTGTTGGTACCCCCTTCGTCTCAATTTTATGTTCCTAAATTCGAAAAACACATTTTGAGAAAAATTATATTGCAACCAATAGATATTTAGTTTGGTAGAAACGATGCAAATCCATTGGTTAACAGTGCATTTAATGACTATTTTGGAAAATATTTTTGGACAAAAAACTTAGTTTAAAAAAGCCTACCTGAGGCGCCCCTCTGCGTGAGGTTACCACGTCAGCTCCTTGGAGGGGATGAGGTGCGCCTCAAGGATGCGAGGTTATATCTTCCCCTTTTTTCTTCTTTTCCGTAGCCTTGCCGTTACTTTTTTTCTTCTTTTCCTTCCTTGGGAGCTAAAAGGTGATCTAAACTTCTACCGTAAGTGCGTGCACTGGGGAAGTACAATATAAGATGACATATCTTAAAGTTATTGGCAGTATTAGTAGTCATATTAATGTCTAATCACGTTTTGAATGCATATATCTAGCTTGTTTATGCAAAATATGCTTTGTGAAATATGAAAGACTTCAAAAAAATTTAGATAAAAGTGTGTCTCGCATCCATGATGCGTGCGCCTTCGCCTCGCACCCTGCCCCTCATGCTTTGGGGCCCATCTCGCACCTTTTAAAACTGAGACAAAAAGAAATATTGATTAGGTTGATGAAAATCGAATAGAGGGAGTATATTCCTACTCTTTTTCTACGAGTGTATGACTAATGAAGGCGCTGCTGGAGTAAGTTCTAAAGAGCTTATTTTTGCTGCTCTGGCTGAGGGTTGCTAGTCTATTAATCTGCTTTGCTGTTCGTAGGTCATGAATGTCAACATTTGCCAATAATCTGACATTTTGAGATACGTTATCTGGATTTGTCTCTTTTGCTCCTTTATGCAATGAGGAAACGAGGATGTTCTCTTTGATTATCCTATTCTTGGCATATCTAATTCATGCTTTTAAGGCGCTTGAAGAAGCTCGGTTTTCCCATTTACTGTGATGGCCTTTAGCTGTAAAGGTTGCACAGGCTTCAATCAATGTAGTATGCTTGTCAAAGTATATGATGTATGCTAATGTTGACAGTGGGCCAAACCAAAGTTTGGAACTTTCTAATATTGAGTGTGTCATAGTTCCTATGCGGTTGGTTTAGAGCAAGGTGGTGCTCTTGGCAATGGTGTCCGTCAGAAGCAATGTATCTGTTGGATTGTCATTATTACTGTTGTATGGTCCTTTTCTGGGATGGAGTTAAGGGGCTGCTTGGTATCAAATACTTCTTAAAGGTTTATTTGGAGCTAGTGGAATTCTTGATATCATGGATTTTGCCACAATATCTGCTGGGGTTTCATTAGTAGAAGTAGAGTTGGGACTTCAAACACCATTCGCAGGAAAAGTAAATCTTTTTACTGGTCTGTGAAAGGTCAAGTATTCAATTAAGTTAATGAATGTCATCCTGAGGTTGACTCATTAGTAATCAAAATAACAAGCCATGTATGGCTTGCTGACCCTCTATTATACTCTCTTATTTTGGTTGAATTTTAGTTAATACTGGGGTATTGATCTAAACGATCTTGGCGTTGTCTCTGCTTGCTTGACTATCTGCCTAGAGTTATTTAATTTGATCTTTTTGTCTCTTCCCTCACTACTAAAAGAATTGTAGACACAGTTGTCTCTCATGTTATGGTAAGGAAGCGAATCAAGGGGTGTGCTCTATTGGTTATAGCACCCCATCCCAACAAAAAGGTTGGGGCTTCAATTCTCATCTGACACAGCCATTAGGTTGTGTTCCCCTCGTTGCAAAAGGAGGAACCTCGCAAGGCTAGCCTTGGGAGCATACTTACCCACAACCAAAAGAAGAGCAAGGGGCCTGCGCATCCTTTCTACGCAGTTGCTTTAGGTTAGTAAAGCAATTTTGTTATTGTGAGACATGCATTACTGATGAGTTACTTGACTGAGGCGGAAAATTAGAGAGGGAGAATCTGAGTTAATGGGTGGTACAGTGGGTCCCACAAAAAGTGTCATGTAATGCACAGCTAGTCAAAAATTATTAATTGATCACGACATTTTGTGCACTGGATGCAGATTCTCATATGCTTCCGTGTTCCCTCTTCTACATGCAGGTACAAGATGCTATCTCTATATGATACTTCTGGTCAAAGAATTGCCCTGGTGGCTTTGAGGAACTGCTTATATCTGGTTCCCCTGGGGTATTTGGCATACCAATGTGAGTTGCTTGCTTGAGATATGTGTGCGAAGATACTCTAATTTGATCTTTACCTTTAAAACAAGCTTATATTTATTTTCTTGTTAATTGTCTTTCTCTATCATATAGGGGGTTTAACCTCTAGATGGTTCTGTCTGGAATCATCATTGCTTACCATGGGAATCGGAGCCACAGCGGCATCTTTCTACTTCAACAGAACAGCAAAGAATGCTAAGAGAATGTTCCTTGCCAGCCTTCTTTATCTTCCGGTGTTTATGTCCGGGCTTGTTTTTCATCGTCTCTCTGATAATTGGCAGAGCAATTTAGAAATCGACTTTGCCAAGGTAATTGGTGATGAATCCTCAATGTTTATGCCAGAAATTAGGGACGTTGAAATCCAGAACCAGGAGAAGAAACCTACTAATGGTACAAGAGTGCGGCCGCCTGTTGCTTATGCCTCAGTTGCACCATTCCCTTTCTTGCCTGTTCCATCTTATACAGAGTCATAGCATCTTGAGTTGTTCAAGAATAAGTTGTAAAATGTGGAGACCTCCATTGTCAATCTTTTATAATTTTATTTTGTTGTTTCTTTCCTCCATACGAGCAAGGCGATAATAACAAGTTTGTTATTCTGACAAGTTTATAGGAAAGCTTCTAGCTTGTTCCTATCCTCTGGCATGTGTAAATTATACTACCAAATGGCATGATAATGGAATTATTATCGTAGACCCTCCCCAAGTTTTATGTGAATCTCTTTTTTACCAGTTGCCCTTTTGCCTAGCTTGTTCCAGTGTTTATGGCATGACAACCGAATTATTAACTGAATGTACGGACTGTAGAAGAATTGGTTCAAGGTTGAAATGTTGCTGCATTTAGGAAATGTTGAAGTTGAAGAGTTCATGATCAGTGGAGGAGACAAGTAATCTTTTTCAATTGAAGTTAGAAATCCGAAATTTTTTGAATGTGTAAAGTTTGATTTCATTCGAAGATGGTAGTGTATGGTCGTGTATGTGAATGAGTAAATTGTGTGTCCATAATCATCTATTAGCCACTGACATGAGTTTACCTGACATGAGTTCCCCTGTTTGGGTGTGATGTGTAAAACTAGGGCTAGCTTTGTGGTCTTGGGTGAAGTAGCTATTGTACGCTAATAATATGCGTAAAACTAGGGCTTGCTTTGTGGTCATGGGTTAAGTATGCTATTGTACGCTAATAATGCACGATTTGAAATGCAAGGACTTTGTATGCTTGATTGATGGGAAGTGATAATTCAAAATACAATATGTAAGGGTTGTATATGGTTGACTTATGTGAGAAGCTGATGATTAAAGATATTTAATGCAGCTTGCTCATATTGCTAATGATTAGTCAATGGAGAAGTGTAGTTAATGCCATTTTTGAATTATTTTTGGTTTTGGGTTGTTACGCTAATGCGGTAGATGAGCACTAAGTTTCAAGTTGTATTTAGATATAAATAGTAGAGGTATGTTGGTCATTAGAGGCATAAAGACAAGTATGTGGTGATCGAGTGGGTGAGAGATGCTAAAGCAATTTGCGACTCTATGGTACCCCAAATTTTATGGAAATAATTTTTAAAGGATAACTTTTTTTAGAATATATTCCTAAATACATACTATTTAAGGTAAACTATTAGCAAGAGTTAATATTTTATGAAACAATTACTTTTTGAAGTTTCTTCTTGCAAATTCATCCCTGAACTTTTTGAATTTTCTATTTTTGGCCCAAACGAGGTTCAACGTGTAAATACTTAAATTTTTGGGGCTGTTTTTTTTATAAAACTAAGCTTATATTTTTGTTTGGAAATCTTATAACTTTATTGGTACTAATTATCATAATTTACTACTAATATCATAAATATTATATTTTCTGTGACTAACGACCTACTATGCTTAGAAAAATAATTAAAACTTAATTGAAAAGTTTTAACCATTACCTGAACTTAGTCGGCGTTAGACTCTGGCATTCCTCTTGCTTCCAGTTTATAGAGATTGCTAATCTTAACCACACATTCCTTAGATCAAGCACAACACAGATTTGTTTTGTTTTCTACCTCGGACCAAGGTCACTAATTAAATTTTTTATATTTTTTAAGGATAGTGAGACTTTAATTAAGAAATTATAATATTTAAGACATAAGGTTCAATTGAATAATGTTTTTCACTGAGAAGCTTTTTTTATTGAAAGTTTTAAAGTGGAAATATTACAATGGGAAGACTTAAGAGGGGCCTAAACCTGTAAGATCATCAGAGATGCTTGCTCATAGAGAAATGAAGAATCTGAACTTCTCTTTTGCTTAAGTATACTCAAATGGCTGTGCCCATTCTTAGCACTCAACCTCTCCTTTTAGAGAGGGGATGTGTGTGCATAGGATATCATAATGGCTACAGTACATAATGATTTTAGACATGGCTACAGTTACAATCACATGACTATAGTAGACTGTCTTATTTTACAGACCTCACACTTGTCAAAGTAGTACAATAATGGAGCAACAACTTTTTAGAGCCTTTTAATGCTGACAAGACTAGTCTCATTATTGATATTTGGCATCCTTCATCCCCAATAATGTCTTCTAGTATATCATTATCTAGATAATCATCAAAATCTTCATCGAGTTAAAGATGCTTTGGATGTCATTTTTCAGATAATTCATGAGGAAATTTATTTTCTTTTTCTGATAAGAATTTTCCAGCTCCAATATCAAAGAGATAATCAAAGACATCTTCAGAAGTAGCTTCTTATATTTGTTGAACTCATTATGATAGGCGAAAGTAGTATTTCTGCAGTGCATTAGCATTACTCATTGCTTGATCAATTTCCACATTTGATGGTAAATATTGAAAAAAAAAACAATGGCTCTTGCTAAAGCAGGATTAGTAACTAACTCATGCCATTTCGGAAACCATTCTTGTTGTTGATCTCTGGGATTGTCTAAATCAACCAGTTGGACAAGCTAATGAGTAGGTTTGGCTTTTTCATTTTCATACTCAATTAATGCATAGTGTACCTCCACACATAGGCATCTAATGTATGGGATTTTTGTTGGTCCATCAGGAGATGTGAGAACCAATGGATCCTTCTGAACATGCATTGTTGAAATTTAATTATTCTTGAGAAAAATGGGTACTTCGAATATGGGATTTCCATGAGGTAAACTCCCAGACTTTTATTATAGGGTCAGTTGGAGAGATTGAATTTGCTGGAAACTTAACACCGCCGACTCCCAACCTATTGGAAAAGTAGATTGTAGTACTCCATGATTCCCAAATATCATAGGAATAATTATGATTATAGTCGATGCAAGTTGTATATTGCTCATTGAACCACTTTTCTTGAACATGAGAACTTATTTTTTCCTGGATATCATAAGGACACTTTAGGTAATTAATTTGTAACTCTAGAAGGAAAAATCTTTGGGCTATCAGGTAGGAAGAAGATAGCAGACCAAAACGTGAATTACTTTTTGTATGGAATTTTCAACTTATCCATAAGGATTTTACTAGAAGGAGAAACCCACTCTAGTAATAATGACATTTCATTTTGGATTTCGTCTTTTTTCGATAGGAGTTTTGTTTTGATGATCATCATTTGTGAGTTCTCGAGTTAAACAGCCTGTTAGAGAGTTTTTCAATCCCTGTATATGTTCAATAGAAGAGGAAAATTGGTTACACCATAATAGCCAATGCAGGAGTCGCCCTTACGCTTGCATATTTGATAAATTCTTTTTTACAAAACCAAGTATTCATTTGTAATAAGTTCGAATAAGAAGAGGTTTTGGGGCTGAAAAGATTAAGAATTTTTTAATTCCCCTTAAGAATGCAAGGATTTCTTTTTTCATTGTCGGATAGTTGCATTCTGCTCTATTAAAACTTCCACTATAATATTTGCAGAACTTTTCTCCTTCTTTGATTTTGAGTACTGCACTGCAGTGCTCATGTTGACATCTGTCTCAAGAATTAAATTATCTCTTTCATTAGGCAAATTAAGAATATGAATATTTTTGCACATGTTTTTGAAGTTTTGAACAATCGTTTAATCACTAGGGTCCATGTCCAACTTACTTCTTTTTTGAGTTTCTGCTACAATGATTTTCTCAATTTAGCTAAATCTTTAATAAAATCTGACATCTGTCTCAAGAATTAAATTATCTCATTCATTAGGCAAATTAAGAATAGGAATATTTTTACATATGTTTTTGAAGTTTTGAACAATCGTTGAATCACTAGGGTCCATGTCCAACTTACTTCTTTCTTGAGTTTATGCTGTAATGGTTTTCTCAATTTAGCTAAATCTTTAATAAAATCTGAAGAGCAGGTAAGGCATCCAAGAAACCTTTCTAATTGCTTCCTATCTTCAATCTTTTCAGGAAAATTCTATTTTTTTTTTTTTCCAAAATATGCTTTTGTAGAATAATTTTTCTGGCTTTTATCTCTAGACCTAAAAACTCAATCTCTTGTTCAGAAAAAATGCACTTGTTTTTACCAAGTATAATACCATGATCAATGCATCTTTGAGTAACAGCTAAGACATCATCTTTGTGTTGTTATATGGTTTTGCAAAAGACAAGGATATCATCAATGTAAGCTAGGCAACAATGATTAAGATCATTAAAGATTTTACCTATTCTCCTTTGGAACATTTGAGGTGCATTTTTGTGGCCGAATGATATTATTATCCACTAATAATGTCCTTGAGGTGCACTAAAAGCAGTTAAAGGAATACTTTCTTCATCCATTTTTACCTACCAATATCTGCTTTTGTAATCCATTTTCAAGAACCAAGAACCTCCTTGAATTCTATTAAAAAGGACTATTTTGTTAGGAATATATTAACCATCAATGACAATATTATCATTAAGCTTTTGTGATTAATTACCATTCTAGCTTTTCCACTTTTCTCTTCAGCATGATTTCTTACCATAAAAGCCGGACTGGTGTGAGGACTCTTGCTATTCTTGATTAATCCTTTATTAAGAAGTTCTTTGATTTGTTTATCAAATTCTTAAATGTCTTGATGTGTATACACCATTTGTTTAACTTGAATAATAGTATTGGGACCTAAAAAAGTAATATTTTCAAATGTCTTATCTTTATCCGCAAATTTTAGAGGATTATTAGAGTAGAGTTATTCGTATAATTTCTCTTATTGTTCGATAATCTGCTCTTTATTAGATGACTTAAGTAATGAGATTGTTAGTGCTACCTTACGTTATGCAGGAATTACCTTTTCACCATGCTGGTTACGTGTAAACTTAATTTTCTAATGAGTTTAAACTTTACTTAATTTTTCAATAGGAACTAAATGATCATTAATTGTGAATATTATTTAGTTTATGGTCTATGTACATGGAAAATATATTCTGGGAAAATTATTTCCAATAATCATATCATGATAGGGTTGATTAGTAGCCTATAGAACTGATATAATGCATTGAACTCCTTCTAATTCTATGGATAACCCTTCTATGTCTTCATTGTGGCTTATAATGCTATTATTAGCTATCCTTACTTGTAAGGAATTTTCGGCTCTTTTCCACATAAATCATGGAAATAACGATCGTTTTTCAAAGCATACAGAACAACCATTATCTATGTAGGTACACAACTCATATTTATTATATCCCTCTAAGCATACATTTATTGGGATATAGATGCTATTAGGATTTGTGTTCGTGACTTCATAGCATGTCTCCATAGTCATGCTTTTAGCTAATTCATCCTCATAAATTGGCTCACTAACAGTTCTTGTTTTGTACCCAATGACTTTTTTATCTAGATTCATAATTCTGTCTACATTGTGTCTTGCGGGTTCAAAATTTATTCTACTCATTTCACTGGTCGTACTAATTGTATTATCTTCTTTAAACTCTTCTCTAGCTGATGAAGTTCTCCCCATTTTGATCTTTCACTCATGCTTCTTTTTAATTGGGGTTTAATGGTAATTTTACCATTCTCATCAATTTTTATTGCATTTTTCTTGTTGATTTTGGTAGGGTTGGCAAAGCTGGATATCTATGATCTATCAATCTTTATCTCATGATGATTAGATTTAATCCTCTGATTTTTTTGCATAGGGGTAGGACTTTCAAACTTCTCTGCCTCTATCATTGTTACCTTAGTTTTTGGATCTATAATATTATCTTATTTATAGATAATTTTTCAAAATATTCTCAATGGGTATTCTGCTCTTTTCATATCCATCCCAACTGTTCTACATCAAGAGATAAGTAGTTTAGCTAATTCATCCTTTAGGCTTACATAATATCCAGGTCGATGATTGAATCATACTGATCCGTTGCATAATTGGTCTTAATCCATGTCATAGCTTGATTATTAAATTTGGTATTCATAATTGATCAACACTGCTGCAAGCGCACGGGTGTTCGTAGTATAGATAAAGATATCGTTCCTTAAGGACTAAAGTAATCTATTGAGCCTAGTCTTATCAGAATATGCTAAGCAAAACTCAATTTCAAGTGGATTCAATTAATTACTGCAAATAAACTTGTTTAAATCAATAAGAGAAAAACATTTAGGAATTTTCACAGTTATGGAAGAGAATTGGATCAAAATGAATAAACATGTGCTATTCTCTAATTGGTTCATTCTGAGGATTGTAATCTTGTCAAGAAACTTGATCTATTCTTTCGAAATCAATCAAATTTACCTAAACTAAGCAAACGTTGTTTTTTCAAACTAATTTGACTTAATCCAAGTTTAACATATTCGATTACTTACTAGCCCTCCTAACATATAAATCTCTCTTTCGAGATGAAGTTATGCTATGTCCAATCAAGCAGTCCAACAACCAAATGTCGTCTTGCGAATGTTCACTCGATTGTTTCAAATGTGCAAGCAAATTTTGGCCAAAAATCAACTCACAACATGAATAACAGTTGATAGATAGTAATCAAAGCAACCACGAAAATAAGCACAATTCTTTAAAAATCAAACCATGGTCCGATAACAATTCCAAAAACTACTAAATCCCTAGACTAAGAAAACTACTCAAACATGATAAAAGATAAACTAACCAAAAAAAGATTGGCAAAATCTTGAGGGGAAGGGACTCACCTGAGATGGCCTTCACCAAGGGCTTGGAACCGCCTCAAGATCAAATCTCTCACACTCAAAACTCACTCAAAACTAAACTAAGAACAAACTTTGAGAGAAAACTAATCTAAACTAAACTACTTGCTTGCTTTGCTTTGGAGTTGAAGTTGAGTGCTTTGTAATGCTGCAGAATGTCTCTATTTTTAGAGAATTTCAGTTGATCTCAGCCACACAGCCAAGGGAAAACGAAGAAGCAATAGTTACGGGCACGCCACGGTCCGTGGGCTTCACCACGGGCTGACCATGGTCTGTGTTGGATCTAGAATTTTTCTTTTTCTTTACTCTATGGTCGTGGCATAACATGGATGTCCGTGGGGGAGGCAAAACCACAACCATTAAAGGGAAAATGTTGGGTAAAAAGATTAGAAATCCTGTAAAACACATAAAACAACTACACCCAAGCATAAATCGAGAATATGAGAGTAAATAACATCATTAAGCACAAAATTCTCCTAAAAACGAGGCAAAATAGCCCTAAAAAGGTGTACATATAACGCACTTATCAATAATATCACAGAGCAAAGCATAGAGATCAATATATTTGCAAGAATATTGTAATGTAGTGATTTCGACTTGGACATTTCCAACATGGATATACCTGTACTTTCTATCTTTGTTATGCCTAAGGATGTTTTCCCAATTAATGAGTTAACTTCTCCCACATGATTGATACTCACAATCTTTGATTTCTAGATCTTCTTCCATTATTTCACATACGTATTTGCTTGTTAATTGAAAGATTTACTTTTCATAGATAATGTCTTTCTGAATTATGAGAAGGACCCAATCTCCTTTGACTTTTTCATTCTCATTGTCTACAACAAACTCTTCTCTTTGAAGATCATCGAAATTAATCGAGCTACTTTCCATCATATGACTGGTCTCTTCATAATAACTCTTTGAATTATTGGATGGACCCCATCTCTTTCCATCATTCTGAATTATTGGAACTCAATCTCCTTCCATCATTTCACATATCTATTTGCTTTTCAATTGAAATATTGTTTTTTATAGATTATCTCTTTTTGGATTATGGGAAGGATCCAATCTCCTTCGACTTACTCTATCTCCTTGTCTACAACAAATTCTTCCCCTTAGAGATCACCAAGACTAATTGAGCTACTTTCCATCATATGATTGGTTTCTTCAAAATCGCTTTCTTCTTACTCATCTTCTATTATAATTTCAAAAAGTTATTTAGGGTTAGGTCTTGTGCCTTTTTCTCACTAAGCTCAAAGTAATCTAGGCTACCTAGAAGTTTCAATCAGATTATTATTCTTCCTATTTTCGGATTCATTAGCACAATGTTCTACTTCTCCGCAAGTCCAGCATTTGTAGTTGTTTTTCCCTGCAGGACAATAAACTACTTTTCTAAAAAATCTTTGTTTTTTAAGACTTGATTTGTTATAATATTTTCTTCTGTATTTCTCTCTCCTTTACTTATTAAAACTCTTTTCTTATAAAATTTTCTTTTTCTTCTCCTTTTAGGTTCCTTTCCCGTTGGTGAGGTGAATCCCAACAAGCTAGAAATTACTTCTTAATTTTGTTTTGCTTTTGGAGATTAGGACACTAATCTCTAACCCATTTTCTTAAATAAGAGATTTTTGAACCAAGGTGTAATAGTCCAACCCTAAATTATGCTTATTAATTTCATTTCATTAATCCATGGGATTAATATCATTTCATTTACCTCATTTCTTTTATGATTCAAATGGACATTCCAGATAGGCCCTCACTTTGCAATTCGGGGTTTTGTTTTAGTCGAATTTTAAAATCGAGTTAGGCCTTGATAATTATGAATTTAATGTTTAGAATTCTTTTTCAAGGCACCAAAACCATTTATCTCAAACTTTGGAAAAAAAAAGCAAAAAAAAATTTTGCAAACGCCCTCGGTTTCAGTTTTTTGCTAAACCCGAGCCCGTTTAGGGCCGTTTGCAATGCAACAAGACTTGATCTTTATTTGTTTAGCTAAACCCTTTTAATTAAGCGTTAATCAAGCTTGACAATTTTGACTTTTCTACTTTTATTTGCAGCCAAGTAAATGGGGTATAAATTGTAAAACATTTTCACTTTATCTTCATTTTACACCAAGCTTTCAAGAGACTTTCTCTCTCTTCCCTCTCCTCATTCTCTCTCTACTCGGCATACACAGCAGCAGCAGCCCCTCTCAGCCTCCTTTCAACCACCAAAAGCTCTCAAAACATCCCCCACTCACCACCCCCAAACACCTCTTTCACTTCCATAAGCATCAAGAAGCATATCTACCTCTTTTCAAGCTCAAAGTGAGTGTTATTTTCACCCCTATGCTGGCTTTTGTTTTTGATTCTTGATCTTGTTGGTTTTTGTTTCTTATTTTGGTTGTTTTAGTGATGGATTATGTTGTTTTTATGGTATTCAGAATCATTTTGTTGATGGATTATGGTGGAGTTGAAATTGGATGAGGCTAGGGTTAGGGTTTCATCTTGGTCATACAAAGCTTCTTGTTTAAGTGATGTTTATTGCATGTTTTATCCTTGTGTTTGCTTATCTCTTGGTATATTGAAGTTGTTATGTTGTTTATGGTGTTTTGGAAAAGTTGGGAGTGAGTTCAAAGTGACCCAAAGCTAGGGTTTGTCCAAAATGCAAGATTTGGACCAACTAATGTTAAATTTGAGGTGTGTGGGTTTATGTGATTGGAAAAGGAGTTTTGTTTGATATGAATATGAAGAGGAATTATGTATGGTGATATTGTATGAGGTTGGGATGTACCAAAGTGTGTTATACACTCTTAAGAAAGAGTTTTATTTGAGGTTTAGTGTAAAAAAAGTGAAGGAACAACTAAAGCAGTGCTGCTGAAATTTTCAGAAAAACACGATGAACTTTGGAACAAATCTGGTAATAATCGGCTAGGCCAAAACTTCTTATTTTTGGTGGGTAGATAGGTCTCGATGTTATATTTAAAATGAGTCTTGAATCGCCTTAATCCAAGGTTTGTGGAGGAAGTTATGGCTATTTTACTGAACCTGGGCAGAATGGATTTTTCAGCACTGAAACCTGACATGTTGGTGTTCCAACCCCATTTTAGGGAACCTGTCGTAGGAATCTTGTTATGTGTCCTTCAGGAAAGTTTTAGAGGACGTCCTAAGATGTTTATATTGGGGTCTTACGTCTTATTTGGAGGTCAGGAGTATAAGTTGTGGATTATTCATTCCGTACCCTCGTCATAAGCCCTTACCCCATAAACTCGCTACCGTACCTTAACTCAGCATTTCTATACTTTATTTAACTTTATCAGTTTAATCTATTAACTGGTTCACACAAATTCTTTATGAGCCTTTTCTATATAAGGGTATCCATTGTGCTAATTTTATTTAAAGGTATTCATTATCAAAATAAGTTCATTTCTAACCTTATATGCCTATAATGATTTTGAACAGAATCAAGGCCTAAGCTCTCATTCTCTCCATTGTAGTACATCTATTTACTCTGTGAACCAGCTTTTAAAGACCCCAGGTACGTTCATTGACTGTATCTTTAGAAATCAGCGCCTATTTATCCAAATTATAATGTTTTGGTAAGTACATCAATGAACCAATTGAATCAGTGATTTATCACATAATTAGTGACCCCACCAGTTATCAGTTACAGGGCATTGCCCTCCAATTACGCGTGCGGCTTCAGGCTAGGTCTTCAGGTCGACTTGGCAGGTGTACACCTATACATAGATTGTAACAGTTACTAAGGGGTGCACTAACAGATAATAATTGGCAACTTAGCTTTATATACATCTTATTCCCTGTTTTAAAATCAAAATGAATTGCAAAGAGGGACCTCATAATTTTCTTTCTCAATAAATCTTTATCAGTACAGGGATGCATGTACTGAACTTTGGCTTACAGTTCGAAATTTTTTTATGTTTTGTTTTAGGAAAGTGTTCAGTAAACCGCTCTTAGGTGGGCAGGGAAGCTGAAGGTGATAAATAAGTCAGGACCGTCCACGAGATTGGCGGATAGAAGTGCTAAGAGTGCTAAGATGCTTTCATGTCTTATGGTGGTGCTTTTTGGTGTTCCAGCTATATATGTCCAAACTGCAACATGTATTTTGATGTTATAATTGTATAATTAAACTGAGTTATGCATGATAATGTAACCCTGGGAAGTTAGAATCATTCCCGTGTGTTGTTGAATGTTTCGAATGGTCGTGAATGCCCTTTAAGGTTATACTTTGATTTTATGGCTAAATTTTCATATTCAAGAGAAGCCTTGCCCTTGCGGACGACGGTAATGCCCATCCATGGATTTCTTGGTGTTCAGCTTAGGTAGGTTAATGCAGCTATGATTTATGTATTGTTGGGGCGTTACACAAGGGTATCTATGATATTCGTTCTTTCAAACCATGCAATGTATTTTTCATTAATTATGAAATTTATCGGATATGACAATTTATCATAGAACATACCAAGATTAGTTTTATTATATCCAATTTTGTAATAATATTGACTAAATTCAGCAATATAGTTCTCCAAATAACTCATATCCCATAACTCTATATTATTAATCTTTCTTTGCCGTTCTCTTGTTTTTTCTTCAGAATCAAGTTTGGCTCCGATAAAGTCAGTTTTGATTTCCTTGCATAAATGTTTGAACATTGCAGTTGATTTTTCTGTAATTCTTAATGCATTTTTACCATATTAATTTAATGAATCATACCAGTCAGCTACAATGCTAGAAAAACTATGGTCGATATAGTTCAATAAATTGGCAGTAGTCAAAGTAGTATTTAGGTTTAGGACACTATTCCTGTTTGGCTAATCGGGGCAAGACCAATTTCTTTAAAGGTCGTAGTTTTCCTTGGATATACCCAAAAGAAAAGTTAGGTGTATATCTTACTAGAATGTACCTATGCCTCCTAAAATAGGTATTTCTTCTAGAAGGTTCATCAAATTCCTCAGGTTTAGGAGCTACATTGTTAACTAGATTGGACTCAATTTTATCTATGTTAAGCTCTTCTCCAATCTCGTTAATCTCGTCGTCAAATACCATTTTACCACATTTTTTATCCAATTTCTTTCTAATTTCTTCTAAAGGTACCACATTAAGATCTTTTATCTTAGTTAGGTTCATTTGTTGATATATTTCTTCTTTTAACTAGATATTATTCATCTCTTCATTATTATCAGTTAATACATCCTGTTTATCAATAATTGCGCCTATGTTTTTGTTTACTTCTTTTGAATTTTGTTGTTTTTCAAACATAACCTGTAGTTCGTTAAGATTATACTGCTTATACTCCATTATCTTTTTCTTTTTTGCCTTTTTAGACAACTTTTCAGCTGATTTTTCTCCTATTTCTTTTTGGATTTTTATATCATGCAAAGAAATTGGATTTTTGTTTTTTGAGTTTTTGAAAGGATATTTATGCTGAAATGGAGTGCCAATACTTAAAGTTGATTTTCCACTATGTTTGATTTTGTTAACTAAAGAAAGATGGATTACAGATATTTTCTTCTTAATATCCTTAATTTTTGCTGATTCAACTTTTAATTCTAAAACTATATCAGTAATATAGTTTAGTTGATGTGTTACTGAACTGGGTTCTTCTAGTGAGTGAACAATATGTGAATAATTGGGACCAGAGCAAGTAGGTGATGATTCAAGCATTAAACACAGTTAATTAGCTTAATTAATCAGTAATTATTTTAATAATCTTAGTTATTTTTGGTACATGGCTCTGATACCAAATGAAAGAGGACCTCAAGTACTACTAGTGAGAGAAATTACACATGCAGAAATTTAAAATTTTTGAAAGTAAGTTTTTAAGAATTGGACTTACAATGCAAATTTTAAAAGTTTAGGGGCTTAAGAAAAAATGAAGGGTATCTCAAAATTCGGTTAGCAAACTTTGAGGTACTAAAATATTCGCTCCAAAAATTTACGCCTCGAGTTATTAATGTCACGTTTGTTGGGGTACCTAAGGATTAACTCCATGAGTTTCTGCTGCAATGGTTTTCTCAGTTTAGCTAAATTTTTAATGAAATCTGAAGCATAGCTAAGGCATCCAAGAAACCTTTCTAACTACTTCCTATATTCAATCTTCTCAGGAAAATATTCTATTTTTTCTAGAATATGCTTTTGTAGAATAATTTGTCTACCATTTATCTCTAGACCTAAAAACTTAATCTCTTGTTCAACATGTATGAACTTGTTCTTACCAAGTATAATACACCATGATCAATGCATCGTTGGGTGACAACTAAGACATTATCTTTGTGTTGTTTTATAGTCTTGGAAAAGACAAGGATATCATCGATGTAAATTAAACAGTGATTAAGATCTTTGAAGATGTTACCCATTCTTCTTTGGAACATTTGAAGTGCTTTTTTCAGACCAAATGACATTACTATCCACTCATAATGTCCTTGAGGGGCACTAAAAGCAGTTAAAGGAATGCTTTCTTCATTCATTTTTATCTGTCAATGTTCGCTGTTGCAACCATTTTCAAGAACCAAGAGGCTCTTTGAATTCTACTAAAAATGACTGTTTTGTTGGGAATATAATAACCATCAAAGACAGTGCTATCATTAAGCTTTTTGTAATTGATTACCGTTCTAGCATTTCCCATTTTCTCTTTAGCATGATTTTTTACTATGAAAGTGGGACTGGTATGAGGACTCTTGCTATTCCTGATTAATCCTTTATCTAGATGTTCTTTGATTTGTTTATCAAATTCTTGGACATCCTGGTGTGTATACACCATTAGTTTGACTTGAATAATAGTGTTGGGATTTAACAGGGTGATTTTAGCAAACGTTTTATCTTTATCCCAAAATTTCAGAGGATTATAAAAGTAGAGCTCTTTGCATAATTTCTCTTGTTGTTTGACAATATGCTCTTTAATCGATAACTTAAGTAATGAGATTATTAGTGCTACCTCACGTTGTGCAGGCAATACCTTCTCACCACGCTGGTTGCATGCAAACTTAATTTTCTAATGAGTGTAAGCTTTATTTAATTTTTCAATAGGAACTGAGTGACTATTAATTGTGAATATTACTTAGTTTATGGTCTATTTACATGGATAATATATTCTGTGAAAATTATTTTCAATAATTATATCATGAGAGGGTTTATTAGTAGCCCATAGAACTGGGATAATGCATTGAACTCCTCCTAATTCTATTAATAACCCTTGTATGACTTCATTGTGGCTTACAATGCTATTATTAGCTATCCTTACTTGTAAGGGATTTTTGGCTCTTTTCCACATAAATCATGGAAATAAAGATATTTTTTCAAAGCATACAGAACAACCATTATCTATGTAGGTACACAACTCATATTTATTATATCCCTCTAAACATACATTTATTGGGATACAGATGCTATTAGGATTTGTGTTCGTGACTTCATAGCATGTCTCTATAGTCATATTTTTGGCTAATTCATCCTCATAGATTGACTCACCAACAGTTGTTGTTTTTGTACCTAATGACTTTCTTATCTAGACTCATACTTCTGTCTACATTGTGTCTTTCGAAAATTTATTCTACTCATTTCACTGGTCATACTAAACTCTTCTCTAGTTGATGAAGACTCTTCTCTCCATTCTGATCTTTCACTTAAGTTTCTTAATAATTGGGGTTTAATGGTGATTTTACCATTCTCATCAATTTTTATTGCATTTTTCTTATTGATTTTGGTGGGGTTAGTAAAGCTGGATATCTATGATTTATCAATCTTTATCTCATGATGATTGGATTTAGTCCTCTAAATTTTTTGCATAGGGGTGGGACTTTCAAACTTATCATTGTTACCTTAATTTTTGAATTTATAGTATTATCTAATTTGTAGATAATTTTTCAAAATATCCTTAGTGGGTATTCTGCTCTTTTTATATCCATTTCAACTGTTTTTAACTTAAGAGATAAGAAGTTTTTAGCAAATTCATCCTTTAGGCTTACATAATATCTAGGTTGGCAATTGAATCCTACTGATCCATTACATAAATTTGTTTTAATTTATGTGATAATTTGATTATTAAATTTGGTATGCCTAATATCAAAGAGCAAAGCATAAAGATCAATATCTTTGCCATAATATTGTAATGGACTAATTTGAACTTGAATGCTTCCAACATGGATATACTTGTACTTTCTATCTTTGTTATACCTAAGGATGTTTTCTCAATTAGTGAGATTAACTGCTCTAATATCATACTCATAATCTTTTATCTCTCGGTCTCATTCTGTCATTTCTCATACGTATTTGCTTTTTAATTGTAATAATGATTTTTTGATAGATTATGTCTTTTTGGATTATGGGAAAGCCTCAATCTCCTTTGACTTCCTCCATCTCATTGTCTACAACAAATTCTTCCCCTTGAGATCCCCAAGACTAATCGAGCCACTTTCCATCATATGATTGGTTTATTCAAAATCACTTTCTTCATAGTCATCTTCTAGTATAATTTCACCAATTCCTTTGTTGTTATTTAGGATTAGGTCTAGTGCCTCTTCCTCATTAAGATCAAAGAAATCTAGGCTACCTAGAGTTTCAATCAGCTTCTTATTCTTCCTATTTTTGCAGTCATTAGTATAATGTCCTACTTTTTCACATGCCCAGTATTTGCAGTTATTTTTCCCTGCTGGACTATAGGCTGCTTTCTAAAAAGTCTTTGTTTTTTAGGACTTGGTTTGTTATAATATTTTTTCTATATTTCTCGACCCTTATCTTATTAAAGCTCTGTTTCTTATAAAGTTGTCTTTTTTTTTTCTCCTTTTGGGTTCCTTTCTCCATTGGTGATGTGAATCACAATATGCTAGAAATTGCTTCTTAATTTTCTTTTACTTTTAGAGATCAAGGCACTGATCATTGACCTATTTTCTTAAATAAGAGATTCTTGAACCAAGGGTGTCTATGACATCCGCTCTTCCAAACCGTGCAATGTATTTTTTTATTAATTATGGTATTCATCAAATAGCGCAATTTGTCATGGAACATACCAAGATTAGTTTCATTATGCCCAATTTTATAATAATATTGACTAAATTCAGTAATATTATTCTCCAAATATCTCATATCCTATAATTCTATGTTATTAATCTTTTATTATCGTCTTGCTTTTTCTTTGGAATCAAGTTTAGCTCTGATAAATTCAGTTTTGATTTCCTTACATAAGTTTTTAAACAATGCAGTTGGTGTTTCCATCATTCTTAATGCAGTTTTACCATCTTCATTTAATGAATCATACTAGTAAGCTATAGTGCCAGAAAAACTATGCTCGATATAATTTAAGAAATTTCTAATATTCCATGTGGTATTTAAATTCAAGATACTATTCATTCCACTTTTTTCGTGCTCAAATATTTCTCCTCTATTACTAGCTCCATTGATATTTAAGATATATCCGGTTTGGCTAACTAGGGTAAGGCCAATCTCTTAAAAGGTCGGAGTTTTCCTTGAGATAAACCCGAAAGAAAAGTTAGTTGTACGTCCTGCTGGAATGTACCTAGGTCTCATAAAATGGGTATTTATTCTAGGAGGTTCACCAAATTCCTCAGGTTTAGGAACTACATTGTTAACTAGATTAGACTCAATTTCATTTGTATTGAGTTCTTCTCCAATCTCGTTAATCTCGTCCTCAAATACCTTTTCACCATATTTGTTTTATCTAGTTTCTTTCTAATTTCATCTCAAGATACAACATTGAGATTCCCTAGTCTAATTAGGTTTATCTGCTAATATATTTCTTCTTGTAACTGAATATTATTAGTCTCTTCATTATCATAAGATGATACATCTTATTTATCAACTATTGCACCTATGATTTTGTTTAATTCTTCTAGATTTTGTTCGTTATCAAACATATTATGTAATTCTTCCAGATTAAACTGCTTATACTCCATTCTCTTCATCTTTCTTTGCCTTTTCAGACGATTTTTCTGCTGATTTTTCTCCTACTTCTTTTTGAATTTTTATGTCATGCAAAGGAAATTGATTTTTGTTTTTTTGGTTTTGGAAAAGATGTTTATGCTGAAATGGAGTACTAATACTTAAAGTCAATTTTCCGTTGTGTTTGATTTTGTTAACTAAAGAAAGATAAATTACAGATAATTGCTTCTTAATCTCCTTAACTTTAGTCTTTAAGTTTTGTTAATTCAGCTTTTAATTTGAAAACTATATGAGTGATATAATTCAGTTGAGGTGCCATTGAAGTGATTCCTTTTGAAGATGGCACAATATGCAAATAATGCGGGGCAGGACAAGTACGTGATGATTCAAGCATTAAAGATAGTTAATTAGCTTATTTAATTATTAATTAGCTTAATTATAATAATTATTTTGGGTCACATGGCTCTAATATCAATTGAAAGAGGGCATCGAGTAGTAATTTTAAGGAAAATTACACATGCACAAAATAAAAATTTTCAAAAGTAAGTTTTTCAGGATTTTGGTTAAAAATGCAAATATGAAAAGTTCAGCGGTTAAGATGAAAATGAAAACAGTGACCTACCCCCTTAGAATAGTTTCCACAGAATATTGACCTTTTTAAATATATTCTAATAACATGGTTCCTTAATTATGATTTCCACACAAAGTAAGGTATCCGGCAGTGATGTTTTGATTCCAAAGAGTTTTTTTTTTGAGAAAGTGCAAATAGGTAGAAGTTGCTCTAAGCATTTCTCAATTTTCTTATACCTCCAAATTAGTCAAAATAGAGGCTGTCTATTAATTGCGAAAAGCAATTTCTAGAATTTTGTGATGAGTACAGGAATATGGAAGGCAATGTGCAAAGGGGTGTTTCTAAAGTGGATGATTTTACTCAAGCGTATCTAAGAGATAATGATGACAGTCTGTGAGAGAACACATGGCTTCATTTAATGAGGTTCAAGTTGTAGCTCAATTAAGAAACAACTACAGTTCATTCCCTTCATTGAAGGTTGTGTTGTATATAAATGATATAGAGTTTATTGACACCAATCCAAACCTAACCCCACCTCATGTGCAAACAGCTAGGTTTGTTAAACCTATCATATAGGCTGGTAAAGGAAATGGGATTATGAAGTAGGATGAGCACATCCCAACCAATGCTGAGAAAAGGAAGGGTATTGTGATTTAGGATAAGCATCTCTAAACTAGGATAGCCTTACAGGTTGATAAGGCAAGGGCTTAATAGTTCTCACTAAAGATGTCAATTACTTTGATTAATTTAAGAATAATGACATATTAGATGATGACAATGCATCTGATTATGAAGGTGATGGCTAAGATGATGGGAGTGTGAATGAGGAAGAAGATAGTGGATCTGACTGTAGTGTGGTCGTTGAGGATGGTTTATTTAAGCCTAGTATTGAGGATGAGATAGATAGATATGAGAGGATGTGTATTAGGGGCACAATATAGGAGGAAGAGGGTGATAGTGAAGTGGTTATGAAACAAGATGACATGTTTGAAGATAAAAACCAGTTTCTTGATGTGTTTAAGGACCGTTTGGTGTAGTAGGAAACCCATGCGAACTATATAGGAAACAAAATGAGGGAAAAAGATTCATTGCTATTAGTAAAGGGGTTCATTATTAATGCAAAATTCATGCTTCTCTTATGCAACAAGATGTTACATCGTTAAAATAATCTCTGACAAGTATTCATGTGCTAAGACTTAATACAGTCCTACAACATTACCAGCTTGGATAGCCAAAAAAATGCATGATGAATTAGGGCTCATCTTTCAATGCAGTCAGATCTATCGCTAAGACATTGATGAGGAGGCATGGAGTGGTTAGAGACTTACCGGTTGTGAGGAGGGTAAGAAGGATGATGTTGAACATGAATGAGGGCAAACATGAGAAAGCTTATCAGAATTTTGCCAAAGTATTTGGAAATGTTGAAGACAACACCCAGGTTCAATCATGTGCTTTAAATAGAAACAACCAGAAGAGGCAGGATAGAGGACAGTTGTCAAGAGGTTGTTCATATGTTATAATGCTTGCAAGGGAAGGTTTTAAAGGTTGCAGGGAGTTAATTGGATGGATGGGTGTCATGTGAAGTGACCACCCCAAGCTATTCTCCTCATTGCTTGTGGTCTAGATATTGATAATCATTGTTTCCCAATTGCATCTGGTTGATAAAGAAACCAAAGACAATTGGGTCTATTTCTTCAATGCTTTGAAAGGAATTCTTGGTGATGACCACATCCACATGGATGACTAAACTTTCACAACAGACAGATGCAAAGTATCAATTTATGTCCATTGAAGTCAATTAATTGATTCAAGAAGGATTGGTATTGATTGCATACTTTTTAATCTATTTGCAAGAACTGAGAGCATCTTTCTAAGAGCCTGTAGGAGGATATCTGTCATCCACTTTTAAAGGAACGTTCTCAAAGCATTCCAAGGTCCAAAAGCTCAAAGCTTTAATGACAAGAGTTTCTAATGCATACAATGCATGAAGCTATAGGAAGGTTCAAAACACTTCACAAGCACCCAATAGTTCACAGTTGGTTACTTGATGAATCCAAAGACCATTCACGTATGTAAGTGGTGGTTTTTAGTAGGGCTGTGCAAAACCGATTAACCGAAGTTTCAGTTAACTGAAAATTGATTAACCGATTTTTCGGTCCAAGAAAAATCCAAACCGTAACCGAACAGAAAATCTCGGTTAACCGTTTTTCAGTGAACCAAAAATTTCGGTTCACCCAAAATCTGAACTGTAACTGAATCGAAAAGTCGGTTAACCGATTTTTCGATTCGGTTAACCGGTTTTTCGGTTCGGTTACCTGTTAACCATTCACAAATAATAAAAAAGTATACTTTCTTACCTAAATTTTTCATTTTTATGACTAAGATTTTTTTATAAAAATTAATTTTTGATTACCATCCATAAATAATAAAAACAGTGCACTTTGTTACCTAATTTTTTTATTTTTTATGTATAAATTTTTTGGAAAAAAAATTAATTTTGGTTCGGTTAACCGTCGGTTAATTGAATTTTCAAATCATCTGAACCGTAACCGAACTGAAAACCGAAATCTTTTTTCGGTTCGATTAACTGAATCGATTTTTTTGAAAAAATTGTGCGATTAACCGATTTTTTGGTTCGGTTTTTTCGATTTTTCGGTGCGGCTTTCGGTTTCGTTTTTTTTTTTTGCACACCCCTAGTTTTTAGTCAATAAAAATTGCATCTTTAGCCAACAGAAATTACATATTTGGTAAACTAAAATTGAAGTTGTTGCAGCTTTAATAAACTGAAATTACGTCAACAAACTAAAATGTGCACGTGTGTTTAATACATATGTATTTTTCACTAATGCAGGTATCTTTTTCCAACCTCCACAAAGTCAGAAGTCAACACCACTAGCTTTCTAGAGACTCAGAATAATGCTCTAGACATGGTAAGAGATAGGCCTATCTATAGTCTTCCTAAGGAAATTTCATCAGTATTGATTGAGTGGCTAACAGTGAGGGTTGTACCCAGTGTGAAACAGATCTTAGCTACATTTCAGAAGGATTGATAGGGTTCTCTCTAGCAGGTTGTGCATATAGTATACTTACAATAGCTGAGGGAAGGACAAAGTTTATTATAAACCTAAGGGAGAAGACATGTGACTGTAGCTATTGGCAGATCACATAGATTCCATGTAAACATAGACTTAGGGCTTTGATGTTCTTGAAACAATTTGGAAGAGTAGGTGCATATGCTTGTATTATAGAAAAGTTTAGAGCTGCATATGATTTGAAATTTTACCTTGTCAAAGACACTAACTTCTAGCCTAAAATGCCTAACCTTCCGTCACCATTTTCCCACAACGAAAAAAGGCAAGCTACCCAAGAATAGGAGGACATGATGGAATGAGGGTAGGAACATGAAAAGCTTCTCAACAGTTAGGTGCAAGAATTGTAAAAACTTGGACCACAGTTAGTCCACTATTAGGGAAGAAGCCTGGGATAATAAAGCCTAGAAATAAGTCAAAAAAACAAAAGAAGCAAGCTAATGAAGCAGGCTTTCTCACATTAGAAGTTGGGCCTTTAAGCTCATAGGGCAGGGCTTGTCTTGATCTAGAGTTGGGCCTTCAAATTTAGAGCCCATAATAGCAAGATCTTCATCTCCAAGGAGGCTCACTAGGAAATTTTTGTTTGAAGCTCAATAAGCGAAGTCAAACGTGTAAAGAAGAAGTTAAACTCTATATTGACCTCTAACCATCAAAGACTCCTCTACCATGACTGCAATCCCTTCTCTATCATAGCCCATTGTCAAGTATCACTCCAAACCATGGCCTAAGTCCAACTGGATAGTTCAACTCAAAAACTAAACCCAAGGAAGAAGATTGCATTGATTTAGGAAAGAATTAGATCTTTGCATTAATTCATAGTTTAGGCTGTTAGAATAGACACTTTTTGTTGCTTGTGGATGATGTTTGTTTTTCCTTAGGACATCTAAATTCTGGTCCTTGTGAATGATATAAGTTTTTTTGAGGAGGGTTGAGGTTGGCAATGATGTATTTAAGTAGCCAATCGTATGTATGAAAATAACTTTCACTGCTTATAACTAAGTAAGCAAATCAACTAGTGCATTTCCCGATTAGCAGGAAAATATGTACTCAATGACCCTTGACACACTTTGATATAATCAGCTTTGCATACTTGCTTTAAGGCGGCTACTTTTGCTACTATTGTAACATCGCTCAGGCTTGGATTTCTTGGTATAACTTAAATTCTACAATTCTTTCATCACTTATGCTTCATATCAAGGAAATGTTATTGAGGAGGACTACAACTTGAAGCAATAATTCATATTGAATCAAAGCATTCCATTAATCAATCTCAAACATTACAACTTTTTTTTGACCATTTCATGGCCTTGTAAACACAAGCAGCATTTGTGGCACCATTTTGTGTCCTTCCAAAACACCTTTCCTAACATTCACAACTCAAGCTCAAGCTTTGGTAGCTAAAATAACAATTAAAACAAAGAAGATTCCTATGCTTGACAAGATAATCACCCTAACTAAATCATATATCCTTCCTAAAGTTATTTTAGATTCCTCCCTCCCTTATGTTGTCTCATTGTAGATGCTTGCTAGATTCTCCTTCACATTATATAACCCATTTATTCTTATCAGCTATTTGCTTCCCATAGCCATTGCATCTTTGTCTTCCTTTTTAGCTCTCCCAAACACATTGCCTTCTTCCTCTACCCACAACATGAGCGCACCACATTTCACACAACCATAATATGGCCTCATGAGGTTTATGTCAGATCTAGAAGCAAAATACATTTCAGATGGTCCCTTAGATTTGGGACAATGAACCTTTTGGTTTGAAGCTTGATGAGATCCATAGCTTGAACTCCCATTTGTGGATACAACTAGTACATGCAAAGTCCAATTAATTTGACAATAATTATTTGATAGTATCAAAAATTTATTAATCATATACGATTCCCACCGGTCAGCCCATAATTTCCTCGACAAGTTAATGGAATGAATTGAGGATGATTACTTAGTGTTTTGAATTTAACATATATTAAGCTTGCGTTGATAGAAAGAGGAAAAAAATCAACTTGCCTTCTTCATATGTGCAACAACAATAAATTCAAACTCTTCAATGGTGGAATATACAAGAAAGGCGATGTGTTTAAAATAGTAATTGAATCTCAATGAACAAAGGAACAGATAGAGAGAGGAAAGAATAGATAGAAAGAGGAAAGGAAATCAGATTTTCTATTGATTTCCCTTTTTTCATTTTTCCTTTGACTTTGTTCTATGGTTTGAATTCTACACTAAGGTACTTTGATCCCTTTCCTACATCTCATCGAAATCTACCCTCGTATCAACACTTTTTCCGTAGTTAGGTAGGTTACATAATTAAAAGGTGAGGGGTTATAAAAATTATTCACATAAAACTCAATGGAGGTATATGATAATAATCCCATTACAAGGTAATGACATTTTGGGTAACCTTCAATCTTCAGTATATGCTCTTATGAGCATTTGAGTGATTATATGAAATGTTTTACATGTTCCTGACATCATCGTGTTTTATGTGATACTATATTCAGAAGAAGCTTGTATTAGTGTTTCCCACATTTATTGGATATTTTATGTTGATACTCCATGCATACTCTGCTCTTTCCACTTTAGGGCTATGCCTTATAAATTGGCTTGCACAAGGCCAGGCAAATGTTACTTGGACTGTGGCGCACGTGAAGAAGCTTTGTGTCTAGATGTATTAAAATATTGTTTGGCATAATCTCCCGAAAGTTGTCATGAATCTATGGCCAATGGGAACCTGAGACCATCAATCATCTAGCATAGCATAATGTGTAGGGCTTGTAAAAATCCGTCCAATCTAGCTATTTGAATTTGTCTGATAAGAAGAAAATTGGGCACGACTGCAAACTTTTTGTCCAAATTTGAAAATTTGGCAATCAGTCATGTTTAAATTTAAATCCTGGCCGAGTTCAAGTTTGGACATTCAGGCCTGTATGGTTTAGATATTATTAACCATTTCATGTTTGGACAAATTCGGACAATCAAATAACCAAGTTTGGGCATCGAGTCACTCAGTTTGAGTATAATTTGATCTAATTCTTTAGAAAGTTGAATAAGAAAATTTAGTCAATTAGATTTAGACATAAAAAGTCGGATTCAGGTTCAATCACACAAATTTTAGCCAGGATGTCAAAGAGTCATCTCATATATTCGGGCAAATAGCCTGAAAATTGGGCATCCGGATCCGGGTTCAGTCTGGTCAAAGTGTTAGATTTATGATTCAAATACTATTGGTACAAAGTTATTCAAATGTCCGATTTTTTCAAACCTGAATTGTTATAGACTCGAAGTTTGCTAACCTTATTAACTCATTTATTTTGCTGCACTAAACACATGACATTATGGATTAAATCTCACATGCAATCATAGAGGCTTTTTCGCTGATTATATTTCTTGCTATAATTGAACCAAACATGCTTAGCCAAGTAACTTATCGCAACTTTTTGAGAAAGTCTAAAGTGTATTTGTAAAATTTACGCTACTCACTTAGGGTTAGCGTCATACCAATACAATCGGAGTGTAATAATAAGAAAAGCCCTAACACCAACATTGTCAAACATACATCCTAACAATTGAGAATAGTTCCTCCAAAATTAGACAATTATGGTTAACTAATTTTTTTCAATCATCCTATAGGAAATAGAATGTTTCCCGTTGAAAGCTCTACATTCTTTATTTTCGTTGCTAGAAAGCCATGTATTTCAGCGACAAAAACAAATTACCATAACTTCTCCTCTATGTATTATAATCATACATGATCCTAATAATATCAATAATCTCTGTCCTTAACATTTCAAACCAAGCATTTCACTCTTTTGATCTCCAAATTGGAGGGGGGGGGGGGGGGGACAAAAAACACACTTTTTCCTCTTTTCGTTTTTGTTCTTTTGGACCTTGTAATTAAAATTTCCTATAATTTATGTCAGCTAGCATGGTGGACCTTTGGATAAAGACAGTTGTCGTTGTGCTAATTGGATTGCTCTTTATTTCTTCCTACTTCCAAAGGGCAGAAGCTGTGGAGACTAAAACCAGCAATGATATGAAGCCAATAGAAGGAATTAATTGGGCAAGTTCGTTAGTGATGCTGCTATGAAGGAAAACAATTTACAAAGCCCACAAAAAGAGATTGAAATAATTAGTGATGATAGGGTCAGTAGAGGATTTTGTTAGGCAATTTCATTAGTTATAATGTTATAAAGAAAGACAACGCCACCGAAAGGAAGCTATTAAACACGTTCATTAGTTATGATGCTATGAATAAAAATAGAGCCATAGGAAGGCACTTGTTGAACAGGTTCAACAGTTATTTTAACTAGAAAAATATAGATTTTCCCATGGGGAGAAAGCTCTTGAACAAGTTTAGTAGTTACGATACTGTGAAGAAAAACAGACCCATTGGAAGGTAAATATTAAATAGATTCAATAGTTATTTTAAAGAGAAAAATAGAGCCACCACCACTGGAAGGACGATCGTGAACAAGTTACTAGTTATTATAAAAAAGAAATACCTAGCAGTGTCAGGTTACTAGCTATAATCTCAAACGTTGTAAGTCATTAACAATAATTGTTAAGGAGCCATGCGGTCAACAATGCATAAGTGGTCTAGCTCCAAAGAGAGGAATTTGTTGCCTTAAATACCTTGTCCTCTCTTTCCTTTTGTCCTGTTGAACCACCCTAATTAAAATTCCCATAATGTAAGTTAACTAGGTATTGAACAAGTTTTATTGTTAAAGAGAACAAATTGTGTTAATTATTAGGGTCATAGTGGGTTTGGGGCTCATTTCTTCTCCTTGTACGTTGTGATAGCTTTTCACATTAAGTAGAACATATGTATTTCAGAGTAGTGAAAACTTCATTTGAGAAAACCTTATGTCTACATGTATATGCAGTTAGCATGTATTTTGTGTTGGTTTATTATAATGTAAAATGATTCACTTATTCAAAACCTTTCAAATTATTATAAGAGAAATGAAATACCTACTAGCATCACGTTACTATAGGTTTCTAGCCATTATCTTCAAACTCATAAGTTATAGTAATAGTTACTGAAGAGCCTTGAGGTCAATAATGTATGGGCAGTCTCGCACCAAATAGAGCAATTTATTGCCTTAAATAGGGCAATATTTTTTTGCTTGAAATGACGATCCAAGGAGGGAGCTTACATGGAAAAAATACCATGATGACAAATTCAACAAACATTCTATTATAAAATTAATTTCATACAAGAAGAGTGATCCACTAGGTTTATGTTATTGTCCTACTCATCCTAATGTCCCCAGTTTGAAATCTACTCATGTGTGATATCCCAACAATCTCATATCTATGAGTTTTGTCTAAACCACATTGAGATCCTTGCCTTTAGGTGAAAGACCTTAGGGAAAGTGCCAATCCACCATCAAGAGACACTTGCCAAAGCTTATTCATATATTCCACATTTCACTGTAAATTGAGCCTCCATAACACCTTTTGTTCTTGGAGCGCCATTGAGCTAGGCCATCTATTACCATTTTCGTATGTGAGGATTTTCACAATTATGAGAGAGTACCACCAAGTTATCTAGACACACAAAAGTGTGCACAAACATGTATTAGTCATAGTAGGTCAAACGAATTGATGATTAAAATGAATAAGAAAAAAAATATTACTATGTTGTTATTTTACTAAATCTAGAGGAACATACTTAGCCCTTGTTAGCCAAAATAACAACTTAAGCTCCCTCAAACTCATAAATGTTTGGGGTAATAATAGCTCTTTTGATGATTTCGTTTGAGAAAAAAGATTAATTCTTGCACGGTTTCATTTAGAAGCTAGGAAGAGGGGAAACCTCTTTTATTGTAGTAGTGAGATTAGTAGAATTGCCTATAGGGTTTGCCAAAAAAAAGAGGTAAGATCTTGAATTTAGTGGCTAATTAGAAACAATATAATTATGGTTTTCCATTGAGGAAAATGCACTGATGTCCAAAGCATAGGCCAACAACAATTGTTAGGCTGGCCTTGATTGTTACATGAATCTTAGGATGTGTCATTGGACATAACAACATTTAGAAACATGTCAGCAATTGGAGAGGAATTTGAAGCTGGGTTTACAATGACATATAAGGGACAGTATTATGGAGCACCTAAACTTTGCACCTTAATTGCAATTACTTCCAACTTTGATCCGAAATCTCACAATTTGTTTAGTAATCTAATCTTGGTTCAGTGAAAGAAATTGTATTAGAACCTAAAAGGGTGTATTAAGTCATATATAACATTTTTTTTATCACTTTCTATTTTTGTTATCCCCTAGTCAATTATCCAATTGATATACATCTATCTAATTACACATGAGAAGTTATTTTTACACAAATAAAAAGTTTGCTAAAAGCATATTGTCATATTGTGATTGGCTCATTGTCATTTGCTATGATTAAAAAAAAGATTTTTTTCATGGTGATGTTTTCTATTTAATGACGCCCCATCATGTTAGTGCAAACTCAGTATCCTTGTTACTGTATTTAAAATGTTTGATCACATATATAATTTACTTATGCCCTATTCTTTTCCATGATGGTGAACTAATAAGGCCACAACATATAGCTTCTTATAACTTTTGGTGCAAAATTATTGTTAGGTTTGAAAAAGTTAGTAGGAGAATTAGGTGATTGATATGTCCCCGATCTGCCCATGCCAACAGTGGTTGGCAGTGGTGACTATAAACCCCCCTCCCCAAAAAATTAGAAAAAGAAAAAGACAAAGATGTTTGCATGTTGTGCTCTGCCATGTTTTCCACTTTAACCTTTTGTCCTTCCATGTTGACATGAGTTGCGTAGGGATAGGACTAGAAACAATGCATACCTCCAGAACATGCCTCCACAGGTTGGTGTAAATAACCGAAAACCGTGAGAGTAGTGATTGGAGAGTGAAGTGAAGTAAGAGGGGAACATAAAGTGTGCAGTGCGGGTGGAGAGAGGGGACGATGTAGAAAGTTCGTGTGTAGCCTATTCGCACCACCTTGCTCGGGTGGTGGAATATGGATGGGTCTAGAGTGTGTAACTTTTTTTGGGGGGGGGGGGGGTTGAGGATGTTTAGAGAGGGCACGACAATAAGAGAGATGAAGGAGGGGCCAAAGGAGGGATGACCTAACATTAACAAACACCTTTGGTGGCTTTGTTGTGAATTGGTGAGTAGGATAGGGGTATCTACATTTATTCTTTCTTTACCTGTTTGGTTTTGTTGGGAGAGCTAGGACCCTTAAGATCATTGGCTGTTGTGATCTTGTGGTGGTCTAGGTGGGGTAGGGGATTTTAAAACCTTTTTTTTGGGCGGGGGGGAGGGGCGGGGGGGGGGGGGGGTCGGGACAGGGAGGAGTGTTTGAGCGTTGGGGAGGCGTTGTTGGTGGTGCTCACTACATGCAATTGTCTGTGCCGTTAGTGGGGTGGAAGGGACTGCAAATGCAGCTCGAGGATAATGGTGTCCTGAGGGTGGAGGGGTCGAGTTTCTATTTAAATTTAGTCTGAGTGGCTTAAGTTAAATTTAATTTTTGATAGTATATAAAAATGAATATAATTTATTGAATAACTAAACATACTCTTTCAAATGTCTTATTGAAAAAAGAATTAGTATCATCTTGCTGCAAACAATCTACACATTCACTCCTTAGCAAACAGGGCAAAAAAAAAATTCTACAAATCGACTCATGACAGCTCTAGATTGCTTATGAATAGCTACGTGACACATTCTATGGTTGTCTTTTGGTTAGATAAACGGACCTACAACAGGATAAAGATGAATATAGTTTCTTAAACATAAACTTCTAAACGTGCAAACTTGGCTAAAAAAGAATATACGTCTATGGGGAAAAGAGGGGGGGGGGGGGAGTTTGTGCTGTGGGAGTATTTGCATCTAATATTGCCCCTATTGGTCGTATTGGAATTAGGGAGAATGCTTCCTTCTCTATTTTTCCCATCGTCTTTATCACTTTTGCCTTTTTGCATGTGCTCCAATCTAAAACTTTTTTTTCTTGAGGGATACCAATTCTTTGAGCTTCCATTTAGAAAAGAACCCAAAAATTGTGATATGTGGAAAGTAAATTACTGATGCTACATTCCTGCTCTATTTCGATACTCTAGATAATATATTTGGTTGACTAACTTAGTTATCATATTTTATAACTTTAGTACTAATTTCTTTTACAAAACTGAATCTTCTTCATTTTTATTTTATATATTTGGAAATCAAATGGATAAAAGAAAATGATGGCTTTTTATCAGATGTTATGTTGAACTTCTTAAGGTAAACTACGATGATTCTGGATCAGATTTTATCTTCTGATGCATGCACAATGTGATTTGGGTTAATTTGTTTCTTCCATTGTGGAGTATAGCTTTTTAATGGTGGGTTTCGACTTATTAATATGACCAAGTGGGTAAATAAGTAGGTGTCATGTGTATCTTAATGGGGGTGACACATAGGTCCTTCCAGCTTGTTTTTTAGGGTTTCTCTCTAACCCAATAGGTTGAGAACATGCCATCTTATTATTTTATCAGTTTCCCATAATTTTATTATTATGCAATATCTACCGCTCAATAATTGTCAATCATATATGACAAAGCATGGCAATTGCAGTTTCTCAACCGATACTTAATCATAGAGGCCATTGATAGTGGAACAAATAGAAATGTAGAAAATAAGTTGACTTCCAATGAAAAAACTTACTGGCATATGAGTAAGACATATGTTTCTTTTATAAATTATATGTTAAAAATATTAAGATTTCTACCATATCTGAAAAAATCTTTGATTTCTAATTTTGATTTTAGTAAATTATATTCATTTGTTTTCTTTGGTTTTTTTTGGTTTAGTGCATTTTCTATATTTACCAGTTCTATTCCAATAATACAGTTTCTTTTTTAAATTTTTTTAAAGCTTAATAAGGGTTTGACCAACCTCTACAGTTTAGGATTTATATAACTCGAAGTCTTGAGCTCGGTATCCTTTCAAGAGAATGGAGATACAACAACAATGACAATGCCCAGTGTTGAATTCATGAGAATGGAGATACAACAACAATGACAATGCCCAGTGTTGAATTCATGAGAATGGAGATCAAAGCGGAAAATGAACGAGAAATTTGGCTGCATAAATTTGAGTCATTAGATTAAGGGGAGATAGTGAAAATCATTTTTATAGACCAAGAGAAATAGAAATGAGGTAAGGAGCAGAGAATATAGTAATAGGGTGTATGTTCTGGTTAGGATTTATCTAGGATATTATTACTTTTTGAGATTAAGCATCATTTTAGCTTTGTGTGAATAAGCCATGTTCAAAACCCTCAATATTTAGATGATTTGGTTTGGGCTTTACGCCCGGTGAGTTTTTAACAGGGCTAACAGAGGCTACCGGAGGTTGTATAGGAGAATATTCATCGTTCCTCTCTTTTTGGTAGTGACAAAGGCAGAATTTTAAGGGGTATCAGAATAATATGTACATAATAAAAAATTGTGCATCCATACTATAACAATTTTCAAATTCTCTACAAGAATATTAGCAACTGAAATTAAAAAAAAAAGATCAGTTAGATTCAAATTCTCTATAAGAATAAGTAATACAACAATTTTTTTGTCATTATTAAACATTATAATTGTGCATCCATACTATAACTTGATATTCATATTAGTTAGTCATCAAAGTACACCCTCTTGTTATCCCTTACATTCATCCAATAACAATTTATTATATGCAAATTCTGTCAGTACGCTTTTTCCGACTTTTGACTCACATAATGCACATACTCACATACCCATAATGGTACCAAATTAATAGCATTGCTTCTAATATTATAGATATACACATCAAATTCATAATCTCTAATATAATAGATATTGAAGCAAGATTGTATTCTTATATTAAGACGAAAATAGTATTAAGCCTTTCATTTAGAGACCGGATTTTGAGACTAAGTTATTATAGGGTTTAAATTGGGACATTGCATTTGTTTCTAGAGGAAAATAGTTTTGAACTTTATGAGTGTTGTGAGTCTTGGGTAGCAGTTATGAAAATTAAATTGGTTGTTTTCTAATAGAAAATGATGTTTTTAAGTTAGTCAATATTATATAAAGTACTAAGTAATTATGCAAGTTAATGTAATAGGAGTACAGATGGGCTTCGATGTAACAAAGTTTGCTATGGTTAGTTCTAAGAAATTATTAAAAAAATACAATTTAATTAAATTTAAACACCTGCAATGCTACGATATTCCTGATATGCAAATTAATATCCACACTATTGTCGAAAAAAAAGGGCAAATCTAACTTAGGCACACTGGAAAATTTGAACACGCACCTCAAAGTAGACGTCTGTTTCCACACTCGCAACCATTGTACCAAATAGGGTTTCGTATCTTTCACTTCTTACAAATTATATTTATATGTTATAAGTGTTTTTTTTAAAAATTCTCAAGCACAATTTGGGGGGGGGGGGGCAAGGGGTGTTAGCTGACATCACTGCAGTGACTCTGCCACTGATTGCAAGGGAATTGTCATTGTAGACCTCCCTCGAGTTTTATGTAAAATTTTTTAATGCCCCTCACCTTTTTTCCTAATTTTATAACCTCCTTATTTCTTAAAAATATGGTCATGTATAAGAAACCATCTAGCTAAATCACACTGGAGTAATAGATGGATGAAGATGCCCTTACTTTTGTAAAAAAGTGAAATGATGACTTAATTTTTGGTTGCTTGATTACTAAACACTCTACTACTTAGTGATCACTCTCTCTTTCTCTCTCTCTCTCTTTTGCTAGTCAAAGTTTCAACTACGCTTGTCTTCTAACTTAAAAAATTATTCAAAACCCTAAAAATCTGGGCATGCGAGAGTTTCATAAGTTAAAGCGTGCAAAATCCAGAAGAATCGGTGCAAGATTGAAGTGTTGCTTCATTTGGAAAACATTGAAGTTGAAGAGTTCATGATCAATGGAGGAAATTAATAATCTTTTTCAATTGAAGTTAGAAATTCAAAATTTTTTGTACACGCAAAGTTTGATTTTGTTTGGAAAATGGTAGTATATGAGAAAATGAGTAAATTGTGAATCTATAATTGTCTATTGGTCACTGACATGGCTTCCTCTATTTTTATGCGATTTGTAAAACTAGGGCTTGCTTTGTGGCCTTAGGTTAATTAGAAAGTTGTATGCTAATAATGCACAGTTTAAAATGCAAGAACTTTATATACCTGATTGACGTGAGGTGATAATTCAAAATACAAAGTTAAGGGTTGTGTATGCTTGGCTAATGTGAGAAGCTGATGAGTAGAGATATTCGAAGTAGTTAACTCATATTGTTATTGATTATACACTAGTGAAGTGTAGCTAATCCCATTTTTTTGTTTTGGGTTTTAAATTGTTTCGCTAATTTGGTAGATGAACAATGAGTTTAAAATTGTATTTATATATAAAAAATGGAGCTATATTGGTCATTGAAGGGATAATGATAAGTATGGGGTGATTAAGCTAGTGAGGAATGCCTATGAGTTTTTTTGAGAAAGCACAAATAGGTGAAAGTTGTCCTAGGTATTTCTCTATTTTCTTACGCCCTCTAAATAACTTAAAATAGAGGTTGCATATCAATTGGAAAAGTAGTTGCTAGACTTGTGTGATGCATGGTAGACCTATAAGGGAATATACTCCTTTTTTCATTGTTGATAAGGACAAGCCAACTGTAATTGGAGAAATAGTTAATAGGGATGGGAATAAGGCTATGAATAGGGATGTGAATGGGGAAGGGAATAAGAATGGGAATGGCAATATGGAAGGCAACATACAAGGAGGTGCTCCTGAAGTGGCTGATTTTGCTCAACGACATCTAGGAGATGATTATGAGAGTATATAGGATGCCATAGTGGTTTCATTTGATAAGGTTCAAGTTGCAGCTTAATTAAGGAACAAGTGCAGTTCATTCCCTTCATTCGAGGTTATACTGAATATAAATGGTAGAAAGTTTATTAACACTAATCCAAACCCAACCCCACCTACTATGCAAATAGTTAGGCTCATTGAACCTTTGATAAGGGGTGAAGAAGATTATGATTGAAGACGAGCACATCTTACCTAAGGTTGAGAAATAAAACAACATTGTGATTCAAGATGAGCTTCTCCTACATAGGATTAGCTTACATGTTCTTAAGGGCAAGGGCTTTACCTTCTCATTAAAGATGTGAATCGCTTTGATGGATTTTAGGATAATCACAATTTAGAAGATGAGAGTACACTAGATTGTGAAGACAATGGCTAAGATGATGGGAGTTGAATAAGGAAAAGGTCATGGACCTGACTTAGTGTAGATAAGGAGAATCTATTTAAGCATAATAGTGAGGATAAGGTAGACAAATATGCAAGGATGTATGCTAGGGCACAATATGGGAGGCACAATACATCAATGGGACATGCTTGAAGATAAAAACCAATTCCTTGATGGTTTATGGACTATTTGGTGCAGGAATGCGTCTATGTGAACAACATAAAAACAATAAGGAAAAGAGATTCAATGCTTTTTATAGGGGGTGACTATCAATGGAGAATTTGTGCTTCTCCTTTGCTAGATGATGTTACTTACATGATGAAGACAATTTTTGGCAAGCATTCAAGTGCTAAGACTTAACACAATCTTATAACCTTGGCAGATTGGACAGCCAAAAAGTTGTATGAGTAATTAGGGCTCATCCTTCAATGTTAGTCATATTTATGGCTGAGGCACTGATAAGGAGACATGGAGTAGTCAGAGACATGTTGGTTGTGAGAAAAGGGCCAGAAGAATGATATTGAACATGATTGAGACGAAACATGAGGAAGGTTATGAGAGCTTGCCAAAGTATTTGGAAATGTTGAAGGTTGTAAACCCAGTTCATTCACATACTTTAAATGGTAACAACTAGAAAAGACAACAGAGAGACTAATGTTCAAAAGGTTGTTAATGTGTTATAATTCTTGTAAGGAGGGGTTTTTAAAGGGTTATAGGAAATTGATTGTCCTGGATATGTGTTATCTGAAGTGACCTTACTAGGGCGCTCTCCTAATTGTTTTTGGTCTAGATGGTGATAGTCATGGTTTCCCAATTCCTTTTGTCGCATTTGATGAAGAGAGGAGGACTATTGGTTCTAGGTGTTCAATGCTTTGGGAGGAGTTCTTTGTAATGACCACATGGTTGATTACACTTTTATAGGAACCATATGTAAGGTATCAATTTCTATCCATTAAGGTTAATTAATTGGTTCAAGCATGAATGACATTGATTGCATATATTTTGATCCATTTGTAGGGCATAATTACTGCAATTAGGAGCATGTTTTGATAGGTTACTAGGAGAATATGCGTGGTCTATTTTCAGAGGAACTTTCTAAAAGCATTCCAATGTCCAAATCTCAAAGCCTTGATGATGAGAGTTTCTAATGCGTACAATGCATGAAGCCCTTGGAAGGCCATGGAAGCCCTTTATAAGCTAAGCCCAATAGCTCACTATTGGTTGCATGATAAACCTAAGCACTTATGCAGGTAAGTAGTGGTTTTTAGTCAACTGAAATTGCATCTTTAGTGAACTGAAATTGCATATTTAGTAAACTAAAATTGAAGTGGATGTAACTTTAATAAACTAAAATAACATCTAGAAAATGAAGTATGCATGCAAGTTTAACACATATTTATTTTTCACTAAAGCAGACATCTTTTTTAAACCACCCTAAAGTTAGATGACACTACCGCTTGCTTTATGGAGACTTTGAACAATGCTATGAACATGGCAAGGGACAAGCCTACCTATAGTCTTCTTGAGGAAATTTCATCAACATTGATTAAGTGGTTTGGTAATAAGAGAAAGGCAGTTGCTGGTCGGAAAGGCAGGGTTACACCTAGTGTGAAACAGATCTTAGCTACTTATCAGAAGGATTATCAAGGATTCTCTCTACAAGGTTGTGTAGCTATGATATTGCAATAGCAAAGGGAAAAGGAAGGTTTATTATCAGCCTAGGGGGGAGGACATGTGACTGCAACTATAGGCAAATCATAGGAATTCTATGTAAACATGAGGTTAGAGCTTTGGTGTTCTTGAATAAGAATTTGGAAGAGTGAGTGCATGAAGCTTGTACCGCAGGAAAATTCAGAGTTGTATATGAGTTAGAAGTTTACCTTGTCTAAGGCCCTAATTCCTGACCTAGAATGCTAACCTTCTATCATCAATGTCCCGGCCAAACTCTAAGAAAAGAGGTAGGCCACCTAAGAATAGAAGGAGAGGATGGAATGATGGGACGAAAAGGAAAAGGTTAGCAGCAGTTTGGTGTAAGAATTGTATAGAGTTGGGCTATAATTCAGCTAACTGTCCATTATTAAGGAAGAAGCCTGGGATAAGAAAGCCTAGACGTAAGTCAAAAAATACAAGAGGACAACCAATTAGCATGCTGTCATATTTGAAGTTGGGCCTTCAAGATCATAGGGAAGGTTTGTCTTAACTTTAGAGCTAGGCCTTCAAATTCAGATTCCACTGAAGCAACAACTTTATCTCCAAGGAGGTTTGCCAAGTAGTTGTTATTTGAAGCTCAAAAAGCTAAGTCAAAGGTGCAAAGAAGAAGTTAAAGCTTGTCTTAACATCTTATCATCATAGACTCCTCTACCATAATTGCAGCCCCTTCTTCATCACAACCCCTATCAAGTACAACTACAAACCATAACCTAAGGCCAAGAAACAAAAGGTTGTGCATTTTGGTTGGGACAACAAGGCAATTCAAGTTATAAACTACATCCATAGAAGAAGATTGTATTTATTCAGGATACAATCAGATCTTTGTATTGATTCATAGTTTAGACTATTGATTTGACACTTTTTGTAGCTTGTGGATGATATTTGTTTATGCATGGGACAACTAACTTTTGGTGGTTGTGTATGATGTAAGTTTTTTTGTTTTTTGCTGGTGGAGGAAGGGTGAGTTGACTTATGTAGATTCGTGATTATATATTTAAGTAGCTGAGCATATGTATGAAAACAACTTTCATTGCCTTTTAACAAGTAAATCAGCTAGTGCATTTCTCGATTATCAAGACAAATATGTACGAAGAGACCCTCGGTCCTTTTTGGTATAGCTTTGCATCCTTGCTTTAAGTAGGTCAAATTTTGTTATTGCTGTTGCTAGTGTTATAAAATTAAATTTTATTGCTTAGTAATACCCAACTTCTACAATGCTTTCATTACTCATGCTTCATATCAAGTAAATGGGACTAAGGAGAACTACAACTTGAAGCAATAATTGATATTACAATGACAAACATTACAATGTTTTCGACCATTTTATGGCCTTCTAAAACAACCAGCATTTATGGCATCATTTCAAGTCCTTCTAAAACACCTTTCCTAACATTCACAATTCAAGCTCAAGCTCTGGTAGCTAAACAACAATTAAAAGATAGAGGATTACTATGCTTGGCAAGATAATCACCTTAGCTACATCACATATCCTTCCTAAAGTTGCTTTACATTCTTCCCTCCCTTTTGTTATCTCATTGTAGATGCTGGCTAGATGCTTACTTTACCTCTTTCAATTCATTGATTCTCATCAACTGTTTGCTTCCCATACTCATTGCGTCTTTATCTTTCTCATGTAGCTCTCGCAAACACATTGCCTTCTTCCTCTATCCACAACGTAAAAGCCCTACATTTCACACAACCACTATATGGCTTCATAAAGCTCTTGTTAGATTTAGAAACAAGATAATCCATTTTAGATGGTCAACTACAATTGGGATAATGAACTTTTTGTTTTGAAGAAGAGACCCATACCTCGAACTCCCATCCATGGATAGAACTAACACACATAAAGTCCAATTAATTTGACAATACTTATTTGATAATATCAAAATTTATTAGTTATATACAATTCTCACCGGTCAACCCATAGTTTCCACAATAATTTAATGAAGTAAATTGACGAAGATTACTTAGTGTTTTGAGTTTACAATATATCAAGCTTACCTGGATAGAAAGAGGAAAGAAAAAACAACTTACCTTCTTCCAATGTGTAACAACAACAAATTCAAACTCTTTAATGGTGGAATTTTTGAGAATGGCAAAGAATGCAAAATAGTGAAACTGGGTTTGAATGAACGAAGGAAATGATACAAAGAGAAAGGAACAGATAGAAAGAGAAAAGAAAATAAGAGTTTTCTATTGATTTCCCTTTTTTTATTTGCGCTTTGACTTTGTTCTATGGTTTGAATTCAACACTAAGGGTACTTTGGTTTCTTTTCTACTTCTCATCAAAAACTACACTTATATCAACATTTTCTCCATAGTCAGGTAGATTACATAATTAGGTAAAAAGGTGAGAGGAAACTCAGGGGATGAATATGATAATAATTCCATTACAATGTAATGGTATTTTGAGTAGGCTTCAATCTTCAATATAAGTTAGCTCTTGTGAGCATTTGGGTTATTATTCTAAGTGTTTTGTGTCATTCTGGTTATTATGCTCTATATGCCTACCCTATTAGGACGAAGCTCATATTTGTCTTTGCCGATGTAATAATAGGTTGTAGTATTGTTTGCACATGGACCTTATTAAATCATAATTAGTGTTCCTCACATGATTGGACATTATATGTTGATACTCTATGCATACTCTGTTCTTTCTATGTCGGGGCTATGCCTTATAAATTGGCCGACACAAGGCCAAGCAATGCTATTCGGCGCATGTGAAACAAGCTTTGTGTCTAGATGTATTAAAATATTGTTGGTTATAATCTCGTGAAGGGCTTGTAAAAATCTGTCCGATCTAATGATCCAAATTTGTCTGATATGAAAAAAATTAGGTACAGTTGTAAAATATTTGTTCCAATCGGTCATGTCCGAATTTAAATCTGAGTTAAGTTGTCCATATGTCTGATTTTTCTAGACCTAAATTATTATGGACTCAAAGTCTGTCAACCCTATACTCATTTAGTTTGCTGAACTGAACACATGCAATTATGGATTAAATCTCATATGCAATCTCGGAGGCATTTTTCCTGATTATATTTCATTCTATAATTGAATAAAACATGGTTAGTAAAAGTAACTAATAGCAACTTGTTGGGAAAGACCAAAGTGCATTTGTAAAATTTATGCTAGTCAGGGTTAACATCATGCCAATACATTCAAAGTATAATAATAAGAAAAGTCCCAATACCAACGTTGTCAAGCATACATCCTAACAATTAAGAATAGTTCCTCTAAAATTGGACAATCCTTATTTAGCTAACTAATTTTATTTCAATGATCCTACAGGGAACAAAATGTTTCCCATAAATAGCTCTACACTTCTTATGTAAGTTCCTTGAAAGCCATGTATTTTAGCGACAAAAATGTATTACCATAACTTTTGATCGATGTGTTATAATTATACATGATCCGAACAATATAAATAATCTCCATTCTTGGCATTTCAAGCCAAACATTTCAGTCTTTTGGTCTCTAAATTAAGGGGGGGGGGGGGGGGAACAAAGAAAAAATTTCCCTCTCTTTTCCTTTTTGTTCCTTTGGACCCCCCTAATTAAAAGTTCCTATTAATATATGTTAGCTAGCATGGTGGATATTTGGAGACAGAAAGTTGCAGTTGTGGTAATTGGCTTGCTTTTTGTTTCTTCCTCCTTCCTTAGCATAGAAGCTGTGGAGACTGAAATTCGCGATGAATATGAAGCCACTGGAAAGAACCTATTGAGCAAGTTCATTAGTGATGTTGCTATGAAGGAAAACAATTTGCAGAGCACACAAAAAGAGATTGAAATTATTAGTGATGATAGGGTCAGTAGAAGAAATTTGTTGGGCAAGTTCATTAGTTATGACACTATGAAGAAAAACAGAGCCACCGAAAGGAAGCTGTTAAACATGTTCATTAGTTACAATACTATGAAGAAAAACAGAGTCATAGGAAGGCACATGTTGAACAGGTTCAACAGTTATTTTAAGTAGAAAAATACAGCCTTGCCCATTGGAAGGAAGCTCTTGAACAAGTTCATTAGTTATGATGCTATAAAGAAAAACAAAGTTGTGGGAAGGCACCTGTTGAATAGGTTCAGCAGTTATTTCAAAGAGAAAAATAGAGCCTCCTTCACTGGAAGGAAGCTTTTGAATAAGTTCATTAGGGATAATACTATGAAGAAGAACAAAGCCATGGGAAGGCACCTGTTGAACAGGTTTAGCAGTTATTTTAAAGAGAGAAATACAACCTTGCCTGTTGGAAGGAAGCTTTTGAACAAGTTCATCAGTTACGATGCTATAAAGAAAAATAGAGCCATGGATAGACACCTATTGAATAGGTTCAGTAGTTATTTCAAAGAGAAAAAAAAAGCCGCCCCTGCTGGAAGGAAGCTCTTGAACAAGTTCATTAGTGATAACACTATGAAGAAGAATAGAGCCTTCCCCACTAAAAGGAAGCTCTTGAGTGAGTTCATCAGTTATGATGTTATGAAGAAAAATAGAACCTACCCCATTGGTAGGAAGCTCTTGAACAAGTTCATTAGTTACGACACTCTGAAGAAAAATAGAGTGTTTGGACGGAAGCTGTTGAACAAATTCAATTATGATGCTATGGAAGAGAACAAAGCCTTCCTCACTAGAAGGAATTTGTCGAGCAACTTTATCAGTTACAATGCCATGAAGAAAAACAAAGCCATTAGAACGAAACTATTGAACAAGTTTCATTAGTCCCGATGTTGTGATTAAGAATTAATTCGCATTAAGGATTAGGGTCAAAGTGGGCTTTGGGGCTTATTTCTTCTCCTACGATGTTGTGCTAACTGTTGATCTTAGATGGAACTTATGTATGAAATGCTTCATGATTAATGAAAACATTATTCAGGAAAACTTCTTTTATATGTGGTTAGCATATATTTCGTGTTGCTTTGTTATGACATAAAATACCTTACTGATTTAGAACCTTGCATATTATAAAAAGGAAAAGAAACACCTAGTAGTATTAGGTTATTAGCTATTATCTCGAAAGTTGTAAGCCATAGCAATAGTTACTAAGGAGTCATGGTGTTAACAATGCATGAGTGATCTAGTTCCAAAGAGAGGAATTTGTTGCCTTGAATATTTTTTCCTCTCTTTCCTTTTTGTGCCATTGAACCACCCTAATTAAAATTCCCATAATGTAAGTTAGCTAGCTCTTAAACAAGTTTTATTAAATGTGATGTTTTTAAAGAGAACAAACTGTGTTAATCATTAGGGTCATAGTGGGGTTTGGGGCTTATTTCTTCTCCTTGTACGTTGTGATAGCTTTTCACATTAAGTAGAACTTATGTCTGAAATGCTTTAGTGTACTGAAAACTTTATTTAAGAAACCTTTATGTCTACATACATATAGTTAGCATATATTTTGTGTTGGTATTCTAAACTAATTCACTTATTCAAAACCTTTCAAATTATTATAAGGGAGAAGAAATACCTACTAGCATCAAGTCACTATAGGTTTCTAGCCATTATCTTGAAATTCATAAGTCATAGCAACAATTACTAAAGAGCCTTGAGGTCAATGATGTGCGGGTAGTCTCACACCAAATAGAGCAATTTATTTGTTAAATAGGGCAATATTTTTTTTTTGCTTGAAATGAATATCCAAGGAGGGAGCGTACTTGGAAAAAAATACCAAGATGATAAATTCAACAAACATTCCATTCTAAAACCAATTGCCTACAAGAAAAGTGATCAACTAGGTTTATGTTATCACCCCACTCATTCTAATCTCTGTGTTTGGAAATCTACTCATATTTGATATCCCAACATTCTCACGTATATGAGTTCTATCTAAAAAACATCAACATCCTTACCTTTGCCCGAAAGACCCTAGGTAAAGTGCCAAGCCATCTTCAAGAGAAACTCGAAAAATCTTATTCCATACATTCCACATTGCACTATAAATCGAGTCTCGCTTCCACCTTTTTGTTTTGGGAGCACTATTGAGCTACGTCATTCGCTACCATTATTGTATGTGATAGTTTGGTCAAAGTATTATGAAAGATTACCAATAAGTTATCCAGACAACAAAAGCGTGCATAAATATGTATTAATCACAGTAGGTCAAAGCAATTGATAATTAAAATGAACAAGAATAAAGAATATTATGATATTGTTAATTTTACTAAATCTAGAGAACTTGCTTAGACCCAATTGGGCAGATCGAATAAGGACTTAACTCCTTGAAACTCATAAATGTCTAGTGTAATAAAAGCTCTTTTGATGATTTTTTTAAGAAAAAAGATTTTCGCACAGTATCATTTAGAAACTAGCTAGGAAGAGGGGAGAGCTCCTTTATTGTACTGGTAAGAGTTGTAGAATTGCACATGGAATTTGCCAAAAAAGGTAAGATCTTGAATTTAATGGCTAATTATAAATAATATACTTATAGCTTTCCCTTGAGGAAAATGCATTGATGTCCAAAGAGTAGGCCTAACAATAGTTAGGATGACCTTGAGAATCTTGGAAGTGTCATTGGGCATGACAACATTTAAAAACTTATCCACACTTGGAGAAGAATTTGAAAGTAGGAGTTTGTAATGCCTTATAGGGGACAGTATCATGAGTACCTAAAATTTGTACCTTATATTATAATTAGTTCCCCCTTTGGTTTGAAATTTGATAATTTTCTTAGATCTAATCTTGGTTCAATTAAAAAAAATTGTGTCAGAACCTAAAAAGGGTGTATTAAGTCGTATAAAATTTATTATCTCTTTCTATTTTTGTGATCTCCTAGTCAATTATCCAATTAATATATGTCCGTCTAATTACACATGACATTATTTTTACACAAACAAAAAGGCTAAAAGCATATTGACATGTCGTGATTGGTTTATTATCATTTTTTTATCATTACGAAATCTCTTTTTTCAAGGTGATATTTTTCTTATAATTACATTCTATCATGTTCGTGCGAATTCGATATTCTTGTTAGTGTGTTTACAATGATTAATCATGTATATAGTTTACTTATTCATCACTTCTAACAAAGTTTCCAAACACTAAGATCTATTTTCTTCTTTGAACTTAATTGTCATCCTTATGATTCCATAACAACTATTGCTACTGTTGCTACTACTACGTAGCTCTGAATGCATATGCCAAAAGAATAAAAAATGAAAAACTATCACTGGCCTTGTAGGAAGCGTAACATTTAGTGGATGTAATGGTGGTTACAAAAATCACTACGCTAAGAAAAGTGGAGAAATTAACAATAAAAAAAGACAAGTAAATAATTATGATGTTGCTCCATGATTTCACTTGACTAATACAACTTCACTAGGTTTTGAACCTGTGCGTAATTAGAGTGACAATAATATCTTTAATATTAGCCTACGTACTTTATCATGTTAACTTCATGCATTAATTATTAAATCTATTAATTGTCGCTTTAAATTGTAAAGCATAATTTACCATTAGTAAAACTTATTTAGTCTATATAGTCTATCACATTAGTGTCATGTATTAATTTTCTAATCCTATTAGTAAACCTTAGATACTAATGGCACATGTGTCAACACCGTATTATTCACACTCACTTTTATATATTCATGTATGATTTCACAAGATGTAACTGTTAACGATGCATGACAAGTTAATAAGTAGATCCATTTAGTCATTTGGTTTTCAATATATATGTTTCTCACATGAAATTTCATATATGGAATGTATATATATATATATATATATACATACATATAAATA
>JACYFF010031952.1:36607696-36695061 GCA_017589665.1 Selenicereus undatus | reverse complement strand
AGAAGAAGAAAGGTACTGGATAGGCAAAAGTGGCTTTAAGAAAGAAGAAGATAGATAAAAACTATTTATGGCATTAAAATGTTAGAGCGAGAGAGGAAGTGGACCAACCTTCCTACCCAAGTAGTCACCCTAACCAAAAACCCCAAAAAGAAAGCAAATAATAATTCAAGTAGTGTGAAGCAAGAGTTCACAGTCAACAGTTATGTGAAGGTCAGTGGAGATAAAATGAGAGTAAGAATACGATACTGTTATATTTTTGACTTATTTTTCAACAATAGGTATAGATAAGTCTAAATAAACTACTTCGATAAAATTAAAATAAATCATAGTCAACAGTTATGTGCAATGGCCGAGCGGCCATGTGGCTCGCAAGATTGGCCGTGAGCCCTGAGCCAGCTCCCTTTATTTTTTTGTTGATTTTTTTTTTAATTTTTATTGGTTTTTTCTTTTTTTGGATTTTAAAAAAAAGTTGTGTGTTGTAGAGTGGGTCTATGAGTATTATCTTATTTGATGAGTGAAAGTTGTAAGCCTTGCATTGGAGAGAAGGAAGATTGTGAGCCAAAAAGTTGACTCACAAGTTGATGCGACGGAGGTAGACCCCCATTGATGAATAAAAAAATTGGCTCACCATTAGGAATGGTCTTAGATATATTTTCTGCGTGAATTCCCATGGCATAGGTACCGTGGTGTAGTGGCTGAGATTAGAGCTTTGCTCATAGATATCTCAGATTTGAAATATGCTTTCAACAAGCTTTTGATTTTTGATTTTTTTTGGCCTTCATATTCTTTTGCTTTTTTCTTTTGCCACAACAGCTCAGTTTTTTGTTTGTTGTTTTGAAAAAAGAAACACATTCCATTGTTCAATAATCATGGTTAAAAGAAAACTTATTGTTCATACAACGTTGACTTAGTTCACAAAATTTAAACCTATTGTTCATAAAATAGAATTTGATGTTAGTAATGCTCTATTGTTCATGGAAAATTCTTAGCTTTCTTTTTAAAAAATAATTCTATTAATTAAAGTTCCAATAAAAAAATGTTCCACTATTCACAAAACGTTAACGTATTATTTACAAAATATGAACTTATTGTTCACAAAAATGTTATATTGTTCATAAAATATTAACTTATCGTTCACAAAACACTAACCTGTTATTCACAAAATATGAACTCATTGTTCATAAGACATAAACCTTTCATTCACAAAATGTAAAACTATCAAGACAGTTTTTTAAAAGATAATCTCTATTAGTCAAAATTTCAATAAAACAAGTTTTACTGTCCACAAAACTTTACCTATTGTTCATAAAATGTTAACCTATTGTTCAAAACCTATAAACCTATTGTCCCTAAAAATATATAAACTAGTGGCAGTAAAAATGTAATCTCAATCCTCATCATACACATTATTGTTCCTCATCAAACACATTACTAATGTTCCTGAAATATATAAATAGTGCTCACTAAATATATTACTATTGTGTAATTTTTTTTGGATGATGTTGGTTGTCAACCAAATCTAATTGAATAGAGTACATGCAAACAAAAAATTAAGAGAAAAACTAAATGAATGATGAGTTTTGGTTTTTAATGACTAGAAGGTAAAAGAAAAAAAGGATCATTCAACTTTAATGAATATACACACTAACAAAAAAAAATCAAACTAACTATGGGTTAAAAAAGATAGAAGGTAGAAATATAGTAAGAAACACAAACACTTAGCTAAGACCGTCTTACATAAAAGTTATTGTAAGACAATCTCCTTCTGAGATGACTTTTTTTGACATTTGTGATGATTAATAATAGATTTTATAATGACTTTTTAATTCAGGAGCGACTAACAATACATTTATCAGTTATTTTTATTATAGTCAATCACCTCCTTGAAATAAACTATTAGCCACCCCAATTTTATGTGAGATAGTTTCACGCAAAACTTATTGAACAAGAAGAAAGGTAAGCGAAGCTGTAAAAATAATTTAAAGGGCCCATGCAATTGCATTTATGGGCTTTTGAACCTACGCCCTGCATTAGAATACAACTCTCCATCAACTATTCCACTCCACTGAATTCCTCCTTTTAACATTTGCATGCAACGAATGATTAGTGATCTACATGACTACAATTTTCTCCCAAATAAATTACACCAAGCATACCTAGGGTGTTGTACGCCCGGAATGATGATATAACATGATAACTCACACTACTAGGTATGTATGATGTATCCATCTTGTTGTGCTAAAACTACCTTTCCATTGAAATGGACTTCAAGCTCTAGCCTTAGAATTGAGACAAGGCAAGTGGATCATTCAATTTTAGGTACGGATAAGATTAAGTTCAGATTGGAACATGTTTATGGTCAATAGTAGTTCAATTTGGTTCGAGTTCAGATAATGTGATTTTCAAGTCAATGAATATTGGGTGAATTGAAGTTGGGTTCAATAAATATATCTTATAAACGAAGCAACTGTGTATCAAAATTTTAGGTTAGGTTTGTTTTGGCTTGGGTTGATTTGGTTTGGGTTTATACGGTTTGTATAGACACCTAAACATGGATTCCCAATTGTTTATAAAAGCTGTATGATGATACTTTTGACTCAATCTGTACGCTTGGAGGCCTGACACGAATTGAACTAGATTAGAATTGAACCGTTAAAGCGGACTTTAGGTTGACATAAACAAGTCAAACTTAATTTAGAAGTCAGTAAACCTATGAACCATGTTCATGATCATGCCTGGGCTCACCGGTCCAAGAATCTAGCCGGGCTCAGCTTACCTTGGCTTTGTTCCCTAGGTCTAGTAACACGCCAGTGTTCCTTCTGTACCTTGGTTAGTGTGTCTGTTTTGCATCTTAAATATAAGAACGTCCTCTTACCTAATAAGGTTTCAGTTGATTAGAGATAACAAGCACATTTATTTTTATTTTCAATTTCATACGCACGAACGTAGGTTTTATCCTTTAGCTGTTAGCGATAGGGACTACCCCTAGGGTTCAAAGGATGTTGAATTAGGTCCTTTAGAAAATTGGGAGAGACTAATCTTAAAGATGAGATGGGTGATATTTTGCCTGAATCCTAGCTCCAGACAACTACTATTATGTTGTGTCCTGGAGTTAATCAAGTGGGTCAACTCGAGGGGCCAAATTAACATTGATCCACATCTCTTCTCTCCCTTATCCTTTTTTTCATTATTTGATTCAGTTTTACATATCTGGCCAGATGTAATTTTTAATTAGTTTAGCTCCCGTTGTAAATAAGTTTTCATTTCTATTATTTCCTTTTTATATAGACATTATAATTGTGGTTTATTACTTGTGTTATTATATCTTATATGTTGCATGCTTTGTCTTTTTAGTGAGTATTTGTTTAACTTTTGATCTAATTAGTATAGGCTATTAGTAATGACAAGTGGTAGAGGGAGGCATCCCATATTCCCATCTTGATACAATAGGGAGTTAGGTTGTCCCCGTATTAGGTTGTCTTTTTCATTTTAAATTTGATGACATAATGACTTCGATTTTGTTTGTTTTTTCCGGTAAAACTCACTGGCAACTCTACTTTTGCTAATTTTTCTCAAATTTCTATTTTGGATCCAATAGTGAAATTAAGAATCACGATTGGGAAGTAAGATGATTCCCCAGTCCAATAGTTTTTTTCTTTTTTTAACTATTTAGGCATGGGAGCCTTAGCATGCTCTAGCCCAATGAGCTCAAACAATCTCACTTGAGTTAGGGCCCTGCACAAGGCTCTCAATCCAAACAATTAAAAAAACTATTTGGGTTAGGAGCCAGGTTGTGTTCTCTGATTGGATTGGGCATAATCCTAATGTGACCCAAAATCAATTAGCGTTTTTTCTAAAAGATAACCTTTTAGCAAAGTACACCCAACTAGTCTAGCCATTTATGGGCGAACACAACAAGAATGTGGGTCATTGATGTTACAGTTCAGATTTTACGTCTTGTGTCAGTTTGTTGGCTTAAAATTGACCAATGAAGGATTCGAAGGACCCAGATTCATTAGTCTTAGGTGTAACAAATTTGTAAGTATTGTGGAAGTTAGTATTCCCTAGTAAGAGGCTTGATCCCTCTAGTAGGTGAAACAGACCCAACTTCTTTAGAATATTTGGCCCTTCTCTTCACCATTTTCCTATGCAAGAAATGGGAAATCTCCCTTGATCTCTTCGTTAATATGCATCACCTTCAGACAATATAAACCGATTTATTTACAGTCGTTTCATGAAATTCCAAGTCATTTCCCTTTGAATACCTCTGACTTTTCACGTGTTTAATCGAATGTATTCTTCAAACTCTGATGTGCCCATGAGTATTTTAGTATGATGTTTTAATGCAATTTAAGCCTTAATTGTTGGAAGCAATGGCATCAATTTTCTAGTAAACCTAGCAAGTGACTTGTCCAACTTTAAGTAAGTTTAGATTTTTTGTTAAGAAATTGACCCTACTCTGTACCCTCTTTGTTTCATCATATTTGAAATCAAAGCACACATTTACATAGATTGAAGAATTCTTGGGCTCCTAGTTGTGTGTGATTCAAAGGATCTTTATTATCCGCATCAATCTCCTTTGTGATATTCATGTTGGCCTTCCCCACAAATGATCAATGTCATGAAACCTTTCGACAACATATACTTTGATCTAGGGTGTGTTTGGTAGGGAGGAAAATCATTTTCTCAGAAAATCACTTGCCATGAAAAATATTTTCCCAAGAAAAATGATTTTCCACTTACATTTTCAACTGTTTGGTAGAATGAAAAATCATTTACTTTCCACTTCATTTTTTGCTATTTGATAGAATGAACCCCTTATCCTCATTTCATTTCGTTTTACCATCAACCCCCTTCCCTGCTCACTACTCTAACCCGACCCAACCAACGAATTCTGTTTCTCTATCCTCTTTAAAATCAAACCCAAAACATTAGTAAGAAATATGCCCAGTAATAAACCCAACAAAAGAGAGAGTCAACATTAATGAATCTCAATTTTTTCGCAATACCCAAGGATTACCCAATTGACTTTGAGTGATATTAAATCCAGATTAAAGAAAATGACGAACGGGGAGACGACGAGTGTCTCAGATTGCGAAGTTCTTCAAAAGGGCAATGTAATAAGATCAGAGAACTCAAGAAATAATTACATAGATTAACGATGGAAATCATCGATGAACATGAAGAAGAGGGGAAGAATGAGAGACAAAATGAAAATGAAAATAGAGTGATTCTAGGTACAATTAAAAGAAAATGGGACAAGAGACAAAATTGGGCAACGAAAATTGGGCTTGGAAAATCATTTTTCCTACTTTTTCAAGGGAAAACAATTTCCTACAAATGGGGTAGAATGGTTTTCACCTGAAAATTATTTTCCTCTCCTTGTTTTACCAAATGGCGTAAAATGAAAAAATTATTTTTCAGGAAAATGATTTTTTCCCCTACCAAACACTCCCCTAGTGTTTGTTAATCTAGTTTGATAAGATTCTAAAAATTTTGGTTGCTTTGGCTTCACTAAATTACGTTTTCCTTTCTTGTCCATGCTCCATCCATTTCTTCCTTGATTTACTTTCTTTCGAGTTGTTGGCTATATTTAGTATCTTGCTTAGATTTGGTTGCATGACTTCTTTTAATGGTTCTCTATACGAGCTTCTAGCTTGTGTTAGGTGGGTTTGAGGATGGTTCTCTTTCAATTCAAACTTTCATTTGCTTTTTAGTTTATGGTAAGTTCAATGCGATTCTTTTTGTTGAAAGTGAAATTTCTAATATGCATTGTTTGCAATGGCATTTTAAATTTGGGCAGTAACACGAGCATTTTAGTTCATGCGAACCTTGTGACCTTGGTTGGTTATGGAGGAACTTCCCCTAAATGATTTAGGGTTCAAGGTTTGTGGTCTAAACTGCAACACCCCAAATGCACATAATCCACTGTTTGTATTCTCTCCATTAATTTTATCAATTAGAAGTGATAACTCAAAGATTGGGGCGTTACCGCCGTCCAAAAAGGACAAGGCCTAGCTTATAAATAATAATCATAACTAAGCTGAACATCGCTTAACACCACAAGACAGTCACACAATCACAAACCATCGAAACCATACATAAACAATTTCTAGTATCTTAAGTTCACACCAAAATTTAGTAACTCTTTGTAGAGTATATAGTTCTAACATCAGAATATTTCACAGTACAGTGCTCAAAACATTTCAGCACCAATACACCATTGTTCCTTTCAGACTTTCTCGCTCACTTATCTTCTTCGGTCGTCTTGCCAGCCTAAGGGCAATTCACTGAGCGTTTGCCTAAAACAAAGAAAACATTTTGAACCGTGAGCCGAAACTCAATACATACATTTCTGTATTGTTAAATGTTCATTGAAAAACTAGTTGGGTTCGCATTGCAATTCATTTTAATTTAAGATAGGAAATCAGATGAATATAAAACTGTGTTGCCAATTATTATCTGATAGTGAAGCCCTCGTAACTGTTACGATATGAAGATACGTGTACACCTGCCAAGTCGATCGGGGGACCTGACCTGAGGTTGTGTGGGTAACTGAAGGGCAATGCCCTGTAACTGATAACTGATGGGGTCACTAATTATGTAACAAATCACTAATTAAGCTGATTCATTGATGTACTTACCAAAATATTATAATTTTGATAAATACATGTTGATTCTAAAGACACATACAATGAACATACCTGGTAGTTTTAATGAAATTTCATTGAGTATGATTATGCACAAAAGGGGAGGAAATGATAGATTAGGCCCTGATTCTATGCAAAATTATTGTTATAGGAACATATCGTTAGCAAATGTTTTTACTTTCATAATTGATAGTTTTTTAAGAAATGTAAAGGTTTAACAGGAGTTAAAATAAACAACTCGTAACTTAATCTCCCGATCTCAACTTGGGACCTAATTCCCCAATATAGAAAGCTTAAAAATTTGCTCAAAACTTTCATTTACCAAGCAAAATATAATTCCCACAATAGGGTTCCCAAAATTGGGCTAGAACACACATGTGTCGGTTTAGGTTTATCCTGTGCAGTCCGAGCAAAACGGCGATAACGTTTTCCACAAAACTCGGATTAACCCGATTCAAAAAGCATTTTAAAGATAACTCACTGTCTATTTGCCTTCCAAAAATTTCCATTTTTTGATTGCCCAAATAGTACTAGTTTATTTGCAAAGCCACCCCTGTTTTTAGTCTAGGCACACTGTTTTTGTTTTCGCCGTTCTTTTCACATAATTCTCCATCTAAAATCACTCCTTAAAATCATGTAAGAAATTCTTGGTCCTTCTCATCACCATACAAAGCCATCTTACTCATTTTCTCTCTGTAATCATCTACATCAAACTTTTAATTCTTCTATAACACATCCATGATCTTACTTATTTGCATAAATGAGCAAAATGACCTTTTATAATCAATTAGGGGAAATTCCCATAATCCGCCCCTTTTTAAAGAATCACACCGAATCATTTTTCCAAGTTAAAAGACACATCAAGGATTCATTTACATCCAAGTATGCACAATTAACATGCTTGACACCAAAAGAAGGCCAAATCATGCATAATCATTAAAACCCTAGCTTACGGTCAACTTGGATTCACCTCTAACTCATTCAAAACCATACCCACACCACCATAATCATTTATGATGCTAAAGATTGCCAAAACAAATACACAACAATCCATAAACATCACCTAATCTTAAGCTTGCACAATTATAAACCATCTCAACTCCCACATACTCTCAAGCTTCACCAACAGTTTAAACGCTGAAAAATAACTCTTATTTCCATCAAAACAATATGATTAACAATCAAAAATTACAAAACAAGAATCAAAACCAACACACAAATCAAAATCAATAAGAACAAGGTTACGCTTATTCACTTTGATGCCTAGAAAAGAGATGGGAGAATTGGTTGATAAGGGTGGGGGTAAGAGGAGATGGTGGTTGAGTCGTTGGTGGTGGACTGGTGGTAGTGGCCACTTTGGGGAGGGGTTGGTGGAGGCAAACACTAGCAGCAAGGGTAGCCTACGGTGGCTAGGGGAGAGAAGGGGAAGAGAGCTTTGTGTGAGATTGCGTCTACTTGGCTGGAAATGATCCAAAATGTTACTTGGCAGAATTTTACCCCCCATAAAGTAGCTTTTACTAATTACAATTATGCATAAATCATGATAATTAGCTAGGTTTAACTAAGCAAATTGTTGGGCTTCAAATTGGACCAAAATGAATCAGGCTTGGTAAAAAAATGTTCCGTAACGATAACATTTTTGTGTAACTCAGATTTAAATTTTTCTGATGTTACGGAAAAACAAATCAAATCACTTAGATTACAATTATTAGAGCCTATTATCAACTCGCCTAAATTTTCGTTGATAAATAAATAAATAAATAAAACCCGAATTGCAAAGCGAGGGTCCAAATGAATTTTTTTCCCCCACCGAGTTGATTAAAATGTGATAAATAAATATGAGAGAATCATTAATATGAGGTAATTAAATAAATAAACATGATTTAGGGTTGAGCTTCTATAGCCTTCCCCCTGTAAAGAGTTTCGTCCTCGAAACTTATAAACTTTACCATGTCATGCAATATTACCTCAAATAAATGTGGGTACTTGGCTTTCATTTCCTCTTCGGTCTCCCAAGTGGCGTCTTGGGAAGTATGGTTTGTCTAAAGCACGTTGGCTAGAGGTATATGCTTGTTGCGCAGCTACTTAATCCTACAATCTAGTATTTTGATTGGATGTTCTTCATATACTAGATCCCCTGTAATCTTAATAGGTTCATATACGATGGTGTGGTCCGGGTCTGGAATATACTTCCTGAGTTGAGAGATGTGAAACATGTTATGCACGTGTTCAAGTTCTACTGGCAGAACCAGACGATAAGCTACGGGATTCAACTTTTCAATGTTTTGATAGGGTCCAATATATCTTGGACTCAATTTGCCTCGCATTCAGAACCTCTTGATACCCTTGGTTGGTGAAACATTCAAAAAAACTTTATCACCTACTTGAAACTCCAGAAGCCTCATTCTTTTGCAAGCATAACTCTTTTGCCAGCTCCGGCTGCCCTAATATGCTCCCGAATTCTTCTTATTGTTTCAACGATTTCCTTGATCATTTCGAGGCTATGATTAATGCCTTATCCAAATCACTCCAGCATAGCGGGGTTCTACATTTTCTCCCGTATAAAGCCTCAAACGGGGCCATTTTGATGTTGCACTGGTAGCTATTGTTATAAGAAAACTTCACCAATGGTAAATCGTCTTTCCACTTCTCTTGGAACTCCAATACACTAGCTCTCTGCATGTCTTCTAGAATTTGATTCACTCTTTCGGTTTGCCCATCTATTTTAGATGATAAGAGCTGCTAAAGTTCAATTTGGTCCCAAAGGCTTTTTGAAGCGGTTGCCAAAAACGGGCTTGGAATATTTTATCCCTATCTGATACTATGTTCAAGGGAATCTCGCATAGTCGGACTATGTCCTTGACATACAGCTCGGCTAGTTTTTCAATCCTGCAACTATCCCTAATTGGCAGAAAATGGGCAGAATTGGTAAGTTGATCAGCTATGACCCAGATAGCATTTTTCTTTGCAGTAGAAAGTGGTAAACCCATAACAAAGTCCATTGAGATCAAATCTCACTTCCAACTGGGAATTTCTAGAGGTCGTAATTCACCCACAGGTCGCTGATTCTCTACTTTAACCTTCTGGCTGGTTAGACACTTGTCTACTTATTTTGCAATCTCTTATTCACATTATTCCACCAGAAGTATTGTTTCAGGTCTCTGTACATCTTGAAGTCGCCTGGATGCACTGAGTAATGAGTATTACAAGCCTCTTCTAGGATTTGTTTCCTCAATTGCTCATTTTTGGGTATGCACAGGCCATTTTGGAATCACAAGGTTCCATCCTCGTGTACTACAAACCCAAGAGACTTCCATTTGTCTAAATTTTGCTTTATTCTTTGGAGTGCAGGATCACTTTCCTAGTTCACCCGAATTTCCTCCACTATAGAAGGCTGTAAGATAAGTGCTGATAGTTGAACATTTGCTTGCCCACGGGACACTAGTTGAATTCCCAAGTCCTCAAGCTCTCTCAAGAGACTCAACTGAGTAATCATCACAGTGTTTGAGCTATATTGCACTTTCCTACTCAGGGCATCATCTGCTATAACATTTTATTTTCCCAGGTGATATTGAATTTGTAAATCAAAATCCTAAAGCAACTCAAGCTAACGCCACTTTCTCAAATTGAGCTCCTTCTGGTGAAGATATACTTCAGACTTTGATGGTTAGTATAGATCTTGCATGATACCTCGGATAGGTAATTTGTCCAAATTTTAAGTGCAAAGACCATAGTTGCTATCTCCAGGTCATGGGTATGGTAATTTTTATCATAAGGCTTGAGCTATCGAGAGGCATAAGCTTCTACTCGTCACCCTGTATTAGAACACACCCCAAGCCATTCTTCGATGCATTACTATAAATGGTATAGTCCTTACCCTCTACCGGTAGTGTTAGGATTGGGGTGGTAGTTAATCGTTGCCTTAGCTCCTAAAAAGACTTCTCTGTCCACTCAAATTTATTTGTTTTCTTTAGGAAATTGGTTAGAGGCGAAGCTATTTTCGAAAAGTCTATAACGAACCTTCGATAATCGCCTGCCAAACCTAGAATTGGTAAAACTGACCCGAGATCCAAAACCCGAACCGAAATACCCAAACCCATACCCAACCCGACACTCGAAATATGCCTACCCGAAAGTGAATCCGAAACCCGAATTGACCCGACCCGAACTATACCCGACCCGAAATTTTCAACAAAGTTGCTTGCTTTGGTATGACGAGCGTATTTCACCAAAATTTGGTTGACCCGAAATTGACCCGACCCGAACCATACCCAACCCACACCGAAACGACCCGAACATGACCCGACCCAAACTTGACCCGACCCGTACCCGAACCGAATGACCCATTTGCCAGGTCTAGGCCCAAACCTAGAAAGCATCTAATCTCAGTGCCATTGGTAGGTCTCAACCATTCTGTGTTTGCCTTCACCTTCTGAGGGTCAACTTTAATTCCTTTTTTTGTAAACACATGTCCCAAGAGTACCACTTCTTCTAACAAAAATTCACACTTCTTTAATTTCCCATAGATGATGCTCCCTTAAGGTCTGTAACACCATCCTCAAATTATCAGCATGTTCCTCCCTATCCTTAGAATATATAAGAATGTCATCAATGAACACCACTACAAACTTGTCTAAATAGGGTCTGAATAATCTGTTCATAAGATCCATGAAGGTTGCGGGGCATTGTTAAGGCCCATCAGTGTCAACTCATAGTGACCGTACCTGGTCCTAAATGCAGTCTTGGGGATGTCTTTAGGTTTAATCCAAAGTTGATGGTGCCTTGACCTCAAATCAATCTTAGAGAGGAGTCGTGCTCCTTGCAGTTGATCAAACAAGCCATCTATTCACTGTAAAGGGTATTTATTTTTGATGGTGATCTTATTCGGCTACCTGTAGTCAATACATAGCCTTAAGGTTCCATCATTTTTCTTTATGAACAACACTGGGGCACTCCATGGTAACACACTTGGTCTAATAAATCCCTTCTGTAACCGCTCATCTAATTGGATCTTCAATTCTTTAAGTTCAGTTGGGGCCATACGATATGGGGCTTTGGAGATGGGTTGGGCACCAAGGATTAACTCAATTCCAAGATCCATTTTCCCCTGTGGGGTAGTCCTAGTAACTCTTCAGGACAAACATATTCAAATTCACAAGCTACAGGAATATTTTATGCGTTCTGCTCTTTTGTTTAGGTGTTAATAGCATAACACCAATGTCCAATACTTTCCTGATATAATAGCTTACTTGCTTTCATAGTAGAAATCAAGGGATAAGATTTTTCCTCTTTCGGCCCATAGAAACGTACTTCTCATCATTTTTCATCCTTCAAAATAACCTTAAGATCTTCACAATCAATCTTGGCCCCATAAGTGTGTAACCAATTTTTTCCCAAAATGATATCAAAATCAGACAGATCAAATTGAATCAAATTCCCAAGGAAGGTGGTTCCACCAATGGAGATGGGAACAAGTTTGTAGGAGATGGGGCACTCAACAACAGAATCATTAGGTAACTTGATCCTATAATTGGTTTCTGTCCTTTTATTCCCAAGGTTCAATTTCATGGCAGATCGAGTGGATATAAATAAATGAATAGCACCCGAATCAAATAATACACAAATTGGGTTTGAATTTAAAAAGAGAGTCCTAGTGCTACTGTACCAGAGGTGGCAACTTCTTTCTTTCTCATCATATATGCTCGTCCTACTGCTGTAGGCCTTGGAGGAGGGGGGCCTTAGTAGGGTGGGGCCAAGGATTTTGCTGCACCCTTGTCCATAGCCTTTATTCTTCGCGAGTGGGCACCAATGAGGTGTTTTGGGCTTCCACACCACATGCGCTTGCTGGTTCCTACTTGGTCTTGAGGGGGTGGTGTGATTTGTTCTTTTGCAATTCCCACAGGCCTCTGTTGAATCTATAGGACAGCTCTTGGGAGGAGCGGGAGAAGGTTTCTTTTGGTTCAGACTCTCACTTGGAGTTTCACGCTCAATCCCTTCTCTCTCTTGGTTGATCATATTCAGGGCCCTCAATTCTGCCTTCACTCGCTCCACTTCAGCGGCTTGTTTGTATAGCTCTTGGTAAGTCAAGATTGGTTGCTCAGCTAACTGATTTCGAATGTAGATGGGCAAGCAAACCGTCTTCAAACCTCCTCATCTTTAACCTTTCAGATGACACAAACTTAGGGACAAACCAAGATAATTCGGTAAACTTACTGGCATACTACATCATAGTCGTATTACCATTCATCTTCAGCTCCATAAACTCTTTCTGTTTTTGCCTTTGGACCACAGCTGGGTAAAATTTTACCCTTAACTCCTCCAAGAATTTACTCTACGTGAAATCAGGCCCTACGAACCTACCCTTAACAGTGGTCCACCAAATATCAGCTTCACCAGCCAAATAATACGTCCCAATGTTTACTTTCTTTTCTTCTGAAACGTCTACCACCGTAAAAATTTTCTCTATTGCTGCTACCCATTCTTCTAATACTACCGGATCATAATTTCCACCATGCACTTTAGGGTTGCATCGTACTACCCTATCTGCTAATTTGTCATCTTTAAGAGGGGTTTTAGTAGCACTTGGGGAATTGGCTTCATCAGTTCAGCAACTAAGGTCGGCCAGTAGCTTAGGTTCCCAATATTATTAGCTAACTCACGGGAAAGTGGTGGCATTTCACCAAAATTTGGTGGCACATGACATGAGGCTTGTTCACTCGATCCCTGGCCATTATCCCTTATATCAGTCTTCGCATTTTTTTGTACCGATTCAAGCATTCCGATCATACATTAAATAAAACAATTCAATCACTGGAATATCCCAACGCATAATATAAGCATACCCAACAAATACATTTAATATGACTCAAATATTATTTAAAACGAACCCCAAAGATTCATTATATCATTCCATAATTGCTTATTTACATATATAGCTGCTTATTTATATACATGATTAACAAAAGTATATCACATCTAACTAACTAAGTAAGATCAGCTTTGACTCCTACCGAAAACACCAACTAGCCCCCTAGACACTAGATCCGTCACATGCCCAAAAAGAGAAATGGGCTATGTTGCCACAGTCGGAAGGATTTAACTGACTCTATACAATGTTATGTGCTACACAAAATGCAACTATTCAATCCGACCATGTTATATACATGCAAGGCTCAAAATATTACCTATTCAAGTCAGCACCTGAAACAACCTAACCATCCCTAGATAGACTGTAATCTGTGTCGGACTCATCCTCTGGCTCCTTGCCTGAGTCGAAGCAGTTGTCTAATGTTCTTGACTCTACCTCGTCTATCTCTTGATCCTCTTGCTGCTCTCCCACTGCCTCATCAATCCTGTGATCAATATGTTGTCCATCCCCTACCTCATCAATCTCCTGCTCCTCCTCTTGATTGTCCTCATCCTGTGGATGGTCCTCGAGACCATCCATCGGCTCATCATCAGAACTAAATACCACAATATCTGGGGTATCAGGGAGATTCACCAGCACTTGAACCTTGCCAGAACTATTGAGCGTCAAAGAGGTGCCCGGTACAAATGGCGAAGGTGGTCCCTGTGTTGGTGCGGGTGGTGCAGGTGGGGATGTGCCTGATGTAAAGGAAAAATGTGCTGAAGGGTCTCCATGGTAATCCCCCTCTGCTTGAACTCCTCTCGCAGCATCAACTCCGAAGTGATCATAGTTGAAGGCCCCTGGCCGTGAAACCTAGGTCCATTCCAACCTGGGTTCTTCGTTGTCATGAAATGATGATAACGAAGTCTAAACTCGATCCACGAGTGAATTGTGGGTAAGGGCCATAACAATCTATGTGCACGAACCGTGATGTTGCGGAACTCAAAGAAGGGGTCCTGCGCATGAGCCATCATGCTGGCGTGTAATAGTGAAATGTGGGTAGCCACAGATGTACCAGGCATCATATTAACTGTGTAAAGATCAATCTAGCAAGGAAAATACAAATGAAGGGCATGCAGAAAATAGGCAATATACATTTCTGACATCACAAGTCTCTAATAGTATACCATATCCCTTATTAATAAACCTTCTCACCCTCCTATATCTAAACTCCTTACTCTGTATCCCATCAAGAAATCAAAACCTGGCTTTGATACCAAATTTGTAACACCCCAAATGCCCATAATCCACTGCTTGCATTCTCTCCATTAATTTTATCAGTTAGAATTGATAACCCAAAGATCATGGCGTTACCACCGTCCAAAAAGGACAAGGTCTGGCTTATAAATAATAAACATAACTAAGTTGAACATCGCTTACCAACACAAGACAGTCACACAATCACAAACCATTGAAACCATACATAAACATTGTTTAACATCTCAAGTTTACACCAAAATATAGTAGCTCTTTGCAAAGTATATAGTTCTAACATCAGAATATTTCATAATACAGTGCTCAAAAACATTTCATCACTAATACACCATTGTTCCTTTCAGACTTTCTCGTTCACTTGTCTTCTTCAGTCTTCTTGCCAGCCTGAGGACGATTCACTGAGCATTTACCCAAAACAAAACATGAAAACGATTTGAACTGTGAGCCAAAGCTCAGTACATATATTTCTGTATTGTTAAATGTTGATTGAAAAACTGGTTGGGTCCGCATTGCAATTCTTTTTAATTTAAAACAGAGAATGAGATGAATATAAAATTACATTGGCAATTATTATTTGATAGTGAACCCCTGGTAACTGTTACGATCTGAAGATAGGTGTACAATTGCTAAATGAATCGGGGGACCTGACCTGAAGCCACGTGGATAACTGAAGGGCAATACCCTGTAACGGATAACTGATGGGGTCACTAATTATGTGACAAATAACTTCATTGATCTACTTACCCAAACATTATTATTTTAATGAAATTTAACTAACTATGATTACGAACAAAAGGGGTGGAAATGCTAGATTAGGCCCTAATTATGTGCAAAATTATCATTATAGGAACATATCGTTAGCAAATGTTTTTACTTTCATAATTGATAGTTTTTGTTTAGAAAAGTACAAGTCTAACAGGAGATAAAACAAATAACTCATAACTTAATCACCCGACCTCAGCATGAGACATAATTCCCCAATATAGAAAGCTTAAAATGTTTCTCAAAAATTTCATTTACCAAGCAAAACATAATTCCCACAATAGGGTTCTCAAAATTGGGCTAGAACACAAGTGTGCCAGTTTAGATCTATCCTGAGCAGTCCGAGTAAAATGGCCATAACGTTTTTCACAGAAATCAGATTGAAGTGATTCAAAAAGAATTTTGAAGATAACACACTGCCCTCTCTACCCACCAAAAGTCCTAATTTTTGGACGGCCCATACAGTACCAGTTTATTTGCAAAGTCACCCCTGTTTTCAGTTTGTTCACAGCCACACTGTTTTTGTTTTCCACCTTCTTTTCACATAATCCCCTTTCTAAAATCACTCCTTAAAGTCTTGTAACAAAGCTTTGGTCCTTCTCATCACCATACAAATCCATTTTACTCATTTTCTCTCCGTAATCATCTACATCAAACTTTCAATTCTTCTCCTTCTCAAACCCACTCAAAACGCACCCATGATCTTGCTTATTTGCGTAAATGAGCTAAATCACCTTTTTATAATCAATTGGGAGAAGTTCCCATAATCCACCCCTTTTTAAAGAGTCACACCGAAGGATTTTTCCAAGTTAAAGGACACATCAAAGATTCATTTACATCGAAGTATACACAATTAACATGCTTGATAACAAACGAAGGCCAAATCATGCATAATCATTAAAACCCTCTCTTATAGTCAACTTAGATTCACCTTTAACTCATTCAAAACCACACCCACACCACCATAATCATTTATGGTGCTAAAGATTGCCAAAACAAATACAAAACAATCCATAAACATCACTTAAGCTAAAGCTTGCATGATTATAAACCATCTGAACTCCCACACACTTTCAAGCTTCACTAACAATTAAAACACCCAAAAATAACTTTTATTTCCATCAAAACAACCTGATCAATAATAAAAAGTAACAAAACAAGAATCAAAGTCAAACAAGAATCAAAATTAATAAGAACAAGGTTAGGGTTACTCACTTTGATGCCTCGAAAAGAGATGAGAGAAGTGGTTGATGAGGGTGGGGGTGAGAGGAGATGGTGGCTGAGTTGTTGGTGGTGGACTGGTGGTGGTGGCTACTCTAAGGAGGGGTTGGTGGCGGCAAACACGAGCAGCAAGGGGACGGCTGCCGTGGCTAGGGGTGAGAAGGGGGAGAGAGGTTTGTGTGAGATTGTGTTTACTTGGCTGGAAATGATCCAAAATGTTACTTGGTTGAATTTTAGTCCCCATAAAGTAGCTCTTACTAATTACAATCACGCATAAATTATGATAATTAGCTAGGTTTAACTAAGCAAAATTATTGGGCTTCAAATTGGGCCAAAATGAATTGGGCTTGGTAATAAAACGCTCCGTAACGCTAATGTTTTTATGTAACTCGGATTTAATTTTTTGTGATGTTACGGAAAAAAAAAATTAAATCATTTATATTATAATTATTAGGACCTACTATCAATTCTCCCGAAATTTTCATTAATAAATAAATGAATAAATAAAATCCGAATTGCAAAGTCGGGGCCCAAATGATTTTTTTTTTCTCATCAAGATAATTAAGTGCGGTAAATAAATATGAAAAAATCATTAACATGATGTAATTAAATAAATAAACATGATTTAGGGTTGGGCTATTACAGTTTTCTCCCCGTAAAGAGTTTCATCCTCGAAACTTATAAATTTTACTATGTTATGCAAGATTACCTCAAATAATTATGGGTACTTGGCTTTCATTTCCTCTTTAGTCTCCCAAGTGGCTTCTTGGGAGGTATGGTTCGTCCAAAGCACCTTGACTAGAGGTATTTGCTTGTTGCACAGCTGCTTAATCATGCAATCTAGTATTTTGACTGGATGCTTTTCATATACTAGATCCCCTGCAATCTCAATAAGTTCAGATACGATGGTGTGGTCCGAATCTGGAATATACTTCCTAAGTTGAGAGATGTGAAACATGTTATGCACGTGTTCAAGTTCTACTGGCAAAACTAGATGATAAGCTACGTGATTCAACTTTTCAATGATTTCATAGGGTCCAATATATCTTGGACTCAATTTGCCTCGCATTCCGAACCTCTTAATTTGCTCTCTAATTCTTCTTATTGTTTTAACAGTTTCCTCGATCATTTCAGGGCCTATTATCAATGCCTATCCAAGTCACTCCAGCACAGTGGGGTTCTATATTTTCTCCCATATAAAGCCTCTAACGGGGCCATTTTGATGGTGCAGTGGTAGCTATTATTATAAGAAAACTCCAGCATCGATAAATCATCTTCCCATTTACCTTGGAAGTCCAATACACAAGCTTTCAGCGCGTCTTCTAGAATTTGATTCACTCTTTCTGTTTGCCCATCTATTTGATAAGAGTTGCTAAAGTTCAATTTCGTCCCTAAGGCTTTTCGAAGCGCTTGCCAAAAACGGGCTTGGAATCTTTGATCCCTATCTAATACTATGTCCAAGGGAATCACGTGTTGTCGGACTATCTCCTTAACACATAGCTGGGCTAGTTTTTCATCCCCTAACTATCCCTAATTCGCAGAAAATGGGCGGACTTGGTAAGTCGATCGGTTATGACCCAGATGGCATTATTCTTTGACGTAGAAATAGGTAAACCTATAACAAAGTCCATTGAGATCGAATCCTACTTCCAACTGGGAATTTCTAGAGGTCGTAATTCACGGACGGGTCATTGATGCTCTGCTTTAATCTTCTGGCAGGTTAGACACTTGTCTACATATTCTACACTCTCCTTCTTCATATTTTTCCACCAGAAGTATTGTCTCAGGTCTCTATACATCGTGCTGCCTCCTGAATGCACCGAGTAACAAGTATTGTGAGTCCCGTCTAAGATCTATTTCCTCAATTCCTCATTTTTAAGTACGCCTAGGTGGTTCTGAAATTGCAGGGTCCCATCCTCATGTACTACGAACCCAGGAGACTTCCATTTGTCTAAATTTTGCTTTATTCTTTGGAGCTCAGGATGAGTTTCTTGGTTCACCTGAATTTCCTCCACTATAGAAGACTGTAAGATAAATGCTGATAATTGAACATTTGTGTGCCCATAGGACACTAGTTGAATTCCCAAGACCTCAAGCTCTCTCAAGAGACTCAAATGAGTAACCATCACAGTGTTTGAGCTATGTTGCAGTTTCTTGATCATGGCATCTGCTACAACATTTGTTTTTCCTGGCGAATATTGAATCTGGAAATTATAATCCTTAAGAACCTCAAGCCAATGCTGTTGTCTCAAATTGAGCTCCTTCTTGGTGAAGATATACTTTAAACTTTGATGGTCAGTATAGATCTTGGATGATAGCTCATACAAGTAATGTCTTCAAATTTTCAGTGCAAAGACCACAACTGCTAACTCCAGGTCATGAATAGGGTAATTTTTCTCATGAGGCTTGAGCTGTCGAGAGGCATAAGCTACTACTTTGTATTTCTGCATTAGAACATAGCCCAAATCGTTCTTCGACGCATCACTATAAATGGTATACTCCTTACCCTCTATTGGTAGTGTTAGTACTGGGCGGTAGTTAATCGGTGCCTTAGTTCATGAAAAGGTCTCTCACACTTCTTTGTTCACTTAAATTTATTCATTTTCTTCAGGAAATTAGTCAGGAGTGAAGCTATTTTTGAAAAGTCCATAACGAACCTTCGATAATAGCCTGCCAAACCCAGAAAGCTTATAATCTCAGTGACATTGGTAGGTTTTGACAATTCCGTGATTGCCTTCACCTTCTGGGGGTCAACTTTAATTCTTTCTTTTGTAACTATATGTCCCAAGAATACCACTTCCTTTAACCAAAATTCACACACCTTTGATTTGCTATAAAGTTAATGCTCACACAGGGTCTATAACACCATCCTTAAATGATCAGCATATTCCTCCCTATCCTTAGAATAGATAAGAATCTCATCAGTGAACACTACTAGAAACTTGCCTAAATAAGGTCTGACGACTCTATTCATAAGATCCATGAAAGCTGCGGGGCATTCGTGATGCTAAACGGCATCACAGTAAACTCATAGTGACCATACCTGGTCCTCAACGCAGTCTTGGGATGTCTTCAGGTTAATCCAAAGTTAATGGTGATCTTGTTCAGGTCCCTATAGTCAATACATAGCCTTAAGATTGCATCCTTTTTCTTTACGAACAACAACACTGGGGCACTCCATGGTGACACACTTAGTCTAATAAATCCCTTCTGTAACCGCTCATGTAATTGGATCTTCAATTCTTTAAGTTCAGTTGCGGCCATACGATATGGGGCTTTGGAGATAGGTTGGGCACCAGGGATTAACTCAATTCCAAAATCAATTTCCCTCCACGAGGGTAGTCCTGGTAACTCCTCTGGAAAAAACATCTTCAAATTCATAAACTATAGAAATATTTTCTACTTTCTCCTCTTTTGTTTGGGTGTCAATAGTAAAGCACCAACATCCAATACACCCCAAACATAATAGCTTACTTGCTTTTATAGCAGAAATCATGGGACTAGATTTTTCCTTTCTCTACCCATAGAAGCATACTTCTTGCCCTTTTTCATCCTTTAAAATAACCTTAAGATCTTCACAATCAATCTTGCCCCATAAGTGTGTAACCAATTCATTCCCAAAATGATGTCAAAATTGGACAAATCAAATTGAATCAAATCCCCATGGAGGGTGGTTCCACCTATGGTGATGGGAACAAGTTTATAGGAGATGGGGCACTCAACTATAGAATCATTAGGTAACTTGATCCTATAATTGGTTTCCTTTCTCCTATTCTCAAGGTCGATTGCATGGCTGATCGAGTGGATATAAATGAATGAGTAGCACCCGAATCTAATAATACACAAATTGGCTTTGAATTTAAAAAGATAGTCCCAGTGATTATCGTACCAGAGGTGGCAGCTTCTTTCTTGCCCATTACATATGCTCGTCCAACTGCTGCATGCCTTGGAGGTAGGGGCCCTTGGCGAGGTGGGGCTAAGGGTTTTGCCACACTATTGTCCACAGCCTTCAGTCTTCATGGGTGGGTAGCAATGAGGTGTTCTGGGCTTCTACACCACATGCACTTACTGGTTCCTACTCGCCATTCAAGGGTGGTCTGGTTTGTTCTTTCGCATTTCCCACAGGGCTCTGCTGAGCCTACAGAACGGCTCTTGGGAGGAGCGCGAGAAGGATTCTTCTGGTTCACACTCTCACTCGAAGTTCCTCGCTTAATCCCTTTTCACTTTTTGTTGATCGGTTTTAGGGCCCTTAACTCTGCCTTCACTTACTCCACTTCAGTGGCTCGCTCATATAGCTCTTGGTAGGGCAATATTGGTTTCCCAACTAACTGATTTTGAATGTAGAAGGCAAAACTGTCTTCAAACCTCCACATCTGTAACTTTTCAGATGACACAAATTCAGGGACAAATATGGATAATTCTGTAAACTTACTAGCACACTATATCATAGTCATCTTACCACTCATTTTCAACTCCATAAACTCTTTCCTCTTTTGCCTTTGGACCACAGTCGGGTAAAATTTTACCCTTCACTGCTCCAGGAATTTACTCGATGTGAATTCAGGCCCTATGAGCTTGCCCATAAATGTGGTCCACCCAATATCAGCTTCACCAGCCAAATAATACATCCAAATGTTTACTTTCTTTCCTTCTGACCTCTAACACCGTAAAAATTTTCTCCATTGCCGTTACCCATTCTTCCAATACTACTAGATCATAATTTCCGCCATGCACTTTAGCGTTGCATCGTGCTACCTTATTTGCTAATTTGTCATCTTTAGGAGGGGTTTTAGTAGGCACTTGGGGAATTCGCTTTCTCAGTTCAGCAACTAAGGTCGGCCAGTAGTTTAGGTTCCCAATATTAGTAGCTAACTTAGGGGAAAGTGGTGGCATTTCGCCAAAAATTTGGTGGCACATGACATGAGGCTTGTTCACTCGATCCCTGGCCATGGTCCGAATTATCCCCTATATGAGTCTCCACATTGTTTTACACCAATTCAGACATTCTGGTCATACATTAAACGAAACAATTCAACCACTAGAGTATCCCAACATATAAGATAAGTATACCCAACAAATACATTTAATATTACTCAAATATTATTTGAAACAAACCCTAAAGCCTCATTATGTAGTTCCATAACTGCTTGTTTATGTACATAGCTGCTTGTTTATATACATGATTAACAAAAGTATATCACATCTAACTAACTACGTAAGATCAACTCTGACTCCTACCCAAAAGACTAACTAGCCCCCCTAGACACTAGATCCGTCTCAAGCCCAAAAAGAGAAACGGACCATGTGACCACGATCGGAAGGATTTAATTGACTATATGCAATGTCATATGCTACAAAAAATGTAACTATTCAATCCAACCATGTCATATACATGCGGAGCTCAAAATGTTACCCGCTCAAGTTAGCACCTGAAACAACCTAACGATCCCTCCTGAAACAACCTAAAAATCCCTAGAGGGATCATAATATGCGTTGTACTCTTCCTCTGGCTTCTCGCCAGAGTCGGAGCAGTTGTCCGATGCTCCTGACTATACCTCGTCGATCTCCTGATCCTCTGGCTACTCTTCCACTGCCTCATCAATCCCATGATCAGTATGTTATCCCTCGCCTACCTCACTAATCTCCTGCTTCTCCTTTGGATTGTCGTCATCCTCTAGATGGTCCTCGAGACCATCCATGGGCTCGTCATCAGAACTAAGGACCACAATATCTAGTGTATCGGGGAAATTCAGCAGCACAGGAACCTCACCAGAACTATCAGGCATTAGAGAGGTGCCTGGTACGATTGGCGATGGTGGTCCCTGTGTTGGAGCAGGTGGTGCAGGTAGAGGATGTGCCCGATGTAAAGGAAAAATGTGCTGAAGGGTCTCTAGAGTAATCTCCCTCTGCTCGAACTCTTCCCACAGCATCAACTCCGAGGTGATCGTAGCTGAAGGCCACTAGACCTGAAACCTAGGTCCATCCCAACCTGGGTTCTCTATCATCATGAAATGATGATAAAGAAGTCTAAACTCAACCCACGGGGTGAACTGTGGGTAAGGCCCATAACAATCTGCATGCACGGACGGTGATGTTGTGGAACTCAAAGAAAGCGTCCTGCACATGAGCTATCATGCTGGCCTGTAACAGTGAAATGTGGTCAGCCACAGATGTACCAGGCATCACATTAACTGCGTAAGGATCTATCTAGCATTGAAAATACAAATGAGGGGCATGCAGAAAATAACCAATATAAATTTCTAATATCGCAAGTGTCTAATAGTATATAATATCCCTCATTAATAAACCTTCTCACCCTTCTATATCTAAGCTTCCTACTCCGTATCCCATCAAGAAATCAAAACCTAGCTCTGATGCTAAATCGGTAACACTCCAAATGCACATAATCCACTGTTTGCATTCTCTCCATTAATTTTATCAATTAAAAGTGATGACCCAGAGATCGGGGCATTACCGTCATCAAAAAAGGACAAGACTTGGCTTATAAATAATAAACATAACTAAGTTGAACATCGCTTACCACCACAAGACAGTCACACAATCACAAAACATCGAAGCCATACATAAACAGTTTCTAGTATCTCAAGTTTACACCAAAATATAGTAACTATTTGTAGAGTATATAGTTTTAACATCAGAATATTTCATAATACAGTGCTTAAAACATTTCAGCACTAATACACCACTGTTCCCTTCAGACTTTCTCACTCACTTATCTTCTTTAGTTGTCTTGCCAGCCTGAGGGCGATTCATTGAGCATTTTCCAAAAACAAAATATGAAAATATTTCGAACTATGAGCCGAAGCTCAGTACATACATTTCTATGTTGTTAAATGTTCATTGAAAAACTTGTTGAGTCCGCATTACAATTCGTTTTATTTAAAACAGGGAATGAGATGGATATAAAACTGTGTTGCCAGTTATTATCTGATAGTAAACCCCTGGTAGCTATTACGATATGAAGGTAGGAGTACATCTGCCAAGTCGATCAGGGGACCTGGCCTGAAGTCGCGCGAGTGACTGAAGGGCAATGCCCTGTAACTGATAACTGATGGGGTCACTAATTATGTGACAAATCACTAATTAAACTGATTCATTAATGCAGTCACAAAAACATTATAATTTTGATAAATACATGTTGATTCTAAAGATACAGACAATGAATGTACCCAGTACTTTTAATGAAATTTCCCTAAGTATGATTATGCACAAAAGGGGAGGAAGTGATAGATTAGGCCCTGATTCTGCGCAAATTGTCATTATAAGAACATATCGTTGGGAAATTTTTTTACTTTCATAATTGATAGTTTTTGTTAAGAAAAGTAAAGGTTTAACAAGAGCTAAAATAAATAACTTGTAAGTTAATCTTCTGACCTCAGCTTGAGACCTAATTCCCCAATACAGAAAGCTTAAAATTTTTTTCAAGACTCTCATTTACCAAGCAAAACATAATTCCCACAATAGGGTTTCCAAAATTAAGCTAGAACACAAGTGTGCCGGTTTAGGTCTATATTGTGTAGTCTGAACAAAACAGCCATAATTTTTTCCACAGAACTCAGATTAAAGCAATTCAAAAAGCATTTTAAATCTAACTCACGGATATAGCTACCCAAGAAAAATAGCAATATTTTGAAGGCCTAAACAGTTCCAGTTTATTTGCAAAGTCACCTTTGTTTTCAGTCTGCTCACAACCACACTGGTTTTGTTTTCCCCCTTCTTTTCACTTAATTCTCCATCTAAAATCACTCCTTAAAATCATGTAACAAATCCTTGGTTATTCTCATCACCATACAAAGTCATTTTACTCATTTTCTCTTCGTAATCATCTACATCAAAGTTTCAATTCTTCCCTTTCTCAAACCCACTCAAAGCACATCCATGATCTTACTTATTTGCATAAATCAGCAAAATTACCTCTAAAATCAATTGCGGGAAATTCCCATAATCCACCCCTTCTTAAATAATCACACCAAATCATTTGTCCAAGTTAAAAGATACATCAAAGATTTATTTACATCCAAGTATACACAATTAACGTGCTTAATACCAAAAGAAGGCCAAGTCATGCATAATCATTAAAACCCTAGCTTATGACGCTAACGATTCACCTTTAACTCATTCAAAACCACACCTACATCACCATAATCATTTATGACGCTAAAGATTGCTAAAACAAATACAAACAAATTCATAAACATTACTTAAGCTTAAGCTTGCATGATCATAAACCATGTCAACTCCCACATACTCTCAAGCTTCACCAACAATTTGAACACCCAAAATTAACTCCTAATTCCATCAAAACAACGTGATCAACAATCAAAAATAACAAAACGAGAATCAAAACCAACATATAAATCAAAATCAACATGAACAAGGCCAGTGTTACTCACTTTGATGCCTAGAAAAGAGATGGGAGAAGTGGTTGATGACGGTGGGGGTCAGAGGAGATGGTGGCTAAGTTGTTGGTGGTGGACTGGTGGCAGTGGCTACTCCGGGGAGGGGTTGGTGGGGGCAAACAGCAGCAGCAACAGGGGGCTGCCGTGGCTAGGGGAGAGAAGGGGGAGAGAGATTTGCGTGAGATTGTGTTTACTTGGTTGGAAATGATACAAAATGTTACTTGGCTGAATTTTACCCCCCATAAAGTAGCGTTCCACTAAATAACAGCTTCACCAGACAAATAATACGTCCCAATATTTACTTTCTTTTCTTCTAGAACCTCTACCACTGTAAATATTTTCTCCATTCGCATTACCTATTCTTCCAATACTACTGAACCATAATTTTCGTAATGCACTTTAGGGTCTCGTCGTGCTACCTATCTACTAATTTGTCATCTTTAGGAGGGGTTTTAGTAGGCAATTGGGGAATCTGTTTCATCAATTCAACAACTTAGGTCGGCCAGTAGTTCAGGTTCCTAATGTTATTAGCCAACTCAAGCGGAAGTAGTGGCATTTCACCAAAATTTAGTGGCACATGACATGAGGCTTGTTCACCCAATCCCTAGCCATGGTCTGAATTATCCCCTATATGAGTCTTTGCATTGTTTTGCACCGATTCAGACATTCTGGTCATACATTAAAGGAAACGATTCCATCACTAGAATATCCCAACATATAAGATAAGCATACCCAATAAATACATTTAATATGGATCAAATATTATTTAAAACAAACCCCAAAGCTTTATTGTATCATTCCATAACTACTTGTTTACATATATAGCTACTTGTTTATATACATGATTAACAAAAGTATATCACATCTAACTGACTAAGTAAGATCAGCTCTGACTCCTACCCAAAACACTAACTAGCCCCCTAGACACTAGATCCATCACATGCCCAAAAAGAGAAATGGACCATGTCACCACGGTCAAAAGGATTTAACTGACTATATACAATGTTATATGCTACACAAAATGCAACTATTCAATCCGACCATGTTATATACTTGCAGAGCTCAAAATGTTACCTACTCAAGTCAACACCTGAAACAACCTAACGATCCCTAGATGGATCATAATCTGCATTGGACTCTTCCTCCGGCTCCTCGCCTGAGTCAAAGCTGCTGTCCGATGCTCCTGACTCTACCTCGTCGATCTCCTGATCCTCTTGCTGCTCTCCCACTGTCTCATCAATCCCATGATCAATATGTTGTTCCTCCCCTACCTCATCAATCTCCTGCTCCTCCTTTGGATCATCCTCATCCTCTGGACGGTCCTCGAGACCCTCTATGCGCTCGCCATCAGAGCTAAGTACCACAATCTCTGGTGCTTCGGGGAGATCCACCAGCACTTGAACCTTGCTAGGACTGTCGGGCATTAGAGGGGTGCCTGGTACAAATGGCGATAGTGGTCCATGTGTTGGTTCGGGTGGTGCAGGTGAGGGATGTGCCTGATGTAAAGGAAAAGCATGTTGAAGGGTCTCCATGGAAATCCCCCTCTACTCAAACTCCCCTACAGCATGAACCCTGCAGTGATCATAGCTCAAGCCCCCTTGACCTAAAACCTAGGTCCATCCCAACCAGGGTTCTACGTCATCATGAAATGATGACAATGAAGTCTAAACTCGACCCATGGGTGAACCGTGGGTAAGGACCATAACAATCTACATGCACAGACAGTGATGTTGTAGAACTCGAAGAAAGGGTCCTGCGTATGAGCTATCACACAGGTGTGTAACAGTGAAATGTGGGCAACCACAGATGTACCAGGCATCATATTAACTCGTAAGGATCCATCTAATGAGGAAAATACAAATGAGGGGCATGCAGAATTTAAGCAATATAGATTTCTAATATCACAAATCTCTAATAGTATATGATATCCCTTATTAATAAACCTTCTCACCCTCCTATACCTAAGCTCCCTACTCCATATCCCATCAAGAAATCAAAACCTAGCTCTGACACCAAATCTGTAACAACCCAAATGCACATAATCCACTATTTGCGTTCTCTCTATTAATTTTACCAATCAGAAGTGATAACCCAAGATTGGGGCATTACCGCTGTCCAAAAAGGACAAGGCTTGGCTTATAAATAATAAACATAACTACGCTGAGCATCACTCGCCACTATAAGATAGTCACACAATCACAAACCATCGAAACCATACATAAATCGTTTCTGGTACCTTAAGTTTACACCAAAGTATAGTAACTTTTTGCAGAGTATATAGTTCTAACATGAAAATATTTCACAATATATTGCTTAAAACATTTCAGCACTAACACACAACTGTTCCTTTCAGACTTTGTCGCTCACTTATCTTCTTCAATCGTCTTGCTAGCCTGAGAGCGATTCAATGAGCATTTGCTTAAAACAACTCAGTACATACATTTCTGTGTTGTTAAATGTTCATTGAAAAACTGGTTCAGTTCGTATTGCAATTTGTTTTAATTTAAAATAGGGAATGAGATGAATATAAAACTGCATTACCAATTATTATCTGATAGTGAAACTGTTACGATCTGAAGATAGGTGTACACCGGCCAAGTCGATCGGGGGACCTGGCCTGAAGCCACGTGGGTAATTGAAGGGCAATGCCCTGTAACTAATAACTGATGGGGTCACTAATTATATGACAAATTACTAATTAAACTAATTCATTGATATACTTACCAAAACATTATAATTTTGATAAATACGTGCTAATTCTAAAGATACAGATAATGAACATACCTAGTACTTTTAATGAAATTTCACTGAGTATGATTATGCACAAAAGGGGAGGAATTGATAGATTATGCCCTGGTTTTGTGCAAAAATATCATTATAGGAGCATATCGTTAGCAAGTGTTTTTAGTTTCATAATTGATAGTTTTGTTAAGAAAAGTAAAGGTTTAACAAGAGCTAAAATAACTAACTCACACCTTAATCTCCTGACCTCAGCTTGAGACCTAATTCCCAGTACAGAAAGCTTAAAAAGCTTCTCAAAACTTTCACTTACGAAGTATGACATTATTCCCACAATAGGGTTGACAAAATTAGGCTTCAACACAAGTGTGCTGGTTTAGGTCTATCCTGCACACTTTGAGCAAAATAGCCCTAACTTTTTCCACATAACTCGAATTAAGGCAATTCGAAAAGAATTTTAAAGATAACTCATTGGTCTATATATACCCATCAAAAATCCTAATTTTTGATGGTGCAAATAGTACCTGTTTATTTGCAAAGTCACCCCTATTTTTAGTTTGCTCACAGCCACACTGTTTTTGTTTTCCCCCTTCTTTTGACGTAATTCCCCATCTAAAATCACTCCTTAAAATCATGTAACAAAGCCTTGGTCCTTCTTATCACCGTACAAAGCCATTTTACTCATTTATCTCTGTAATCATCTATATCAAACTTTCAATTCTCCTCTTTCTCAAACCCACTTAAAACACATCCATGATCTTACTTATTCGCATAAGTGAGCAAAATGACCTTTTACAATCAATTGGGGGAGATTTCCATAATCCACCCATTTTTAAGAATCACACTGAATCATTTTTCCAAGTTAAAAGACACATCAAAGATTCATTTACATTCAAGTATACACAGTTAACATGCTTGAGACCAAAAGAAGGCCAAATCATGCATAATCATTAAAACCCTAGCTTATGGTCAAATTGGATTCACCTTTAACTCATTTAAAACCACATCCACACCACCATAATCATTTATGATGCTAAATATTGTCAAAACAAATGCAAAACAATCCATAAACATCACTTAAGCTTAAGCTTGCATGATCATAAACCATTTCAATTCCCACACACTCTCAAGCTTCCCCGACAATTTAAACGCCCGAAAATAACTCTTATTTCCATCAAAGCAACATGATCAACAATCAAAAATAACAAAACAAGAATTAAAACAAACACAAATCAGAATCAACAAGACCAAGGTTAGGGTTACTCACTTTGATGCCTAGAAAAAAGATGGGAGAAGTGGTTGATGAAGGTGGGGGTGAGAGGAGATGGTGGCTGAGTTGTTGGTGGTGGACTGGCGGTGGTGGCTGCTCCGGGGAGGGGTTGGTGGCAGCAAACAGCTACAGCAAGGCGGGGCTACCGTGGCTAGGGGAGAGAAAGGGGAGAGAGATTTGTCTAAGATTGTGTTTACTTGGCTGGAAATGATCCAAAATGTTACTTGGCTGAATTTTATTCCACATAAAGTAGCTTTTACTAATTACAATTATGCATAAATCATGATAATTAGCTAGGTTTAACTAAGCAAAATTGTTGGGCTTCAAATTGGGCTAAAATGAATTGGGCTTGGTAATAAAACGCTCTGTAATGTTAATGTTTTCATGTAACTCGGATTTAAATTTTTGTGATTTTACGGAAAAACAAATTAAATCACTTAGATTATAATTATTAGGGCTTACTATCAATCCTCCCAAGATTGTCGTTAATAAATAAATAAATAGAACCCCAATTGTAAAGTGATGGACCAAATAATTTTTTTTTCCCACCGAGATAATTAAATGCGAGAAATAAATATAAGAAATCATTAACATGAAGCAATTACATAAATAAACATGACTTAGGGTTGGGCTATTATGGCCTTTACCCCATAAAGAGTTTTGTCCCCGAAACTTATGAACTTTACCATGCCATACAAGATTACCTCAAATAAATGTGGGTACTTGGCTTTCATTTCCTCTTCGATCTCCTAAGTGGCTTATTGGGAGGTATGGTTTGTCCAAAGCATCTTGACTAGAGGTATCAGCTTATTGCGCAACTGCTTAATCTTGCGATCTAGTTTTTAACTGGATGCTGTTCATATACTAGATACCCTGTAATCTCAATAGGTTTAGATACAATGATGTGGTCTGGGATTGTAATATACTTCTTGACCTAAGAGATGTGAAACACGTTATGCACGTGTTCAAGTTCTATTAGCAGAACCAGGCGATAAGCTACGGGATTTAACTTTTCAATTATTTCATAGCGTTCGATATATCTTGTACTCAATTTGCCTCGCTTTACAAACCTCTTGATACATTTGGTTGGCGAAACTTTCAAAAAAACTTTATCGCATACTTGAAACTCCAGAGGCCTCCTTCTTTTGCCAGCATAACTCTTTTGTCGGCTTTGGGCAGCCTTAATTTGCTCTCAAATTCTTCTTATTGTTTTAACAGTTTCCTAGATCATTTTAGGGCCCATGATCAATGGCTCATCCAAGTCACTCCAGCACAGCGGGGTTCTACATTTTCTCCCGTATAAAGCCTCAACCGGGGCCATTTTGATGGTGCACTGGTAGCTATTGTTATAAGAAAACTCCACCAATGGCAAATCGTCTTCCTATTTACCTTGGAACTCCAATACACAAGCTGTCAACATGTCTTCTAGAATTTGATTCATTCTTTCGGTTTGCCCATCTATTTCAGGATGATAAAAGCTACTAAATTTTAATTTTGTCCCAAAGGCTTTTTGAAGCGCTTGCCGAAAACGGGCTTGGAATCTTTGATCCCTATCTGATACTATGTCCAAGGAAATCCTGTGTAGTCAAACTATCTCCTTAACATAAGGTTGGGCTAGTTTTTGAAGCCCCCAAGTATCTCTAATTGGCAGAAAATGGGCGGACTTGGTAAGTCGATCGGCTAGGACGCAGATAGCATTCTTCTTTCAAGTGGAAAGGGGTATACCAATAATAAAGTCTGTTCAGATCGAATCCTACTTCTAAGTGGGAATTTCTAGAGGTCGCAATTCACCCACGAGTCGCTGATGCTCTGCTTTAACCTTATAGTAGGTTGGACACGTGTCTACCTATTCTGCAATCTCTTTCTTCATATTATTCCATCAGAAGTGTTGTCTCAGGTCTCTATACATCTTGGTGCCTCCTGGATGCACCGAGTAGCGAGTATTGTGAGTCCCCTCTAGGATATGTTTCCTCAATTCCTCATTTTTGGTATGCAAAGCTGATTCTAGAATCACAAGGTCCCATCCTTATGTACTACGAACCCAGGAGACTTCCATTTGTCTAAATTTTGCTTTATTCTTTGGAGGTCAAGATCATTTTTCGGGTTCACTCGAATTTCCTCCACTATAAAACACTGTAAGATAAGTGCTAATAATTGAATATTTGCTTGCCCATGGGACACTAGTTGAATTCCCAAGTCCTTAGGCTCTCTCAAGAGACTCAACTGAGTAATCATCACAGTGTTTGAGCTATGTTGCACTTTCCTGCTCAGGGCATCCGCTGCAACATTTGTTTTTCCTGAGTGATATTGAAACTGCAAATTATCATCCTTAAGCAACTCAAGCGAATGTTGTTGTCTGAAATTGAGCTCCTTCTAGGTGAAGATATACTTCAGACTTTGATAGTCAGTATAGATCTTGCATGATACCCCGTATAGGTAATGTCTCCAAATTTTCAGTGCAAAGACCACAACTGCTAACTCCAGGTCATGGATATGGTAATTTTTATCATAAGGCTTAAGCTGTGGAGAGGTGTAAGCTACTACTTTGTCTTCCTGCATTAGAACACACCTCAAATCGTTCTTTGATGCTATAAATGGTATACTCCTTACCCTCAACTGGTAGTTTTAGGATTAGGGCGGTAGTTAATCGCTACCTTAGCTCCTGAAAAGGTCTCTCACACTTCTCTCTCCACTCAAATTTATTCATTTTCTTCAGGAAATTGGTCAGGGGCGAAGCTATTTTTGAAAAGTCCATAACGAACCTTCGATAATAGCCCGCCAAACTCAGAAATCTTCTAATCTCAGTGACATTGGTAGGTCTTGACCATTCCGTAATTGCCTTCACCTTCTGGGGGTCAACTTTAATTCCTTCTTTTGTAACCACATGTCCCAAGAATACCTTTCTTCCATCCAAAATTCAAACTTCTTTAATTTGCTATAGAGTTGATGCTCCCTCAGGACCTGTAACACCATCCACAAATGATCAACAAGTTCCTCCCCATCCTTAGAATATATACGAATGTCATCAATGAACACCACTACAAACTTGTCTAAATATGGTTTGAAGACTCTATTCATAAGATCCATGAAGGCTGTGTGGGCATTGGTGAGGCCAAATGACATCAGTGTAAACTCATAATGACCGTGCCTGGTCCTAAACGCAGTCTTGGGGATGTCTTTAGGTTTAATCCAAAGTTGATGGTACCCTGTAAGGCTCGTGTACCTTATTTTCTGTTAAGTTATTTGTGACGCATTTTTACGTTATAAAAACCTATTTTATTTAACGATACGAGTTAAATTATTAGTGATGTGCCTATGTGAGCGATAATTTTATTAAAATGATGTTTTTGTCACCATTATTATTCTTATTAATGTTATTATTAGTTTTGAAAATCCTTCGATGATTTTTAGTAAGCGTTAATATAGATTATTAACGAGTACTAAATCGATTAGGAACCCGAATGCGATTAGGTCGTCGACCTTAGAAGTAGTTCGATGTTATTGAATAGAACCTAGATAGATTTGGGAACGAATAGTTGATGAAGGATTATATGATTGATTTGAGTTTCGAATTCGGGTTATGAATTAGACTAGTCGTATCGAATATGAATCAGCTTGGGACACAAAAAAGTGAAGGAGGGGTATTTTGGTAATTTGTGCGCTCCCCTTATTTCTCCTCTCCCTGCCCACGAGACCCCCCCCACGACACTCTCTCTCTTCTCACTCTGCTGCCCTTCTTCTTCCTCCTCCTCTCCTCCTCCATTAACGCCACTTCCAAGCTCAAGCCCAGGAGATTCTTGCCCCACAACAACCACAAATTCATCCCATTCGACCTCCCCTACGAGTTGGCCACCCATTTGGTGCGAATTGGGCTGAATTTCGAACAAGCTAGCCACTCTTCTTGGCGCTGAATTGGAGATCGAACGCATGCCCTTGGTATGGCCATGAACTTCACCTCTTAATTGCTTCAATTTCCTACAAATTTCGATTGCTTTCAAACCCCACTTCAACCTCAAATCAGTAAGTGAGTTTGGGTCGGTTTTAGGGTTCGAATTTCGAGAATTTGGGCGTGATTTGGTCCTGTTCGAGCGTGGGTAAGCAAGAGGCGAAGGATTGGAGTTGTTCAAGCCTCTAAAGTCGAGCCACAGCCGTGAATCGAACCTCTAGTTTGGGTTCACGGTGAGGGTTCCTTTCATCCTAAATTACTAATAATTTCAATGTTTTTATCGCAATTAGCTAGAATAAGTTGAAGTTGAGAGTGGAAATCATGTTGGGTGAATTAGTATTCATATTGACAATTTATAAGTTCGAAATTGATTTGGGTTAAATGCATGTCAGATTGATGCTGAATATTGATAACATGGCTGATTGGAGAAATACTTAACAAAAAGATGTTGTCATAGCGTGATTAATTTATCAGTTTATTACTTAAATTGTGCTTGAAGCCTAAGGATGCTAGCCGAGTGATTGAAACGATTATGGAATGAACTGAATTATGCTTATGGTTGTCGGTTAGCGAACTAAAAGGGGCAAAGTGTCGTTTTAAAGTTTTGATTGCATCAATTGGTTCACTTAAACACTATGTTGTTATTAAGCGTGAATGTGATGCCTATATTATTCACACAGTCATACACATGAGATTTGATCCTTAATCTATATTCAAGAAGAACATGCAAAAAAGTCGATTGGTATAATGTCCAAGTGGAACAGAGGAGACTCTTTTTATTCCTAAAGTAATATGCTTCGATGAGACACATAATGGTTCCGCATGAATGCAACGCTATGACTGGTTGGGAAGGGCTAATTGTAACAAGAAGCTCCACATGAATTTTGACATAAAAGGACAATTCTAAACGTGTGTTTTACTAAAGGGCACTCAACAAAAAATTTACTATTTATTGAGCATGAACACGAGGTAAAGATGCCTAAATGATGCAATTGTTTAAACCATAAAATAAAATGGTTTAATTGCATTCCATTCCTTCAAGTTTCATCCACATACTTACATGTTCCTACTGGAGCCATCACTAAAAGTGCGACAAACGGATAGTTGTGGTGTCAACTTGGGGCTCCCCTAGTCTCAAATGGTTCCTAAGCACTTGCTTTCTTTCGAAAGACACATCAACTAGCTTTCTAAGTGGTGGTTTCGTGGAATTATGTGATAGGATCAATTAGAGCTTTAATTTAGAGTTGCTAGTACATTTTAAAGGTAATGTGCAGACCCTTAATTCTAAAGAAATTACCTTTTTCTTCCTTCAACGAAATCCTTAAGATAGGGGAACAACAGAGGGACATAGGATTTGGTTTTTAAGAAGAGAGAAGGCCTTTCCTATAGGATCATAATCCCCATTATCCCAAACAGGGATTAATAGTAATAATTACATGGTTATGAACTATGATATCAAATCCAAGGATGAAGGTATTGCCTAATGTGTCTAGTAGAATTGAATATATATGTGTACTTGGTGTTAGGTTAAGTTTTGTTACTTGGAACCAGTGTTGTGAAGTTGAAAAGGAAGTAAGTGCCTAAGGAGAAAGAGAGAGAGTTTCTCCTACGTGAAACTTGGTGATAAATGAGAGAAGAGCTTCCCACTTTATAGTGGAAAAAGTTTACTTGGCTAATAAAAGAATCAGATGATTTTTATAATAAAAATCAAAACTCATAAATTAAAATTAAAATCAAAATGATTTAAAATAATCAATCACAATCAATTTTGCAAATTGATTGGGCGGTTGGTTGAGTGCGACATGCAAAATGTGCATCAATTCATCCAATGAAGGCTAAGCCACGCCTAACGGCAACTGCTATGGTTATCAACAGGCACTGTGACCCATATCATGCACCTAAACTGGTCAGAGTAGTAGAGTCAACTTGCTTAAGACATAACTTTCTCATTTGATGCACAATCGATGAAATTCTTTTTGTTTTGGCCCTAATCTTGCTATCCAACTAATAACTTTTCCATTGCTTATCTAAATTTACTTATAATGTATCCTTGGGAAACTCTTTCGATGAGGAATAAATTCATGTTGACTTAGTTACATTTTAGGCTTAGACTAAAAATAAGGTAAAAATGATGAGAAGATGCAATTGGCATGACAATGGGCGCCATTGCTTGGCCTTCAAACTTGTCGATAGGTCTTGGTGGAATTTATCGCCAAGCCACCATATTGCAATTTGAGCAAGGATTATGTTTGAACAACAATAATTAAGTGGATTGCGTTGGAGTAGATTATTGCAAAGCAATGCGCCACCACTTTCGTCTTACTTCTACTACGATGTACAACCCTCATGGTTTTGCCTTTTTGAAGTTATTTTTGAAATATTTGGGTTTTTTAAAACTTTTGAAAGTTGTTAGGAACTTTTACCATAAGCAATATTTTTATATAGAGACTAGCTGTTAGGAATTAAGCATAATATTATTTCACCGTCGGCAAGTTAGGTAATTTCCATCATTTGGCGACAATGCACATGACATGCAAATATGTAGTCAGTCAAAAGTTCTGAGGGTACCAACTTGGTGCTTACACCCTCGTCACCAGTGTTGTGCTCCTTCCTAGGTTGATTCCAAGAAAGTAATACGTAGTCTTTCACTAATCTCTTCGAGGTTCTCGATGGAGGATCTTGATTTTGGACCTCCTTAAGATTTTTTATATCCTTCCTAAATGGCTGGAGGGCCACCACAGTGGCGTGACTTACTTTCATACATATGAACTAAGTGACTAGCCTTTGAAATTGTTTCTGGCCTTCCAAGATTAGTCCTTCCAGAGGGGATTATGACTAGGGGTCATTCAGGATTTGCGTTTTCTAAAGTCCCATCTGCTACAAAAGAAAACCCTAGCTTTGAAGCAAGTCCTCCGTGTGGATTCAATTCCAACCATCAACTACATAACCCTAGCTTTGAGGCCGTGACAGGTGTTTCAACCTAGGATTGACAGGATGTTTTCTTGGACTGTGAGTTATATGACCTGGATAAGAAGAGCTGCTTGCCAAGAGAACTTGGAAAGAGCTCTCAAAGGAACAGGATGGTGCTTCCCCCAACGAGCCTCTTATGCTCAGCTTGGAGAGGGAATTTAGAATAAGAGCTATTAGCTTAGTTGAATGGAGAATAGCTGAATTCGCTTATTGAATTGCCCGTTTTCCATAATGATTCCAATGTTGCTTATCTAGAGCTCAGACGAAATTTGTTAGAGATTTTGCATTAGGATTTTAGTCTTGCTCAGATTAGATTTCCTTCCTTAATAATTATATCTCCTAGATGTTTTTACTCTTTGTGAGGGATTCCACAAAGATTATATCTTGTCTCCTTTTCCCTTATGCAAGCTAGGTTTAGGTGGTTCTGGAGGCAATCAGACCAAGTCTCCTTTTGGCCTCTCTTAGAGCACACTCTAAGGGCCAAAAGCATGAGTTTCATAATGACTTCAGAATTTCCAACTAGGTTTCACCCTTGAATTGTGTACCAAGCTCAATCTTCTAGATTCTACCTAAATCAAAATAAAGATTAAAATCACCAGCAATTAAAACTCAATTAAGATTAAAGGAAAACTCAATCAAAATTAATTTTCTCTGAATCTAGAGCTAGATTATTGGTTGATTTAGTGAATCACCTGCTAGTCTACGAAGTGGAAGCAAAAGCAATCCTAATGGTAGGTAGAGAGGGTTGATGATAGCCACTAGGGGAAATCACGTCGTTGGTTTAATCAACACTATACGGTCACCTTGTTTCAATAACTTTCTCGACTAATTTTCGATCAATGCCATACTTTTTTGACAGAAAGCATATTAAATTTAGTTTCTAATGTGTTAAGATTAATATATGTGGACAAGCGTAGAAAGAGTTATAGGCCAAGGAGTGAAGAAGTGTTGCTTTATGGGCACTTCTCACTATCTAACTCATAACTTTCCCATTATTTATCATGATTGAAATTACAATATATAGTTGGGAAGCTCTTTTGATGTGGAATCACGTCATGAAGATTAAGTATACTTTTACCCAATGGTTGGGACTTACAATAAGGCCAAATCATGAGATAGTGTTAACAGGATATTTATCGGCTGAATAATAGCCGGTTGGGGCTTCAAATCCTGTCAGTGGGCTGTGGCAGCACATATGAAAATGTCGTCATCTTGCATTTGTAACCAAGCCTATATTTTAACGTTTAACGTCAAGTGGATTTTTAGAGTAGATTAGTCTGAGGTAGCGCAGCACCTTACTGGTCTTACTTCTATAATCCTATGCTCTTAATCACAAGTTCAAGCCTCCATACTGGAAATAGGTCTAAAATCAAACTTCTGGCTTTTGTTAACACATTATTTGAAATACTTTTTGGGATTTTCTAAGAGTTTAAATGAGAAATAGTTTTTCCCGCCATCTTTTTTGTGACATACTAACAGTTAGGAAATCAAGTACGCCATCGCTCTACACTTGGTGGGTTAGGTGGTTGCCATCACCGGTGAACAATGCACACAACATGCAAGTATACAGTTAGTTTAAATCCCAAGGTCACCATTATAATGTCTATAGTCTCTTAAAATATATCCTAGAAGGAATAGAAATACAACAGTTTACTTCTAATTGTAGATTCAGAGAGACAATATAGATTCCGTTTTTCCAGTCTTGAAGAAACAATTGTGTTGTTCATGTTAAAAGATAGTAGCAAACAAGAGTCCGTGCATCCTCAGCATATATATAAGTAGCAAGCATGAGTCCACGCGTACTAGTCCACGAAAAGGTCCAATATTAAGTCTGACTAGAAAAAAACAAAAACAAAATAAAGCAAGTAATGCCAAATACAGGACTACAAATAACCTCCATTATAGGACTAAATGGAAACACAATAGAAATTATTCACACCAAAGCTAGAAGAACAACTACAACAGGGCACAAAAACAAAAGTGGTTTTGAGGAAGTAGTAGCCAACCTGTGCCATAGGACTAGAAAGAATACGAAAATGCCCTATACAGTTGTAAAAACGTACCAGAATTGAAGTGAACTCAAATAATAATAATAATAATGATCTCAGATTCAGACATATCATTAACCAGTACTAAACAGAGGTAAGCCCATCCTAACCTAATGGACGAACTATGTATGTAGCTATAGGAGCAATTGAGCAACAGTGACTTTACAATAATCCCAAGTTACAATCCAAAGGACATACACAAAGCTCTATATAGTTTAAACACTACCTACCCTCATTCCCCCTAAAAGAAATCAACAAGTAGGAACAAAAATTCAAAAACAAAATATGACAAGGCTCAAATCGGTAAAAGTCACCAGTAGCTAAAATATCCATATAGCCAAAACATTAAACTAAAAGAGGGAGGAACCAATAGGAACCCTAGTTAGTATACTAGCAAGATAACTCCAACTTAAAGAGAAGCTAAGGCTAAGATAGATCAGTGTCAAAAACCACTAGCATGATGTAACAAAAACACCACCATGTTCAATAAGGAAACCAAGTCAAATAGCATGGAGAAGGCGACTGAATTAGCAAATTAACAAGCAAGAGGTGAGATAGAAATCAACAATTTGAGTCATATGAGTAATATAGATGGATTCAGTGCTTTTGTCAAACCCTCTGGAGTAGAAATTCAAACCATGTAAATAAAAATGCATTAAAAAATGGAGAACATAACGATCTAGTAAGTCATTCACAAATCTTGATAAGGAAGATGTGGCAAATCTCAATTCTTGTAAGACAAATCTTAATCAAAGCAAAGATGGCCTATGTTATACTCTGTGTATGACGGCAAATGTCAAAATTCAAGAACGTCAAAGAGTACACTTCTAACAAAATAAATCCAAGAACGTTAAATTAACAACAATGGGTGCATGTTATACAACAAATTCTAGCAGTGTTTATGTAATTGCTCAATCCTAAATCATGTTTATTTATTTAATTACCTCATATTAATGAGTCTCTTATATTTATTTATCACATTTAATCATCTCGACGGGGAATAATATTCATTTGGGCCCTCACTTTGCAATTCAGGTTTTATTTATTTATTCATTTATTAACGAAAATTTTGGAACAATTAATAGTATGCCCTAATAATTATAATCTAAGTGATTTAATTTGTTTTTCTCTAACATCACAAAAATTTAAATCCTAGTTACCTAAAAACATTGTCGTTACAGAGTGTTTTATTATAGAGCCTAATTCATTTTGGCCCAATTTGAAACCCAACAATTTTGGTTAGTTAAACCTAGCTAATTACCATAATTTATGCATAATTGTAATTAGTAAAATCTACTTTATGGGGGATAAAATTCAGCCAAGTAACATTTTGGATCATTTCTAGCCAAGTAAACACAATCTCACACAAATCTCTTTACCCCTTCTCTCCCCTAGCCACAGCAGGCCCCCCTTGTTGCTGCTGTTTGCCGCACCAGCCCCTCCCCGGAGCAGCCACTGCTACCAGTCAACCACCAACAACTCAACCACCATCTCCTCTCATCCCCACTCTCATCAACCACTTATCCTATCTCTTTTCCAGGCATCAAAGTGAGTAACCCTGACCTTGTTCTTGTTGATTTTGATTTTTGTACTGGTTTTGATTCTTGTTTTGTCATTTTCAATTGTTGATCATGTTGTTTTGATGGAAATAAGAGTTATTTTTTAGTGTTTAAATTGTTACTGGAGCTTGTGAGTATCAATGAGTTGAGATGGTTCATGATCAAGCAAGCTTAAGCTTAAATAATGTTCATGGATTGTTTTGTATTTGTTTTGGCAATCTTTAGCATCATAAATGATTATGATGGTGTGGGTGTGGTTTTGAATGAGTTCAAGGTAAATCTAAGTTGACCATAACCTACGGTTTTAATGATTATGCATGATTTGGCCTTTTTTTGGTCTCAAGCATGTTAATTGTGTATACCTGGATGTAAATGAATCTTTGATGTGTCTTTTAACTTGGAAAAATAATTGGTATGATTCTTGAAAAAGGGGTGGATTATGAGAAATTTTTCAATTGATTATAAAAGGTCATTCTACTCATTTATGCAAATAAGTAGGATCATAGATGTGTTTTGAGTGGGTTTGAGAGAGAAGAATTGAAAGTTTGATGTAGATGATTATGGATTGAAATTGTGTAAAATGGCTTTGTATGGTGAAGAGAGGGACCAAGTCTTTGTTACATGATTTTAAGGAGTATTTTAGATGGGGAATTATGCGAAAAGGGGGGAAACAAAAATAGTGTGGCTGGGAGCAAACTAAAAACAGGGGTGACTTTGCAAATAAACAGGTACTGTTCAATTTGTGCTTTTAGGAGGGTAGATATATCGGTGAGTTATGTTTCAACTACCTTTTGAATCGCTTCAATTCAAGTTGTGTGGAAAAAATTATGGTCGTTTTGTTCGAACTGGGTAGGATAGACCTAAACCGGCACACTTGTGTTCTAGCCCAATTTTGGGAACCCTATTGTGGGATTATGTTTTGCTTGGAAAATGAAAGGTTTGAGAAACTTTTTAAGCTTTCTATACTGAGGAATTAGGTCCCAAGCTGAGGTCAGGAGATTAAGTTATAAGTTATTTATTTTAGCCCCGGTTAAACCTTTACTTTTCTTAACAAAAAGTATCAATTATGAAAGTAAAAACATTTGCTAACGACATGTTCCTATAATGATAATTTTGTATAGAATTAGGGCCTGACCTTTTGTGCGTAATCATACTCAGTGAAATCTCATTAAAAATACCAGGTATGTTCATTGTCTGTATCTTTAGAATCAGCACGTATTTATCAAAATTATAATATTTTGGTAAGTACATCAATGGGTTAGTTTAATCAGTGATTTGTCACATAATTAGTGACCCAATTAGTTATCAACTATAGAGCATTGCCCTTCAGTTACTCGTACAGCTTTAGGTCAGGTCCCCCAATCAACTTGGCAGGTGTACACCCATCTTTAGATCATAATAGTTACCAGGGGTTCACTATCATATAATAATTGGCAACACAGTTTTATATTCATCTCATTCTCTGTTTTAAATTAAAATGAATTGCAATGCGGGCCCAACCAGTTTTTTAATGAACATTTAACAATACAGAAATGTATATACTGAGCTTTGGCTCAAAATGTTGTCATATTTTGTTGTAGGCAAATGCTCAGTGAATCGCCCTCAGGCTCGCAAGACGGCTGAAGAAGATAAGTGAGCGAGAAAGTTTGAAGGGAACAGTGGTGTATTAGTGCTGAAATGTTTTGAGCACTGTACGACTGAAGAAGATAAGTGAGCGAGAAAGTTTGACGGGAACAATGGTGTATTAGTGCTGAAATGTTTTGAGCACTGTATTGTGAAATATTTTGACGTTAGAACTATATACTCTGCAAAGACTTACTATATTTTGGTGTAAACTTAAGATACTAGAAATAGTTTATGTATGCTTTCGATGGTTTGAGATTGTGTGATTGTCTTGTGGTGGCAAGCGATGTTCAGCTTAGTTACTTTTGTTATTTATAAGCCAAGCCTTGTCCTTTTTGGACGGCGAAAACACCCCGATCTTTAAATTATCACTTCTAACTAATAAAGTTAATGAAGAGAATGCAAACAATGTATTATGTGGATTGGGGGTGTTACAGATTTGGAATCAAAGTCAGGTTTTGGTTTCTTGATGGGATACGGAGTAGGGAGTTTAGATATAGGAGGCTAAGAAGTGTATCGTATACTATTAGAGACTTGTGATATTAGAAATGTATATTGCTTATTTTCTACATCCTCCTCATTTGTATTTACCTTGCTAGATGGATCCTTACGCAGTTAATATGATGCCTGATACATCTGTGGCTACCCACATTTCACTGTTACACGCCAGCGTGATAGCTCATGCACAATACCCTTTCTTCGAGTTCCACAACATCTCTGGCTGTGCATGTAGATTGTTATGGTCCTTACCCACGGTTCACCTGTGGATTGAGTTTAGACTTCATTATCATCATTTCATGATGACGGGGAGCCTAGGTTGCGGTGGACCTAGGTTTTATGTCCAGGGGGCTTAAGCTATGATCACTTCGGGGTTCATGCAATGGACGGAGTTCAAGCAAAGGGGGATTGTCATGGAGACCCTTCAACACGTTTTGCCTTTACATTAGGCAGATTCCCCACCTGCACCACCTACACTAGCATAGGGACCACCATCGCGTTTTGTACCAGGCAACCCTATGATGCACGACAGTCCTGGGGAGGTTCACGTGCTGGTGGACATCCCCGATAAACCAGAGATTATGGTACTTAGTTCTGATGATGAGCCCATGGAGGGTCTTAAGGATCGTCCAGAGGATGACGACGATCCAGAGGAGCAGGATATTGATAAGGTAGGGGAGGAATAACATATTGATCACAGGATTGATGAGTCAGACGAAGATTATGATCCATCCAGGGATCGTTAGGTTGTTTCAGGTGTTGACTTGAGTAGGTAACATTTTGAGCCCTGCATATATGTAAGCTGGTCGGATGGAACAGTTGCATTTTCTGTATTATATGACATTGTATATGGTCAGTTAAATCCTTTTGATCCTGGTGACATGGTTCGTTTCTCTTTTTGGACTTATGACCAATCTAGTGTCTAGGGGGCTAGTTAGTGTTTTAGGTATGAGTCAGAGCTGATCTTACTTAGTTACTTAGATGTTATATACTTTTGTTAATTATATATATAAACAAGCAGCTATATATGTGAACAAGTAGTTATGGAATGACATAATAAAGCTTTGGGGTTTGTTTTAAATAATATTTGAGACATATTAAATGTATTTGTTGGATATGCTTATCTTATATGTTACGATGCTTCAGGGATGAAATTGATTTATTTAATGTATGATCAGAATGTCTGAATCAGTGCAAAACAATATGGAGACTCATATAGGGGATAATTTGAACCATGGCCAACGATCCGGTGAAGAAGCCTCATGTCATGTGGCGAAATGCCACCACTTCCCCATGAGTTAGCTAATAACATTGAAAACCTGAACTACTTGACGACCTTAGTTGTTGAACCGATGAAGTGGATTCCACAAGTGCCTACTAAAACCCCTCTTAAAGATGACAAATTAGCACATAGGGTAGCACGACACAACCCTAAAGTGTATGACGAAAATTATGATCCAGTAGTGTTGGAAGAATGGTAACGGGAATGGAAAAAATTGTTATGGAGGTAGAGGCTCCAAAAGAAAAGAAAGTAAATATTGGGACGTATGATTTGTCTGGTGAAGCTAATATTGGTAGAATACTATTAAGGGTAAGCTCATGGGGCCTAAGTTCTCTTGGAGTAAATTCCTTGAGGAGTTGAGGGTAAAACTTTACCCAGCTGTGCTCCGAAGGTAAAAGGAGAAAGAGTTTATGGAGCTGAAGATAAGTGGTAATATGACTGTGATGCAGTATGCCAGTAAGTTTATAGAATTATCTAGGTTTGTCCTTGAATTTGTGTCATCTGAAAGGTTAAAGATGAGGAGCTTTAAAGAGGGTTTGGCCTTCTACATTCGAAATCAGTTAGTTGGGCAACCAATCTTGACTTACCAAGAGCTATATAAACGAGCCCTTGAAGTGGAGCGGGTGAAGGTAGAGTTTAGGGCCCTGAACCCGATCAACCAAAAGAGAAAGGGGATAGAGCGAGGAACTCCGAGTGAAAGTGTGAACCAGAAGAAACCTTCTCCCGCTCCTCCCAAGAGCCGTCCTGTAGGCTCAGTAGAGCCCTGTGGGAAATGCAGAAAAACAAATCACACCACCCTAGAATGTTGAGTAGGAACTAGCAAGTGCATGTGGTGTGGATGCCCAAAACAGCTCTTTACTGCCTACCCATGAAGACTGAAGGCTATGGAGAAGGGTGCAGCAAATCCCTTGGCCCCACCTCACTAAGGGCCCCTACCTCCAAAGCCTACAACAGTAGGACGAGCATATGTAATGAGCAAGAAAGAAGCTGCCACCTCCGGTATGGTAGTCACTGGGACTCTCTTTTTAAATTAAAAGCCAATTCGTGTATTATTTGATTCGAGTGCGACTCGTTCATTTATATCCACTCAATCTGCCATGCAATTGAGCCTTGAGAATAATAGGGTGGAAACCAATAGTAGGATTAAGACACCTAATGATTTTGTAGTTGAGTGCCCCATCTCCTATAAACTTGTTGCCATCACCATTGGTGGAACCACCTTCCTTGGGGATTTGATTCAGTTTGATCTGTCCGATTTTGACATCATTTTGGAAATGAATTGGTTGCACACTTATGGGGCCAACATTGCTTATGAAGATATTAAGGTTATTTTGATTGACGAAAAAGGGAGAGAAGTATGTTTCTATGGGCAGAGAAAGGAAAAATCTTGTCCCTTGATTTCTGCTATGAAAGCAAGTAAGCTATTATATCAGGAGCATATTGAATGTTGGTGTTATGCTATTGACACCAAAACAAAGGAGAAGAAAGCAGAAAATATTCCTGAAGTTTGTGAATTTGAAAATGTTTTTCTTAGGAGCTACCAGGACTTACCCCGCGGAGGGAAATTGATTTTGGAATTGAGTTAATTCCTAGTGCCCAACCTATCTCCAAAGCCCTAGATCTTATGGCCTAACTAAACTTAAAGAACAGGATATCCAATTAGATGAGCAGTTATAGAAGGAATTAATCAGACCAAGTACGTAAGCATGAAGTGCCCCTGTGTTGGTCGTAAAGAAAAAGGATGGAACCTTAAGGCTGTGAATTAACTACAGGGAGCTGAACAAGATCACCATCAAAAATAAATACCCTTGGCCGCGAATAGATGGCCTTTTGATCAACTGTAAGGAGCACATAATCTTCTCTACGATTGATCTGAGGTTAGGGTATGTAACACCCCCAGCCCCTAGGGTCAGAAGCGTTACGTTTTCTTACTTCTTACTTAATTTCTGGGGCGAAACGGACAGAGCTTCCCCTAAAAATTGAGTGTTTCCAGGTTAAAAGCCTTACAACAAATCCCTGCATTAAAAAGAAACATTTAAAACTTCATAAACAAGCTTAACGGCTACACGCCGGAGTCCACAGCTCTACGGGTGGGTTGCCCGGAGTATACCAACCATAAAATTAATTAATAAAGAAGGAATCCAACATACAACTCAACGGATCACACATCCGGAGTACTGGGGTTCACATCCCAAGATACAACTAACTTTAACTAAGAAGACATTTAACTATTCAGATTGTAGGCTCACACGGCCATACAGAGCGACTCATAAACAATATGAATAATATGAGCTAGAAAACTTAGTTTACAAGATTTACAAACTAGGAATGCGTCATATTACATCATTAATTAGATGAATCTACTTCTATATGGCACACATGACTCTTTTTCAAGCAGGGGTAAACTCCAGCTCGCGAAGGTAGCTTGACTTTCACCTATTATAACAAAAACCTGGGGGAAACAGGGGAAAGAGTATTAGGGTGAGCAACCACACGCTCAACGAGAATTCCCCTACTCCTTAAAACCCAAAACAGTTATAGGCAATAATACTAATAATAGCCGCATATCACACATTCATACTTTACTATCATTTTAGGCAATCATGGATCCCAAGGAAAGATTACCCTCCTTAAACTTCATTCCAACCATTCAACTCAATTCTAGGCCCTCAATTACCAAACTTCCCTACTTGCAAGCATTCAGGCACATAAACAAGTATGCAACCAGGACTGAATACACAGGCTTTCAAACTCACTTTTGAAAACATAGTGACTCTCGATAAATACTAAGAAGGGTTTATAATCCACATCACCTCCGTTAAATCTTATATTTCTTTCTAAAAGTTCTCAAAACATCTAAATTGGTAAGAAGGACTTGTCAGGAAACATACTTTCATAGAATATGCACATTGAAACAAACAATGCAACATTTGAAACTTCATTTGACTATACTTGGAAATCCTTTCATAAAAGATGATCAGGAGGTGCACATTTGAAAGCTTTCTTTCTTTTCTCAAAAACACTTTACTTGGCCTCTTGAGGCTCGTGTTATTTTAAAAGAACTTCTTTTCTTTTCTCAACTGCTTAGAATGGCAATTTGCCAAATCTCTTATTGATTAGGAACATGCTTATAACATAAAAACATCTCATTGTGCAGGCTAGGAGAGGTCAACACCGCCCTTAAGTGAGATCATCACTCTTATTCTACGTTATCCCCGGGATATACGTACTTAACTTTTGGCCAAAACACGTCTTAGTAGAGTAATTCTAATCTCGATACTGTCCTCTGTGGGGCAACAGCTCACACCAAGATAACTCATATCTTGAGTCTAGTTCCTAACTTATCTTAGCGGGAAACAACTCATGCCATCTTTGCGTCCAGTTTCGGGGAACAACTCACACCAAGATAACTCATGTCTTGAGTCCAGTTCCTACCCTCTGGCCAGTTGCCTAGCACTTTCTTAGCCTTTAAAGATCGTAGTTCATATCTTTTTTTCAACGCTTACTTTGTTGAAAACTTACATTTTAACAAAACGACCATAACCATTCGTTTTTGGCTTAAACACTTCTTATAAATGGAATAAGTTTGCTAACTCGTAAATCGACTTCATAAATAGCTTAAAAGCTTCTTATGAACATAGTAAGTTTGCTAACTCGTAGCATAAAAGCTTCTTAAAGACGTTATAAGTTTATTAACACATAAATCGACTTCCTTTGAAACTTGAAAGCTTCTTAAAAACGTAATAAGCTTGTTAAGTCGTAAAATGATTTCGTTTCTAACTTAAAAGCTTCATATAAACGAAAAACAGCCACTAACTCACAAAATGACTTCGTTTTTAACTTAAGAAACTTCTTATAGACGTAAAACGTTTCCTAGTTCGTAAAACGACTTCATTTCTAACTTAAAAGCTTCGTATAAACGTAATACGTTTATTAACTCGTAAAACGACTCCCTTTTAGACTTAAAAGCTTCTTACAAGGGCAATAAGTTGGTTACTGCTTAAAACGACTTCACTTTAAACTTAAAAGTTTCTTATAAAAGTAACACGTTTGCTAAATCGTAAAACAACTTTGTTTCTAACTAAAAGGCTTCTTATAAATATAAAACGATTGCTAACTCATAAAAACAACTCATTTTTTAGCTTAAAAGCTTCTTTTAAACGTAATACGTATTAATTCATAAAACGAAACCCATTTGAAACTTAAAGTACTTAGTTAGAGTTTAATTCAATCTATATTCAAACTAGATTCGTAATAAAATCCTCAGTTGTCTTTTTATAACTCGTTTCAATCCCTTTTTGAACTCAAAGGAAGGTGTGTAAGTAAACTAAAGGCTTGAAACGTTCCAAATTACTACTATTCGAAAACTATAAGCATTTGGCATGTTTATATGATAACGAGATTTCTTTGTAAACTTTCAACGTGAACGTTTCTTAAACAGGATGGAGTCACTGAAGTGTAACTCGAAACTTAATAGAAGTTTAAATACGCAAATAGCATACAATCAGCTAAACCCATAATTAGCCTTAAAATGGCCCTTTTCAAGTCGTTTAAAATCTTTTAAACACGGGGATAAGTCATAAATTAAACATTTTCAAACTCACTTTTAGTTTACTTTTAAACTTCCTAAACCTATCGATTATTCAGTCGAGTCACTAACTGAATAGTTCAACGATTTAGGATCTCTTTTAGGCCACAAACATCTTAATCAAATAACAGGTAATTGGTAGGCACTTGAAAGCGTTCGAAATCATAAAAGCAAGCTTTCCAAATGGTCCTTTTCTCTTTTAAAGATGTACTAACTTTTAGAAAGAATTTTCCACAAAGCATATTGAGGGGGAGAGGAGTTTACACATAGCACATTCATACACTTCATATCACAACTCATTAAGCCACACATGGCCTCACAATCCGCACGATTGCGGCAATTCACAACCCTATCTCCCTCCTCGGACAGCACCGATGACAATAACCTCAAATCACTCAATAGTTCCACCTCAAACCATCCAACTACCAAGCTTGGTTTAATATTGACATATACAAACCAACAATACATAAGACATATATCTTTTATGTATTTTGTTATGAATCATCTTTTTAAGAAAACAAGTCCTTGTTAAGCGCATTTTATGACCTTAAACACCAATCCCACCAACCACATAAGGCATTCCCATCAACTGCCATAGGATAGAAGCTAATGGTAGCTGGTTTTATCTCTTTTGGGGGTGAATTTTGCCCCAATAGCTTTAATAGAACACTCTTACAACCTAGTGGTAATGACTATCATGTCGTTGGTGTTGGAAGGCATCTAGCGGCATGCTATTTTATACTGATTGCCTTGATGACTCCTTTAGGCCACCTATTAGTCTATTTTTGTTGGTGTATTTTGGGTCCCTCAAGAGGTCAACTTTTCCATGTCAATTGTCTTGGGGTTTGAAGTAAAGTCTCTTTTTTTCCTTTCATGTGTGCATTGAGAATCATATTCCCTGTATACCATGATAACCATCATCATCTATGCATTTATAGTAGACCATCAAGGACTCTTTGATACTTACTCCTGTATTCATAGCCTATTTAGCAGTGCATACATTCATATACTCGTAAGGGAGTTCATCATCATAGCTTATCTATGGTAGCCCATATAGTCTATTTAGGATTATATGCATCTGATATCCTAGTCCATCATCCTCATACACCTAGAAATCACATTGGTTGGTCCATCATGCATGGTCCAGTATACTCTATGCTCGTCATTATGATATGTTCATGAGTGCCCATGTGCGTCCATAGTGTGTTTTGCATCATCCTCCCAACAGCTCGAGTCTAGAATGGCTCACCATGCATATACCACCCCATGCGCATCCATAGTGCATTTTGTATCATCCTCCTAAGAACTTGAGTGTAGAATAGCCCTTGCGCATCCGTCTTGTGTTCTGCATCATCTCCCAATAGCTCAAGTCTAGAGTGACCCAGCGTGCATATACGTTGGCTAACGTAGGTTAAGTACACTTGTTCACATCTTGGCCCAATTTGCATGAGCCCATTTGCACACATCACGACCTGACCTGGGACAATCGATCCAAGCTTTACATGCCAGTGCACTTAGGATAATCATTTTTGCATGTGCTTTAGCCCTTCCCAGGACATATTTACAAGCACAAAATCAGTGGACAAAAAGTTCCTAAAGAGTTCTAAATTGATGCACCAGTCTAAACCTATGTAATGACTGTATCACTGAATGTCCAATGTATTGTTGCTGGGTGATGATAACTACCTAACCCACCGAGAATAAGACAACACTATCCTTGGATTCCTAACAATTGGTTCACTAATAAAATGTTTTCTTGGAGAAGAAAAAGTTTCTAAAAAGTTTTAAGAGCGCTTAAACTCTAAAGATTCTAAAATAATTTCAAAAAGAACAAAAAGCTTGGGGTTTGCATGATTTGCTAGCATGGGGCTTGAATCCGAGGCCTTAAGCAGGGAATAGGGGACATGCATTATGATTATCACTACCACCAAGACCCGGTGGCAAGTTATTGCAGCCTTGTGACGGTAGCTGGACCCTATTATAGGTACTGAACTTCTAAATTCCACGTGATTCTCTTATTGATTGGTGCAATCAGCTAATTTATGACTGATCAACTGATTGCATGCTAACCAATTCAGTTCTACCCCATTTTACAAAATATTAAAAATAAAAAATGATTTGATTGTTATTTTTGATTTATTTTTTCCTTGACATGGTCACCTTATTGGCACTATAGATATAGGCATGCATCCGTCAATTTCCGGGAGGAGGAAGCTTAAAGTGTGCAACACCCCTACCCCCTAGGGTTAGAAGTATTAGCGATTTCTTAAAATTTGAAGCAAAACAGACAGAGTTCCGCCTATAAACCGCCCATATCCATAACCCAGGCTTAAAGCCTTATATTAGGTACCTGTAACTATAAACACAAAGAAAATATTCTACAAACTCGATGGGCACACACCGGAGGCCACAACTCTACGTGCCACACGCCCGGAGTACATAAGCTATAAAGCTAAGTAAAACAAAGAAACAAAGATACAACTCAACGGATTACATATCCAAAATGCTGGGGGTTTACATCCCAAAATCAAAACTCAACTTTGGCTTATGAAAGGACTTATTATTTAGATGGTTGGGCCACACGGCCTTTAGAGCGACTTCTAGTCAATTTACATGACATGAACTATAGCAATTAACTTACATACGCTCAAGAACTTAAGAATACATGACATTACAATATTTAACTTGTGAATCTACACGTATATAGATATAACACCTTTTCCCAACGCAAAATGGAGGTCCTGACTCAACGTAAGCGAACTAACTTCTACCTATCTTTTCAAGAACCTAGGGAAAAACGGGAATAGAGAGAGACAAGCTACCACACGCTTAGTGATTGGTTCTTAACCCCAAGAAAACAAGATAGTTGCACATAATACTTTTAAGTAGTAATAACACACAATTCAATATTTAATGTCACATAATAAACATATGAGGTCTCCCATATTCAACAATACCACAACAATCTTCAGAATTCAAATGACGTCCCCTCCTTTCTTCTATTATGTGCACAAGAGGTCTCAACTTGCCTAACCTATGTGTTAAGTCGAAAATCATGCACCATTTTTGTAATTATTTTTAGTATATTATATATTTTATTTCGTTTAATTTGATTTGTTTTATATATTTTTCAGGATCAGTATTAAATTAATAAAGAGAAGGAGAAAGGATGTAGAAGCTCGATTTTATACACTTGGCCATAAGACGGTCCAAGAATAATTATGAAGATAATATTATTTTCATAGTTATTATTTTGGGCTAGGATTCAAGAATTATGAAAAAGCTAAAAGACTTGAAGAGGAAGAAAATTAAGGAAAAAAAGAGGGGGAAACCCTAAACCCTAACCCATATTGTTTTAAACCCACAACCCTCTTCTTTCTTCTACCCATATACCCCACGCATAACATTAGCGCTACTCTCCTCTTCTTTTCTCACGCAACTCCTTCATCTGAGCCACGCATAATCAGCCCCTCCTATCTTCTCCATCTCCTCCCCACGCACAACCATCCCCATCTTCTTCATCTCCTTTTCTCACATTCAGCCCCATGCAGCTTCTTCTTCTCCATCACACTCATCATCATTAGCTTCCATCACCACCGTCATCTATCATCATCATCAGCACCGTGATCAGCATCAATCTCCACGCTGCCCTTCTTCTTCCCCCTCAACCCATCATCCTCACGGCAAGCCTCCAGGCCAGCCAACCCCTTCTCCCTCCTCTTTATTCATCACCATCATCTTGATATAGGTACACCATCATCACCATCTTCATTCAACCCCCTTGATTATCATAGTGATCATGGTGCAAACGGGCCACGGTGCCAATCCCTCTACACAAAAGTGTAATGTTATTTATTTATTTATTTATTTTGTTTACTTTATTTTATTTTAGATTGTTTTATTTTGTTTAGTTAATTATTAAATATGATTGATTTGGGTGAATTTTGTGATGTTATTTTTTTTTATGAGTGAGTAATTTTTATGCTTAGTATAATCTTCTTGAAGCCATGCTAAATTAATTATTTTGAAACAAGTTTTGTGCTTTAATGCCTAGTTGATTTCTATTCATGATTCTTTAGCGATTAGTGTTTATCGTTTATGATATTTGTGTTAAATCAATTAGAATGCATGCTAGTTGATTAAATACAATTTCGATTGATAGTTTATAAGATTATAATACGTAAAAGTTATAGTCTTTTAGACCTAGGTATCACCCTAATTAATCATGGATGGCTCAAACCCATCGCTTTTAATTAGGTAATCGCTTTAGATCTTTGTTAAATCGATTTGCTGGTAAATTGGTTACAAAGTGTTAAATGATGTTTTTCTAATACGTAATGCTCTAATTTGGTTAAATTTTTGCGCTGGTGTAAAGATTATCAAATTAGTAGGGTTTATATTAGGGCTGGACCTAAGTAAACTAGGATCTAAGGAAAAACGGGGAAGAACCGCTGGTGGATATCTTCTACAGTTTAACTCATGGACAAAATTGACTTGTGTGTTAATGATAAATATTAATTTGCATGGTGGATTGAGATTATACTAAGTATCCTTCATAAATTTGATAACTTTCGATTATTATTTGTTGCGTAAAGTTAATTAGATTTGTTTATTAATTCTTGTTCTATTTTTACTAGCTTAAATATAATTTCAATCGATCCCCCCCCCCGAAGTATAGTCTTTTAGGAGTGTATAGGTATTTTTAGATAGCTTAGAGTTTGATTTTTGGAGTAGTTATAATTTTATATTGAGTTTTCGTATTTAATTCCCGGTTTGTTTGAATTTAGACTAAAAATAGTTATTTTCGTTATTTTTCGGTTTCAATAAATTCCTAGGATTTATAAAGTGTCCTAGTCTGTTCATATTCAGTTTCGTGATTTTTGGAAATTATTTGATAATTTTTCAGAGTTATTTTTCGAAATTGATATGTGCAGGTTTTTTGTTTATTAATTCTGAATATTTCGATTTTTAATTTTAATTTACGATTATTAAGTATTTTTAGGTCCAGAAATTTGTGTCCTGGGATTAGGGTAATTTTCCTTATTATTTTCGTATTTTTATTTATGCAGAATATTTTATTTCCAATTTAAGATTTAATATTCTGTTTGATTATTCTGCAGTAATTGGCTGATTTAATTTTCCTGAATTAAATCTGAAATTAATCTGAATATATATGCTTATAAGGTTGCAGAATATTAGTTTAGGTTACTGTTTGTTATTTTTAATATTTATTTTTCTGATTATTAGTTGCTGTTTTGAGTTTTTATTAAAATTTCAATTATTATTCTGATTTTATTTTTCTGGATTATTCAGAAAATATTTTTACTGTTTTATTTCCAGAATGTGATTCATAATATTTAGGAGAGTTATTAGGTTTTTTTCTAGATTTTTATTCATTAGATTTCAATTGTTTTAAGAATTATTAAAATTAGATTTAACAAGTTGATTAATAAAATTATTTAGAAGCAAACTAGCCATTTAAAGCAATCTTTCCTCGTGGATCGATCCCTACTTCCCTACGCTGTAAAAAGTATTTAATAACCGAAGTAGTGGTTAAATTTGTAACCCTCGACAGGCTTTACACTATGACTCTTGTAGCTTAGCATACACTAGTTACACTTACTTAACATCACATAATAGGCACATAGGACTCTATAGCAAGATGCCTCATGCTAAAATCTAGGCATTGAGTACAGTAGGCCGTTTAGTTAACACATAAACACTTAACATCATGGAGTTCAATTAGAATTATCAATTGGAATTCTTTTCGTAAGAAAATGGAATTTATACATAGGAAGGCAAGGACCTTCACTTGACCACATTAAGCATTTATAAAAGAAACAATTCCTTCACAAGGAAGTCATTTGAATCTCCACATAAGCCTTTATAAAGGACACATGCACATTTTCAAACATTTGCACTAGCACAATCCTCAAACGAGGAGTTATCAACTCATAATGAGTAAGAAATCATTTTGTGGACATAGGATTCACATGTCAGTGCTCTCTTTAAGCGGGTTTCATAACTCACAATTCATGATATTCCAAGGATCTCTCATATTCAGTGAGCGTTTATCCTCGTATGGATCTTCTAGGGTTCCTAAATCCCAATTCTGTGTCTACTCCCTAGGAATTAGGGTTCCCACATACCAAGTTTGATCCCTAAAATTATGTCCTAACCTCATCAGGGTCCTTTAGGTTTCCTACTTATAGGTCTGCTCCCTAGGAATCAGGGTTCCTACTTACCTGGTCTGCTCCCTAAACTTATGTCTTACCCGTGTCAGCGTCCTCTAGTGTTCTCACTACTAGGTCTGTTTGCTAGAAATCAGGGTTCTTGCAGATTGGGTTGGCTCCCTAAATAGTATCCACTTATTAAGTACTTATATCATAGCCACAAGAATCCAAACCAATTCCTTTTCGCATTTAAAGCATTTATTGCAATGAAATAACATCACATCCAAATCCAAGTAAGTTACCAAGCTTTAATTTCATCGAGTCGATTTCTAAAAATGACCAATTGCACATTTGGCCGAAGTAAACTAGTAACCAAGTTATCGCTTTTCAAGGAATGAATTCCAAAACTCATTTCAGAAGCTATTAGCTCGCGGCCCACTTACAAGTGGTCTTAGTTTGAAAAGGGGCATGTGAGGCGCGCCTAGGCGAGAGGCGCACAGGTTGGCGCCTTACACACACCCAGGCGACGCCCATCCCGGAAGCCACGTGAGGCGTGCGCCTCTTGGCGCCTCACGCCGAGGCGCAAGGCGAGACAGGCGCGCGCCCAGAAGATCATAAGGCTTCCTTCGAAAAAAAAAGACAGAGTTCGACGAAAATCATTAAAGTTGCTTTGGCTGCCTTCTTCAGCTCTCACCTCGACTCTGCTCCACCATTCGAAACCCTACAGGCCTCAAATCTTCTCAGCCGAAGCCTTTATCTCAGTCGACCAGGTATGCTTTCTGTTCTTATCTTCTTCGTCCTCCTGTTTTTCTTCTCTTCTTCGTGCTTCTCTGCGTCTTCTCGGGCCTCTGCTATAGTCGACCAGCCAGCCATGGCTATCGCCTTCTTTTCCTCTTTTTTTCGTTTTTCTCTCTCTCTGAAGCTCTCATCCTCTCTTTCGGCCATGTCTGTCTCAATTCGAGCCATTTTCTTTTGCTTTCCTCCCCTGTTTTCGGGCTGCTGAACTCTCCTCCTCTGTTCTGTGACTTCTGTCTCAGTTTCCCTCCTCTGTTATGCCCTTCTTCAACACCTAATGTCACGTTTTTTTTTGGGGCTGGCAGGGTAGCAGCTAGGTGTGCCAAGGTTAGAAATGTTATTATTTTTTTTGTTAAATTTGCAACAACCAAATTTTTTATTTTGTGGTCAGTGGCGGCTAGCAAATCAATTACCTCTGTTTTGTCTTTTTTTTTGTTGGTAGTAAAATGCAATTAGTGATTAGTCATTAGAGTCTCACTAACTATTTGCTTGATTGCTATGGAATTTTAGTTTGAGAGCTGAAACGGCGAGTTAAATGGAGGATTCAAACCCAACCGGTAACACTTCGGGTTCGGGTTTGGCTTCCTCTAAATTGTTAGACCCCGGAAGAAAGTATGGGAAGCAAGATCCAACAAATAGAAATAATTTCTTTTGCAATTTTTGCAGAGTGAGAACCACCGGGGGTGTTTTCCGACTAAAACAACATCTAGTTGGTGGGCATCGAAACACACTAGGTTGTCAAAGGGTTCCCGAGCATGTTAAGAAAGAAATCCAAGATTACATGGACATTAAAAAGGCAAGTAAAGAAGCCTATGATATGTCCAAACGCTTGCCACGAAGCTATTTTGATGAAGAAGAAGATGATGATGAGTGTGTTGAGATGCCTAAGGGTGGAAAATTCACAAGTGGTGGGTCAAAAGGTAGTAATAGCATGCCTTCAAAGAGATCAAAGACAAAAGGTCCAATAGATATGTTCTTCACTCCTAATCCCGCCAATGTTGTGAAGGCAAGAAAGGAAGGGAAGGATCAAGGAAGGCAAAAGACTTTAAATGAGATGTGTAGGAAAGATCTAAGGAACAAAGTTTGTAGGGATATTGCTATATTCATCTATGATGGTGCTATTCCTTTTAACTTACTTACACTTGATAGTTTTCAAGTCATGTGTGAGTCTATTGGTCAATTTGGCCCGGGTTTAAAACCACCTTCAATGTATGAGGCAAGGATTCCTCTCCTCAAAAAACAAGTAGAGGATACCGAGAAAGCAATGGTAGAGAACAAGAAAGAATGGGCTCAAAAGGGTTGTTCAATATTATCCGATGGATGGCGTGATTCCACGGTTCAAAAAGACATTATTAACTTTCTTGTGAACTCTCCTAAGGGCTCGGTCTTTATTAGATCGATGGATGTTTCCGATGTTGTGAAGGATGCAAATCTTCTATTCAAAATTCTTGATGATTTGGTGGAGGAAATTGGAGAGGAGAATGTGGTCCAAGTGGTGACCGACAATGCAGCTAATTATGTCAAGGCGCGTAAGAATTCTTCTCTAAAAGTTTTGAATGACTTGAATTAGTTGTTTGCCTTTTCGGTTACATTTTTAGTTTCTTACATCATTGTTGTTAAAATAAATTTATGGAGGAAGTTGCTAATGGCTAAGAGGCCATATCTATATTGGACTCCATGTGCCGCACATTGTCTTGACCTCATCTTGGAAGATATTGGAAATCAAGTTCCAAAGGTCAAGATTGCATTAAAGAAGAGCATGTTCATCAATGCTTACATCCATAGCTCCGTTCCTCTTCTTAACATGATGAGGCAGTTCACGAGTCAAAAAAATTTTGATAGACCGGCTATCACAAGATTTGCCACTTCCTTCATCACTCTTTCTTCTTTTCACAAGCAAATAAATGCGTTGAGGAAGATGGTAACTTCACAAGAATGGAATGCGAGTAAATGGTCTAAGGAAGCAAAAGGGAAGAAGATGGCATCCTACATTTTACAAGAGAGCTATTGGAAGAATGTTCTCTATTCTCTTAAGTTGGCAAGCCCTCTTGTTAAGGTTCTTTGGATTGTTGATGGAGAAAAGAAGCCTCCAATGGGTTATGTTTATGAGGCCATGGATAGAGCTAAGGAAGCCATTGCTAAAAGCTTTGGACATAAAGAGGAGAATTATGAAATGGCATTCAAGTTTATTGATACACAATGGGAATGCCAACTTCACCAACCTTTGCATGCGGCTGGGCATTTTCTAAATCCAGAAATTTATTATTCAAACCAAAGCATCGAAGATTGTAGGGAAGTTGTCCAGGGTTTATATGATTGCATAGCAAGGTTGGTTCCGGATTTGGGAACTCAAGATAAGATTCTCCAAGAATTAAACTTGTACAAAAATGCTCAAGGCCTCTTTGGGATGAACATGGCTAAAAGAGGCAAAGGAATGCACTAGCTCCTAGTAAGAATATTTGATAAGTTTGCCTATATATTTTTCTCTTTTGTTTTCCTTAAAATATTATAATCGAAGATAACTTTTCAATTTTATTTTCTACTAGCTGATTGGTGGAGTAATTACGGAGCTGAAGCACCTAATTTGAAGAAGTTTGTCATTCGTGTTCTTAACCTCACTTGTAGTGCAACCGGGTGTGAAAGGAATTGGGGTGTGTTTCAACACGTAAGTTAGAAAAATCGAACGTTAATCCTTTTGATAATTTATCATTTACATTTATTAATATTTAATAATGATTAATGAAGTCTAATGAAAGCTATTTTCTTGTTACCAGCTTCATACCAAAAAGAGAAATCGATTAGCCCAGTCTCGCTTGAATGACTTGGTTTTTGTCAAAGCGAATCGTGCTTTGAAGCGTAGACGTGAAGAGAGTACCTCCATGGATCCCATTCTCTTAAAGGACATTGATGAAAGTAATGAGTGGTTGCTTGGAAGGATGGATGGTGATTCAGATGATGATACTCTTGTATTTGAGGATGATAATTTGACATGGGTTGCTGTTGCCCGAGCCTTTGGGGCAGATGAGCCTAATTATTACACTAGACGTAGAACATCTCAAGGAAGCACCACTAAGCAAGGCTCTATGTCTAACAAGGATAAAGGAAAGGCTCCTGCTTCATCTTCTAGGCCTCGTGGACGATTTCAATTAGTTGATGAAGATGAAGATGAGGATGAGGATGAGAATGTTGCAGAGTATCAAGAGGAGGAGGAAGAGGACATAGGAGATGACGATGTTGGTGGATTTGATGATGTTGATCCTGAGCATGTGGTGTTGGATGATGATGACGACGTCTAGTTGATTTTAGATTACTTGAATAACTATGTTATATGTTCATGTTTTCTTTCATGTCTTCATGACTATGCTTGTTTCTTTGTTTCTAAACTTTTACTAAGTTCTTGTGTGGGCATGTGTTTTTACTTTTTATAATATTGTCATGCTAAATTACCGCCTTGTTGATTATTTGCGATACTTTTGGTACTTATATTGATGTACAATTGTTTTTTGATGTCACTATTTTACTTAATTATCACAAATAAGTCATGTAAATTGTTTTCAAACCTTTTTTTAGCTAAAAAAAGGCCCGCGTCCTTGAGGCGCGCGCCTTCGCCTCGCGCCTCGGGACCCTTTGCGCCTCAGTGCGCCTCGCGCTTTTTCAAACTAAGCAAGTGGTTCTGCTTAAAAGTATTCAATAGTTTGGGTTAGTAAATGGGTCACTGGTTTCCATTTCCAAGTTCGTTTTAGTTTTATATGAAATGAAAGGTTTAAACAAGCTCATACCCTTAAAGTCATACATCTTCTCATTCTTGAGTTCCTATTTCAATAGTCAACTCATGGGATAATTCACCTGAATCGTTCTACGGCCTAAACATGGTCTATGATATAGGTGCTAGAACAACTAAAGCATAAAATGTAATCAACAAGCAAGTGGGGTTCATCCAAGGTATATCGAGATAGTTAAGTCGCCATATAGTTCACAAATCTGGTTCACCATCAAGCCTGATTTGTGCACCATTCAGCTGATTCTTAACCCTTTTAGATTTATACTAAGGCCACAAGACGTGTATGCATCGACATTTGACTATGATAACATATCCAATGACCAGCACACCATCACAAATTCTGTCAGCAGCAGAATCGACACAACATCACAATTTATTGAATTTCATACAACCTGGGCTCCCTCCTCATGACACCATCCACAAGAGTCATTAAAAATAAACTCAATTCATCTCTAAATCATTCCAAGTAACCACGCAAACAACTTGTTACCTCGATTCTCACATATTCAGATTCCCCCCATAATCAAACCAACTCATTCAACAATTAACTCAATAAATGAAATGGTAAAACCTTGCAAAATTATTAGTAGATTAAGGAATCAAGAAACACTAACCTCAATCCAAGACAGGGACCCGATTAGTGGGCTAAATGGACGCATTGAAGCTTAGTTTTACCGCACCTATGCCCGGTTCAGCTCCTCTTCCGCCCACCTATCGTGGTGGCTATCGCAGGGACAAGGCCAGCAAAGCGTGGCTGGCACCACTGGTCGCCATTGTGCCACTGTCGTACTCCCCTCGCTCACACTCTCTTTCTTTCTCTATCTCTCTCTCTTTGTATGTTCTGCACCGTGGGTTGTGTCTTGCCCATCTCGTAACCATGATGAGGTCGTCGGGGAGCCGAGTAGCAGCGCTCGTCGTTGCCGCCGCCGCCATCGTCACCGGTTCCACTCTTTCGCTTCCTCTATGTCTCTCTTCGGGTCTGGGCGAAGAAGAAGAGACGAAGGTCAGAGCCCCCTTTTGCGCTAGAAATAGGGGTCTTCCCCAGTTCCCCCTTCTATCTTTTTTTTTGGTGAGGCTAAAACACAGTTAGGCCTAAATACCATAGTTAAGTCCAATTGGTCCTGACATCAAATAGTGCAATATAACCTCGATAATCTAATTTAGTCACGTCTCTGCCTATCCTCAACTAGCACCCTAATTTCACTCAATCGTGTAATTAATCAAGGAAATTTCAACAACTAAGTCAAGTAAAACCATGCACTTAATTTGCACACAAACATTAGCCTAATATAGCTAATATAATACAACATGGTGAAGGAAATATTAATCTAAGCAGTTAGCCAATTTAAAATCCTTGGCTATTACGTTCTCCCCCCTTAGAAGAATTGTCCCCGAAATTCCAACGCCTAAGGCAACAATATCTCATGGGATTTATAAATACAAAGTATAAACCACATAAGATGACAAAGGTGTTCAAATCTAACAGTAAAATTGGATGATAAATTCCCCTTTTAGAAAAGAAAAGAAAACAATTTATAGTGTCCAACTTTCTCCTCATGAACTCTCTGCATCTACTCACTCTATTTAAAGCACCGAGGGCAAATTGTGTAGGAGCGGGCAAATGAGTTGGCATGGGTAACCATGTTAGAACTTTGTTTGAAACGAAGACTTTTAAATTTATTTCTAAGAAATACCAATGTAGCTACCTACAATTCTATGTTTATTCATCGATATGAATTGGCATCTAAAGGCTTTTTAAGCATGGCAATGCCAACAGAACAAATCAAGGTCATATACAAGCAGCCAATTGATTCAAGTTCATTCTGAAGCATGAAATCAAATAATCCCCTTAGAGTCACCGGTTAACCTAGAAGCTTCTACAGCACAATAGAGTAATAAAGGCATCACATAGCATTATGTAGCATCACATTAGTACAATGACATCGCATAAAATCAACAACTCAGTGCCTTTAGACCCTAGAATCATGAGTAATATGAAACAATCTAACATGCATATAACAAGCAATTTACAAGAGGATGGTATATGCAATTACCAATTGGCACACAAGGAATCAACTTGGGAAGAGTTTTATGACAAGAATGTGGATCAATGAGCAGTAAACGTCCCGTATAAGTTGTACACAAGTTTCTTCAGAGAAGCAGGAAAATTTGTTTCTTGGTTGGGATAGGTTTGGCACACAATTCGTGTGCCTAGTTATGCCTTTATATGGCTTAACTATCATTCCATGGGATTTTAACTACCAAGGTAAGGTGGTCTCGCTGGGGCATTGCTAGCAGCAGACATGTATTTTCTAGGGAGAAAGAAAAGTCTCTAAGTCCTTACTTATGATCTATGAGTGTTTAGACAATTGCTCAAGCATATGAGTTGCAGGGTTCGAATAAGCAGCATGGGAGTCACTAGAGGAATTACTTAAAGCTCCTAGCCTAAGGGCCCCTGTTAACAAACGAAAGGTCTCTCTCTAGAGCACATTGTTTAAAGAACAAGAGCAAACAAGGTAATCAGAGTAGTTCAACTATTGTACAACTCTACCCTAGGGTCATCATATGGAATTGATTACCTTTAAACCATATAACATGCAGTAATGTGATATGCTCATAGATGTGTAAACGTTGATACTGGGTTGGAAGAATAGTAGTTGTAACATGCAAAATGGTAGCATGATGACCCCATAATAAGGCATCCAAAATGGAGGTAGGTTCACGTACAATAAGCACAATATAGTAAAATAGCAATGGCAGCAAGCATATTGGCTAATACAGCACAACTTTAGAATTTATTGTGAAAACTACCATGGGGTACATGACACTTTTAGCACAAAATGTAGTATAAGATAGCTTAGTTATATCATGTCAAGGAGTTTAGTTGGGTCATACCAAAGATTATTTAACACACACTCATTCATAAGCCTTCGAGTCAAGAATTTAACTATAAGCATGGGTACACTAGGATGCCATCCGATTAAACATAGAACACAAGGGCAAGAATATGTGAATGCAAACTCCTATGGTTGCCACATCATGCATTAAATATATGTGTATGTAGTTATTCAACTACAACATGAGATTGAAGAATTCATAGGGTGCGAATAATGACTCAGGGATCATACTATGCAACAAATTACATACGTTAAATCATTTACTTAATTTAGCCACGTGCTTATCCAAACTCAATCCAAGCAACTCCAACAATTGTATTTACTATACTATGCATACAAAAAACATATAAATGACCATGCATAACGAATTTAAGTAACTACATAAGCTTCCATGGCCTTTACATTGTATATAATGCCGTGGTTATTCTTTAAAACACACATGTTCGTAGTAGCATCCCATGGAAGGACATCTAGACTAGTATTCATGATTGAAACCCTCAATTACAACTTAGGATCAAAGGTATGTTGTGAGGCTTGTCCAAAATCATTAGAAGCTAGCCATCGATTAGCTAACAATGGTTTAGGGGTAAGGTCAGCGGCATTAGTGGCTTTATGAACATAGGTTGAGGTTCTACTTGGCACATATGTCTCATAAGGTGTTTGTAGGAGTCTTAGGAACTCATAGTACAGAAGAGAATGTTCAACCTGCTATCGAGAATTTTGACTTCTGCACTTGGTGTTAATACTTATGAAAGTACTAGAAGAGTATGGATCATTACCCAAGAAGGTGACACACGTGGGGCGACAATTCCAAAGTTTGTCAAGTTCTTTATTTTCTTTCCCTTCTAGGTGTGTTGGGATTTTCTATAACCAGGATGCTACCAATCCCATAACAAGAATAGCATTCCGTGCAACCATAAGCGTAACACCTAGCTGACTTGTGATTAATGATAGTTGCTTTATGGGAAGCTGAAAATACTCTCCATGTAAACAACAAGCCCATCTCATGATTGTATAGAAGTATTAATGACAAGTATACATTAGCCTTGGAATAACACTTATACAACAATCAACAAGACTCCATTTATCCTTCAAATTTGCATGCATGCATATAAAATTCTTACATATTTTCCTTAAACAATAGAGAATTTACAGAAACGAGGTACCATTTAAAAGGGCTTTTAGTCTTGAACAACACTCTTTAATCACTTTCCTAGGGGTTCACCATTACCAATACAATGTCGTACACATCTCAGCGCACATACCTTCACAAACAATATTCAATCATGTATACATGCGCACATGAATTTAAACCTTTGCATTTTCTTAGAATAAATGCACTTTTCGCATACGGGAGCAAAACCTAACTCAATTATTTGAATAGAATTCAACATTCCAAAATTTTCATTTTTTGAAAAAACTGAAGAATGGTTCAATGATTCCTAACCTCTTCTCTACCATCTTTGAGTACGTCTGGCTACTCCACTACAGGGCCCGAGGAGCAAATCGTACCTTAAGGGCTAAGAATGAGCTTGAAGTTGGCACATTTCCAATCGTTTGAGTTCAAACCAAGCATACTTTAAATTTTCAATTAAATCATCAAAGGTGCATGCACAAAACAATTACTTGATCGAGCTAAAACTTCACTTACTCAGGAATGCACAAGTCGTTTAGACCATATTCTAACATACAACTTACTTTTCATTTCATCAGTACATTCCAATCACACTATAATTAATCAATCAAATCATTCAGCACATCAAGAACACACTGCACGTAAGGGTGCACCTTATAACATCTCATTACTAGAGACGTACCTAGACAACTATATAAAATATAAGACTCAAGTCTAGCCCTATCATTGCAAGACCTTGTTCTGATACTATCTGTAACACCCCTACCCCTAGAGTTAGAAGTATTAGCAATTTCTCAAAATTTGAATCAAAACGGACATGATTTCGCCTAAAAACGGACCATAACCCAGGCTTAAAGCTTTACATTAGGTATCTGTAGCCATAAACATAAAGAATATATTCCACAAACTCGATGGGTACATGCCGGAGGCCACAACTCTACGGGCCACACCCCCGGTAGTACATCAGCTATAAAGCTACGTAAAAGGAAGAAACAAAGATACAGGTCAACTGATCACATATCAAGAACACTGGGGTTTACATCAAAAAAAAGAAAAACTAAGCTTTAACCGACTAAAGGATTGACTATTTATATGGTTGGTCCACACGGCCTTCAGAGTGACTTCTAGTCAATATACATTACATGAACTTAAGCAATTAACTTACATATGCTCAAGAACTTAAGAATAAAAGACATTACATTATTCAGCTTGTGAATCTACGTGTATATACCTATAACACCTTTCCGCAATGCAAAAGGGATGTTCCGACCGATGTGTTCAAACTGACTTCTACCTGTCTTTTCAAGAACCTCGGGTAAAAGGGGAATAAAGAGGGGATGACCTACGACACACTCAGTGAGTTATTATCAACCCTAAGAAAACAAAACAGTTGGACGTATCATTTTTAAGTAGCAATCACACACAATTTGATATTTAATATCACATAATAAACATATAAGGTCCCCCATATTCATGAATCCCTCAATAACTTTCGGAATTCAAATGACATCCCTTCCCTTCTTCTATTCCACGCACAAGAGCTCTCAAGTTGCGTAAGCTATGACTCTTGTAGCTTAACAGTGACAATCCCTTGTTAAACTTGCTTTAACATCACATAATAGGCATACAGGACTCAATAGCAAGCTACCTTATTATAAAATCTAGGCATTGAGTACTGTAGACCGTTCATTTTACACATACGCACTCAACGTTAAGGAGTTTAGTTAGAATTATCAACTAGAATTCTTTTTGTAAGAAAATAGAATTTATACATAGGTAGGCAAGGACCTTTACTTGAACCACATTAAGAATTTATAAAAGAAACAATTCCTTCACAAGGAAGTCATTTGAATATCCACATGAGCCTTTATAAAGGACACGTGCACATTTCTAAATATTTGCACTAGCGTAATCCTCAAACAAGGAGTCATCAACTCATAATGAGTAAGAAATCACTTTTTAGGTATTGAATTCACATGTTGGTGCTCTCTTTAAGTGAGTTTCATAACTCACAACTCATGATATCCCAAGGACCTCTCATATTCAGTGAGCGTTTATCCACATCAGGATCTTCTAAAGTTTCCACTTCTAGGTCTATACCTTAGGAATTTGGGTTCCGTATACTAGGTTTGATCCATAAACGCGTGCTCTACCCTCGCAAGGTCCTCTAGGGTTTCCACTTCTGGGTTTGCTCCCTAGTAATAAGGATTCCCGCTTGTCGGGTCTACTCCTTAGGCTTACCGTCGCCTGGGTTCCCATTTTTGGGTCTACTCCCTAGGAATTAGGGTTCTGGGATACTGAGTCTTTTCCCTAAACAATGTCCACTTATTAAGCACTTATATCTTAGCCATAAGAAGTCAAACCAATTGATTTTCACATTTAAAGCATGTATTATAATGAAATAACAGCATACCCAAATTCAAGTAAGTTAAATTGCTTTAATTTCATCTAGTCGATTTACGAAAACGACCAATCGAACATTTAGGCGAAGTAAACCAACAATCAAGTTCTCACTTTTCAAGGAATGAATTCCAAAACTCATTTTAGGAGCTACTAGCTCGCAACCCACTTACAGGTGGTTCCGATTAAAAGTAAACAATAGTTTGGGTTAGTAAATAGGTCACTGGTGTCCATTTCTAAGTTCATTTCTATTTTATATGAAATGAAAGGTTTAAACAACGTCGTGCCCTTAAAGTTATATATCACCTCATTCTCAACTTCCTATTTCAATGGTTAACCAACGGTACAATTCAGTTGAATTGTTTTATAGCCTAAACATAGTCTTTAATATAGGTGCTACAATAACTAAAGCATGGAATGCAATCAGCAACCAAGTGGGGTTCATCTAGGGCATATTAGGATAGTTAAGTCACCACATAGTTCACAAATCTAGTTCACCATCAAACCTGATTCGTGCACCATTCAGGTCATCCTTAACCTTTTTAGATTCACACTAAAGCCACAAGACATGCATGCATTGACATTTGACTATGATTATGTACCCAATGACTAACATACTACTATAAATTCTGTCAGTCAATATAATCGACACAACATCACAACTTATTGATTTTCACAACCTTGGCTCCCTTTTCACGGCACTACTCTCAAGAGTCCTAAAAAATGAACTCAATTCATCTCCAAATCATTCCACATAACCACACAAACTAGTTATTAACCCGAGTCGCACATATTCAAATCCCCCCATAATCGAACCAACTCAATCAAAAAATTACAGTAAAATCAACATAGTTAATGAACCATAATTGAATTAGTTCAGTGAACCAACCATAACCAAATTAACGCAATAAATGAAATGGTAAAACCTTGCAAAATTATTAGTAAATTAAGGAATCAAGAAACACCCACCTTATTCGAAGCTAGGGACCTGATTAGTTAGCTAAATAGATGAATCGAAGCTTGGTTTTGCCCCTCCTATACTGGTTCTGCTCTTATTCCATCCACCTGTTGTGGTGATTACCATAAGGAAAGGGTCAGTAGAGCATGGCCGACACCATCGGTCACTAGTGTGTCGTTGTCGTACTGCCCTTCTCTCCCCCCCTCTCTCTCTATCTGTGTGTATATGTTTTGTATCGCGTGTGGTCTCTTCCCCATCTCATAATTGTGGCAAGGTGGTCAGGAGTGGAGTAGCACAGCTCGCTGCCTCCGCTGCCACTTCCCCTCTCTTGCTCGCTCTTTCTCTTTCTCAGGGTATGGGCGAAGAAGAAGTGCCGAAGGCAAGAGCCCTGTTTCGCGGTAGAAACGGGCAATACATTTATTATACACCTAGGAGTACATACACCCATGCTGACATGGACCAAAATAGCCAACTAAGCAATAACATTCATTTTAAAAAAAAAAAGAAAAAACCCCCCACGACCCGCCACTTCAACGACAACAAATGGAAAACTGCTCCCAGTAACCGTCATAAACGCTTTGCATTCTCTATCAATTATGTTCACCATCAAAGCTCTCACTACTACCCAACGACACCTCTGATGCGCTTCTTCCACCACCAACGCCACAAATCACCTAATCTACAGCAAAAATCTGCACTTTGAAGAGCATTAAAATCGCCTCTGTTCTGAACCCAGCAACCATGGAAGATGGAGAAGAACCCATACATGTAGCTGATGCACAGGAACCTCAGAATGCTATGGATGACAATAGCACAAGAAAATCTGTAGTGACCATTACATATAAGAGAAAATCGAGGTATGTGTTTAGCTAATTTGTGTTGAAAGGTTTCAAACAACCCGCCAAATTTGTTCGTCCAAGAGATTGAGTAGCATGTGAATTGATGATTGCTATTGAAACAAAAGAGCAAGTAAAAACTTGAATGAAATAGGGCAAGGGTCAGTATTGAGATTACAAAGACGGTTGCATGTTTTGTGCCTTGGTTTGGTGGGGATATTGCAAAAGCAAATCGTTCAAAACCAAAGTGAACGATAAACACACAAATAGTGAACTAACCCTAAGAACCTGTGAACTCAGTAATGAACAATGGATAAAACTAGTGACAGTGAACTTTTATACATAAGAAAGTGAACAACAACCAAATGATTCATGAATGGCAGAGTATGAAGAAGTCACAACTAAACAATTGTAGATTAGGCTATGATATAGTATGCTATGCAAACAACGAGCTATATATATGACAGGAACTATCTCTTGTAGAATATTGGTCAGTGAAGCTGAAGCTGAGAGATAAGGGAAAGCACACAGCAAAGAATCAGAGCCACAATATAATGATGACCAGATGAGTCAATCTACTAAATACAGTGATCCACCCGAACCTGAGCCTAAAAGCAAGAAACAAACGAAGCAGCACCACAGAGACAGCCTGCAACCAACAACGAAAAGAGCACACAAAACAACTGCTAAAAAGAAAGTCCAATTCATCCATAATGAAGTTGAAGAACCTGTAAGTGCAAATACTGGTCTTTTAGTTATAAAAACTCGATCATGGTCTGGGCCGCTTAGACATAGAATGGCCCCGGGTGGCTTCCTGACATTAGTGGAGAGACTAGACTATGACCAATGGTCAGCTATAATGCATACTGGGTTTGGAGGAATGCTGTCGATGAGAACGAAATTAATTCCCAAAAAATTGGCTACGTGGCTATTAGAACAATATGATCCTTGGGACTATTCGTTGAACCTACCCAACGGTAAACTCTTAATAGATGAAGAGGACGTATATGTAACTCTAGGATTACCACTGGGAGAACATGAAATTATTGAAGGTCATAGTTCAGAAGCTGAGATAGAGTTTTTAGAACTGTGGAGAAGAAGATGGAATGTTCAAAGAGCTGGACCCCCAGTAGGAAGCATGGATGAAGTAATACTAGATCGTGGTGGTCATGCACAGGATTTCATTACTGACTTCATCACATATGCCATCTCTACTTGCATTGTGGGAAATGCAAATGGCACTTGCCAATTCCGGGTAGTCAAGTATTTAAGGAATATCGAAGAAATCAAAAAATACAATAGGTGTGGATATACACTAAAGTGCCTGAATGATGCAATGGTAGAATGGAAAAAGGACAAGAGCAAATTCTTCACAGGATCGCTGCTATACCTAATGGTAAGTACAATTATGAGCCCATTACATTTGTATGTATCCAATGACTATGCACTTTGTAATAGTTCACTGAGTAAATGACTAATGTTCACTGTGGACTTTTAGTTAGTTCACTAAGTAAAAGAATATGTTAGCTGAATACACTGCAAGTGCTTTATGTGTGTACATTTTAGTTAGCGGACTTTTAGTTCATTATAAAACTTGAATGCTATTAAAACAACAACCAGTACCGTAGCTCAGTACCGTAGCTCATAATTCCACTATAAAGTAAATACTGATCTCTTGTTTTCATGTTGGAGTTCACTACTTGCTTGGTATTTGTTCACTAATGCATTGATGAAGGTTTACCATTAAAACTGATTGGGGGTAAACATGAGCACACCATAGAATTGCACCCTAAAACCTAAGTGAGTTCACTGAGGAATTAATAAAAGTTCACTCATTATTTAACCTCAAAATTGCACTACAAAATAAACACTGATCAATGGTTTATATGTGTACGTTCACTGCTGACTTAGAATTGGTTCACTAATGTATTGAAGAATGTTCACTATAAGAACTGAATTGTGTTAAACCTAATTGGCATGATACCTTAATGCAACATTATAAGAACACTCTCAAACATAGAATCATAGCTTGATTGCACTTGTTTCACAATTAACGTTGCATAACTTCACTAATGAATTGAGGAATGTTCAATTTAAAGTCATAGTAGATGGACTGATCTCAGTATTGAAGTGCAGAATTCCACTATAACTTATAAATTGATCTCTCGTTTTTATGTTCAAGTTCATTGCTTACTTGCCATTTGTTCACTATTGTATTGATGAAGGTTCACTATTAAAACTAATTCAAATATGGAATATTCAACTATTATGACAGTTGTTCTACCTGGATAGAGTCCAATTTAGAGGAAGAAAGGTTGAAAGATTATTCCCAACTGCAATTAATTGGGATACAGACAAGGTGAAAAACAGAGACAAAGCAGAACAAGAAGCGGGAGAGTATGGGAAAGGTAGGATAAGAGCAAGAATTGACCATGAAAGAATAGTACGCTTAGTTGAAGCGGATTTGGAGATCTACACGCAAGAATTGGAAGAAGACTATCCTCAATAAGGAGGAGCTGGTGCGATGTCTAAGGCAACCACTACTAAAGAGCAACAATGTCCATACTATCCACATTGCAATGCACAGCAAGGTGGCATCGTACATCGCAGTGATGAACCACTTTAGGTAACTTTCATGAGTATCATATTAAATTAAAGAAATACTTATAACAACAAACTATGTTATATTCAATTATTACTTCACCAAATTAACTAATTCAATGTGTGCAGGCAAACGTCAGTACAGCTGCAGCAGCACAGCAGGGAAACAAAGGGACAAAAACTCATACACAAATCTCACAACCCCAGAGTACTGACAAGACAGGTGGGGATGATAATGTAAGAGACTGTTCCACCCCAGATGATCCGTATTATTGCAGCCCAGAATTCCTAAAACAAGTGGACAAGCTAGAAAGCATGGCCATAGAGAGAATGGAGCAAAGAACAACGATGGGCTACAGTCTTCCAAGTTTCAACCTTGGAATATCACCTGAAAGGGGAGCATCTGCCACACCTTTAGGAGATATAGGACTTGCCTTAATTCAACCTTAAATGGGAGTATACACTAATCCTACAGGGACAGTTGCAGCATCATACTCTGAGCAACAGCTACCACAAGCCAATGAAAATGCTATCAATGTGCAGACCACACCAGAAAAAGGCAAAGAGCTCGAGAAGCCAGTAGGAAAACGGGGGAACAAAAAGGGAAAATAGGTGGTGCTAAGACACCAGCTGAAGAGGATGGTTAAAGAAATGCCATTTCAATGTTGATCCCCATATCTTAAAGACTATAGAGAGGCTAGAGATAAGCTGACTACAAAACAATTGTTGTTGGTGGACTATGCGTTTCTCCCACCAGATGAATTGCACCCATGAACGTAAGTATCATACTTTACACTTACAATGTCATTCATATTATGCTATGATCATATATTATCGCTTAAAGAACTAATGATTCAACAATAACATATAGGGAGAAACTGTTCGAGTTTGAGCATGAAGAAGAAGACAAGAAATTATGGATATTCAGGGAAGGATTTGAGACATTGGCTGGGAAAGATCGAGACTTAGAGAGTTTTGTGGTGGATGTACTATGTCTCCTCTTAAACTGGATGGAAAGGAGAAGGAATCCCAGTGCAAGAAAAAGAATGTTCTTCAGCACAAATATTTATGTAAGAAATATACGCATACATATAACGTACTTGGCTATGTAATAGGTCATTGTTGTTGGCTACCATTTAATTGGGCGCTTTCAATTTGCAGTTTGCCATAGAGAATGAAACTTCAAATCTACCGTAGATCTTTAAGACAGTAATGGACCTTGAAATAAGAAGGTATAACTGGATGAAATCGGATGAAGCACAAATGGTAAGAATCATAGTGCTTGTCACTTTCATTAGTATAACTCAACTGCACAACACAACAAACTGTGAACAACCAACAACTCCATAGTGAACCATAAGAATGACAACAGTGAACATTCACTGACATTCTCAGAAATGAATTATACTTTGAAAAAAAGGTATATTATGACCAGTGACCTCCTAGATGGTGAATAATCTCATTCAATATATTTTGAAGTAGAGAATTCACCAACATGAATAAAAAAACACTAAACATGTTCAGTTAACCTAGCATTTCATCTTATATGTGACCATAGTTCACTATTTAACACCAGCGGATTCATTAGTGCCACAACATGTTCACTAAATTATTGAGGAATATTAACAATAAGAACTGAATAGTGTTAAGCCTGATTGGTATGATACGTTAATGCAACATTATAATAACACTCCCAAATTTAAAATGATAGCTTAATTGCAATTGTTTCAGTCAGTATTGTATGGTGTACTCTGAGTTCCATATAACCGGAAAAGAAACCTTTATATGCATGACTTGATCCTTTTAATGTTACATGAAGGTGTTCTTTCCCATTCTTAGGGACAATCACTTTTTTGTCATTTGTTTCGACTTCATAGCAAAAAAAGTGATCGTGCTTGACAATCGCATAGGAGAGACAACATCAATCTATAAACACTGCACAATGAACATGGTAAACATTTTTTCCCCGATTCTCAATGCATGTTCCTAACATGTATACAATGATACTTTGTAATCACTCATGTCTCATATCAGAGAATATGATTTTGCTGGGGGGCCAATTTTGATGGTTTACCATAAATACAGAAGTACAATGGAATTCAACTACTATGGGATCTTCAAGTATCGTTTCGTTGACCACTTCATCTCCAAGTAACGGATAAAAGGGGTTGTGGGGAAGCCAGCTGCATTTAGTCAGAAGTTTATCACAGTGAATTGATTCCATGATGCTTGACTTCGAATGAATTAACTTAAGCAAAGTCTTTGGGAAAATATAAATATGTCAGTAAGCACAATTACATTCGCAGCCTCAAAATTGGATGCTAGTAAGGCTAGCAGTTATGTGGGTTGTGACCTCTTCAACAGTAGTTGTTTAACTGACCACCATTAGTTTAGCAACTCAGACAACTTAATCAATGATAATCTGTAGTGTACAGGGGTTGTGTCATAATTTCCCCATTGAAATCTGGCCTGGACAATACTTTTATTAGTCATTCATATGTTCAGTTGATTAATGATCTACATAGGTTCATGGCTTGAATGATAAACTGTTGTCTGCTGCCTTCTATGATAACTAGCTTGAAGACTCATACCCATCTACCTACCATTGCATCTGTGTCTTGCTTGCATGGCCTTTATATATTACCAATAACATGTTGAACTTGCTGTGATCCTCTAAAGCTAGCTGTTGGAGTTTAGCCTTGTATAATTAATGAACTTCAACACCAAAACAATAATGTTATTCATTAATATGTTCCCATATTATGTACAAACAAACCTATTTGCAATCTACTTATTGGATGGAGGACTCAAAAAAGGAGTTGATGTGAGACAATTTGTCCCAGTGTTTTGGACTCTTTGTTAGCAATAAAACTAACATTCATGACTGTAGGATTTACGCAATACGCCATATGGAGGCATTTCAAGGAGGAAATGTTAAGTCCTGGACACTTGGATTTGAGAAAAACAAGGTAACTAATCACAATCCATTTACAACCTCTAAATTACTAATTATTATATGCAAAAGTTCAAAAAACACATCATATTAAAAACTTATTATCTTCAACAAACATGGCCAAAACGCAGGAAGAATTTGTCAAACATCTACGTTCAAGGTATGCAACAATGACATTACAAAGTGAAGTGAACAACCTGTGTGTGCAAATCCAAGAGGCAGCCAAGAAAGACTACCAACAAAGATAAAGGGAACAACCACACCTCCAGCAGTAGTACTACTCCATTATTATGTAGTAAAATATAGTTTAAAACAAACGTGCATAGTGCACACAGTGTTCCTGAACTCCAACTTTTATAATGTGAAACTACAATGGTTCATTTTCTATATTCAATACAAGTATGTGTGCATCTATAGCAACAATATTGTATGTGTAAGTTCACTGAGTAACTAAGAAAAGTATACTCAGAGTTTAAGCTCACAATTCGACTTTCAGATAAATACTTATATCTGGATTTAATATGTGTGTTCACTACTTACTTGGTATTCGTTCACTAAGGCATTGAGGAAGGTTCACTATTAAAACTGATAAGGTTAAACCCGATTACACCATAAAATTGCACCCTAAAACCTCAGTGAGTTCACTGAGCAATTAAGAAAAGTTCACTCCGTATTTAAGCTCACAATTACACTATAAAATAATTTCATATATGCAGTTTTAATGTGTAAGTTCATTGAGTAACGAAGAAAAGTTCACTCAGAGTTTAAGCTCACAATTCCACTTTCAAATACATACTTATATCTGGATTTAATATGTGTGGTCACTACTTACTTGCTATGTGTTCACTAATCTATGAAGGAAGGTTCACTATTAAAACTGATTACGCTTAAATGTGATTACACTATACAATTGCACCCTAAAACCTTAGTGAGTTCACTGAGTAATTACGAAAAGTTCATTCCGTATTTAAGCTCCCAATTACACTATAAAATAATTTCATATATGTAGTTTTAATGTGTAAGTTCAATGAGTAACTAAGAAAAGTTCACTAAGAGTTTAAGCTGACAATTCCATTTTCAAATACATACTGATATCTGGATTTAATATGTGCGTTCACTACTTACTTGTTATGTGTTCACTAATCTATGAAGGAAGGTTCACTATTAAAACTTATTACGCTTAAACATGATTACACTATACAATTGCACCCTAAAACCTTAATGAGTTCATTGAGTAATTACGAAAAGTTCACCTAGTATTTAAGCTCACAATAACACTATAAAATAATTGCGTATATCTAGTTTTAATGTGTAAGTTCACTACTTACTTGGTATTTGAACTCTAATATATTCAGGAATGTTAACTATAAGAACTTTTTGGTGTAAATCCAAAAACAATAATACCTTGCACGAACATCAACAATGTCCATTAATAATCAATGTTATCCAATATGATGCACATTCATATGCCATAATTCAATATTAAACTATACCACAAATAGCTATGCAAGTCACTATCCAAATTCAAAATGTTCAGTACTATGTCACAATAGAATTCAATATACATTAACAATATGAAAATGCTGCCCTGAATAACAACTACAAACAAAGATGTCACAGACCTAGAGATGATTTGGGCTACAACATACACCCCAAAGAGCTCTTACAAACTATAAATAATAACGGTGAACATCAACATTGAAATATGTACAACTCTCAACTCATATGGTCTCAAAAACTCGATACATATTGTTCTGGTGCATAAGAACTAAACATTAGAAATCAAATGGACTCCAACTCTGCACTAGCACTTTTATTACTCGTCAGTAGCAGTAGCATCTGCAAGAAACTTATCAGTACAAAACTGTTGTACCAATGCCGGAGCTGCGATAGGCATAAAACCTGTACTAATATTAGATGGATGTGAATAGTAAGACGAGCGGAACAACGATGATGGAAATGAACCCTACACACAAATGAAAATCAACACTAAGTCAATTCAAAAGTTCACTATACTATTCAGTGTTGTTCATTAAGAAACTTAATGTTGAACAACCACTTAAAATGTCATATACAAACATGACCAAACAAGTAAATGTAAATGAACCAAAATATGTACCTCACCCACATGATACTGAACATGCGAAACTGAAGATGACAGATTAAATGTTGGCAATGAAATCTGCTCAATCAAAAATATAGTAAATAACATCTCCAACACAAAGCCAATGCATTACAATAATACCATAATTAGTAATGTTCCTGTTGAAGCATGTGTGAGTAACTTATGCCAGTATACGGAACAACACTTGGACAACATGGAGCATTCTTCATATATCACAACATGGAAATTAAAGTCACTGACCACTTTAATATCACATAAAATATAACAAATATGAAAAAGGCATACATCTAAATATTCAATGTAAAAAAACTAAGCACACTAACAGGAAAAAACATAAATCATACATCAACTTTAACATTACCTGGGGTTGTGCTGAAGACGAACCCACATCAGTGTTCAACAATTTTTATGACTTCCTCCATTTAAGTTGATCACATTTCTTTTCAACTGTACTCTTAAGTCTTGTATTCCTAACACCTTTTTGACGAGATCCGGGAGGATTTAGCACATTCGGAAGCGAATTCGTATCCTTCCCCTGCCTATCTTCATCAATATGTATAGAACCCACATCAAATTCAATTACTTTTTTAAGTCCCATACAATACTGTTCATAATGAGCCTTTGCATTCCTGTTCATTTGAGTAGCTGTAATAATTGAATTCATTTTCCTCATCATTTGCATCATCATTTCCATCCTCCAAACCAAAGAGCAACCTACATTCTCTTTACCATTAGATGTTCCCAAATCAAGAGTTTGAACATCTTCTATGCCCTTACACCACTTCCTAATTATACATTGATCAGGCACTTGTTTGACACAACAAGCATGTGGAACCCTTAGGCAATGAGAACACAAAATCCCAACCTCCAGAAACATCTTATAAGTACAGTCAACAACACCTTCATCTCTATTATATGTAACAATATGATGAACCTTGTATGGATCTACTCCATGAGAATCCCTTCCAACCCTAATACCCCACACCTCGAAAGACATAGCAGAAGAAGAACTTTTAATTGCTTTGTAATTATATGCAGCTCCATCAATGAACTCCTTCTCAAACATCAACAAAGCTTCAACAGTATACACATACATAGCATGTTTCAAGATGTTTACTAAAGGAAATGCCATTTCTACATTACCTTTGGTACATCTTTGATCTTCACCATTCTCTTTACTCCTCTACTTAGATACAACGTCACCAAAATGTTATAAAAATCACAAAGGTCCGCTGTGGCACGCAACCTTCTTTTCAAAGATCTATTTGTTGTTTCACTCCTTTGGGAAGATAGTACGCCACCAGAAAAAAATTCTTTTGAAAACACTGGACACCACTTTTCACGCAATGAATACAAGTTAGAAAGCCAACGATTATTACTACAATTATACTTTTCCATCATCTTGAAAAATACAAATCATATCATAAGCACAACACCACAAACAAACTTTAAAAGTAGGAAACCCATGCCATCGTTGATAGTGCACTCACTGATATTAAAATTGAAAATTTGTGAACTCATACCAATAACTAAAAAACAACACAAGTCCATGCCACAACTTTGGTGTATGATATATGTCATTCATAGAAACACAAAATTGCATGGTGTTCCAGTAAAATAAACAAAAAGAAGAATCAACCATGACACACCTTTGATGAATAGTCAGAACACAAGTAAAGGCATAATAGTTATAACATTGCACACTCTTAATGTGCGGTAACATATTTTTTGAAATTCATCAATGAACTATACTCAACAATTCAATGAACACAATGGTATAAAATAGTGAACCATATTTAATTAATAACACTGATTTATACTGAATATAGTTATACAGTTAGTAATAATCTTTAACAATTACATACCTCTCCCAAAGAAATTGAAACTCCTCCACAGTGTCATAATCCAACAAAACTCTATTAAAAATCTTCGTGAAACCTTCGCACGATCTAAGACGTCCAATATTTTTCCTTGAGTTCTCAATAATGTGCCAACAACACAACCTATGACGAGCAAGAGGAAACACCGACTTAATTGTAGAAGCCATGGAAATTGCCTGATCTGTCATCACAGTAATTGGATGCTTCCCACCCATAGAGTTCAAGAATGTCTTAAACAACCAAACAAAAGACTCTATCTTCTCATTCATAAAAAAGCCACAACCAAATATAACATTCTTTGAATGATGATTCATCCCAACAAATGGCGCACAAATTTGTTCGATACGTTGTGTCAAACACAACCAAATCTCCAAACAATACATAATCATCCAACATTTGCTTATCCCGCCAAAAAAAATACGAACTAAACAATTGCTCACATCAAGCTCAAATGCAAAATAGAAATCATCCTCATACTTGAGGCGCCTATTAAATACTTCAATTGATGAGTGCGCATCTCTACCATCAAATGTTTTGTCCTTCAATTGTGACAACTTGTTATATCCGTCTCGCAACTCATACCCCAATGAAGGAGAACCCCCAGCCTGTTTCTTAAGCACACGATATGCATCGGCAACACCTATTCTCGACTCCCTAAGTTGTTTAACAAATGAAATATCCTCCTTAGATACTTCTCGATGTGAGGGTAACAAATGTCGCTTACTTGGACTACACAAAGCATGATTATGATCAGTCTCATGCCGAGTAACAATCCACTTACCATCCTCATCCACATGAAACTGAATAAATGCCTTGCAACCTGTCCTCACATCTACATTCGTATGATCCTTGTGATGTTGACCTTTATCTTGCTTGAATCATGCTTTCCAACAACAAAATTGGTGCATACATAAGCCTCCTCCTTTGGATTTACATCTATGCCGTACCTTTGAATACCGAACACTAAATCCAACCTTGTATGCATAGTCATTGCAGATGTGAAATGCTTCACGCTCTGAGCTAGCCACATCCCCAACCAACATTTCTTACAAAGGTTCAGCTTCAACAATGTCCTGTTTACTGAACCCACATCCTATAATACATATTAAACATATACTGTGAATATAAGTTACAACTACAATTAACAATTACATATACAATATTAAATAGCATGTACAACACGACCTCCTGCGATTACAACACACACAATAAATGGCAATACATCCACTACCAGCTACGATAACCACAAACACATTGAGCAGCAGCAATTGTACGATGCACTTCTATGTTCTACTCAGGGCTAACACTAATAATGGATTAGAGTGAACCTTCCTCAATTCCTTAGTGAACGAAGAGAATAAAAAATATGAAGACCCTCATCAAAACCATGGAACATTAATCAATTTAAAGTGGAAGTATACGCTTAGTTACTCAATGAACTTACCTTAAGAACTTAGTGGACCCGCCCAAAAAAGCATTGAAAAGCAGAAGTTCTACAATGCACTTATATATTCTATGTACGCTTAATACCATGCAGGTTCTGCAGTGGCCCTTCCTGAACTCCATAGTGAACTAATGCAAGGTAAATATTCAAAACGGCTAAACACAAAATAGCACAATATTTCATAAGGTCTTCATTGAGTAAGGTTTTAAAGTGAACCTTCCTCAAATCCTCAGTGAACTAAGGCACAGTAACTAGTGAACCCATTGACACATCCAAGTGACATTTCCAGCAAACAGTAGCTCACAAATACTCATCTTATTTGAAAGTGAACAATCCTCAAGACCGCAATGAACTTAAGCAAACGATATGGTGAAACATGTTAGATACACATCTGTACAAAACTAGCATATGATTTACTGAAAATTACTGAAAACATACTACACTCACCAGAAATGACATCATCTCCTTCATTACCAACAACATCCAAAACTTCCGATTCAAACAAAGCTACCAAAAAATAAAAACAACAACTCATTCAGCAAGAACCTCATATAAATCAAGCAAATATATATATATATATATATATATATATATATATATACATATATATATGTATATATATAATAAGATTCAATAATTACACAACTTACAAATTAAACTTTTTGAAATAGAGCGATGTCTGCAATCGTCAACTCTGTCTTGAACAATGCTCTTGTCCATTTTGAATAAGAATAATGGCAACACAAACACCCTCAAACTTCATGTAAAATAGTCTAGTATTAAACTTGAGAACAAATTAAAGAAATCAACGAATCCATTAATCTCATCAGCACAACCATTCGAAACTTGCTGACTTCCTCACGTATAACAGCACACCACCGTCCTGAGTATAATTGTCAATCTATTGTAAAAAAAAAAACACAATTAAACCAAAAATAAAAAAAAGGTAACCGAAAAAACGGTTACCCCATTTTCCAACAAAAAATAAAAATCAAATAAATTATTTTAGTCTTTTTCAAAATTATAAACAATGACATGGCATGCTAATGTGGCACTTACATGGATTCGGGAGCATAAACTCCTGGGTGTATATAATAAAATGCAAGAAACGGGGTCTCCCGACTTCCTATCTTCTTTTTTTTATTGTAACGCTAAAACACATTTGGGCCTAAATACCCTTGCGAAGTCCAATTGGTCCCGACATCAAATAATTCAATATGACCTTGCTAATCTAATTTGGTCACGTCTTGGCCTATCCTCAACCAGCACTATGATTTCACTCAATTGCATAATTAATTAAGGAAATTTGAAGAACTAGCTCAAATAAAACCATACATTTAATTTACGCACAAACATTAGCCCAATATAGGTAATATAATGAAACATGGTTAATGAAAATATTAATCTAAGCAGTTAGCCCAAATTTAAAAATCCTCGGTTAGTATAGAGTGCCTAGTGAAACTCTACTTCTTTCTCTCCTCGAACACATTTCTCATCTCTGTACCAAAACTTTACTCTAGTCTTGCCTCACAAAAAATCCTCAAAATTTGGTAGTTACAAAACTTTACCAAACTCTCCACTCAAAACCCTATAAAAATAGAACTCTCTTTTTGAAAAGAGACTGGCTTCATCCTATCCTAATGCACTTGGGAGCAAAAGAAACCAAATTCCATTGTCTTACTTCACTATTCGAATTTAGGGCTTTGTATTTGACGAATGTCAATTATTAACTCTATAGATGAAGTCTGATTCAACGTTGATACCTTCTCAAACCAGAAGGTTAATGTCATGATCCGGAATGCGAGTTATCCTCTTAGAATCCCATGAGGGAAAAGGTCAGGCATTCTCACCTATTTTCCTGAGGAGAACCAATTTACTCACCTGTTTGGTTTTGGCTGCAAGCTTACTCCTTGAGAACTTCATCTAAAGATTCGAGAGGAGAAGAATAAAAAGCATCTACAAGACAAGGGGATCCTAATTGTAACAATAAAAAGCATCTACAAGACAAGGGGATGTAATTGTAAGACATACTCCCTTAACTTCTAACCCTTAACGCAACTTTCACAAAGGAAGGAAAGTTGTATCTTACTATAGGTTCCAAGAATCAAAGTACATCCTAAACCTTTGGGAAGTCCACCATGGATTTAAAATTTCATGATTGCACTCTCCCAGTAGAAGAGGTGTACTTTACTAAAAACACTCAATCCAAAATAGATTGGGTTTATGAGGCCAACAAAGGTCATTTTGGGTCCCTATACATGGTAGAGAAAAGGAAGCATGGCGTTCGGGATGGCTGCTAGCGTTAGACATGAGTTCGATCCTATGGAGATAATCATTGATGTTGAAAAAGCAAGGTGCATTGAAATTATGTTGATCATCCATAGAGGGAGGAAATGGGTCAAGTTGAACATTAGAAAGAGCGAGGTCCTTACTGTTGTGGCTAATAAGACTCCAATTTAAGCCGAGGCCTTTTCTATATATGGGGAAAGTCTTCCCCTTTTGTTTATTAAATCTATGTTGAAACTAATTTACTTGTTCAAAATTTTAATAAATGAGTCTGAGTGTGATTCTTATGTTAGCACTAATGAAGAATTTACCCCCTACAATAGTTAATGAATAATGGATAAAATCATAATAAAATTGCTCTCCTTGAAGAAAGAAAATCAATAAATGTTGGAATTATCAAAGAACCAACGGAGCTCAAACTAGGTTCATCATGTACTCCTGAGAAGAAGAACAATTTACTTATCTCCTAAAAGAATTTAAGGATGTTTTCACTTGTTCCTACAAAGACATGCTTGGGATAGACCAATAAATCTTTGAGCATACAATCCCATTATATCCATACACAAAGGCTGTCAAGCAGAACCTTTGCTAAATAAAATTCTAATAGGTCTTAAAGATCCAAGAGAAAAAAATAATGGGATGTCGTCTTCCTAAGGGTAACCAATTTTCCCGAATGTGTAGCCAATATTGTTCTGGTACCTAAGAAAGATGATAGGTCTGCATGTGTTTGGACTTATGAGATTTAAACAAAGAAAGTTTAGGGAATGACTTTCCGTTTACTCATATCAACTTGCTAGTAGGCAACACAGCAGGATGTTGTTTTGTTATTCATGAGCACCTTTGGCTACATTGTGATGCCTTTCGACGTAATAAACCTTGGCCCATTCTCAAAGCCCAAAATTTACTACATAAAATGATGCATAAGGAGGTAGTAGTCTATGTACATGACATGATCAACATATCAAAGAGCCAGGAAGAACATGTCCTCACTCTCAGGAAATTCTATAAAAGACTAAAAAATACAACATGCACTGAAACCCACAGAATTGCACATTCGAATCACTTCGAGAAAGCTTTTAGGATACGTAGTCAGTTCAAGAGGTAGCTAGGCTGAGCCATCCAAGATTAAGCTAGCACCAACATGCTACCTAAAATGGGAAAGTAAATATGAGGTTTCCTCGGTTATGCATAATTATTAGTCATTTCATTTTGAAACTGGTGATGACCTATGAAACAATCCTTAAGAAATTAAGGAAAACTTCGCTAATAGAATGGGATGGTCCTTGATAAAAGGCTTTCGACCCAATTAAGGAATATAATCCCATAAAAAATCCCTTCTTCTTCTTAGGAATCAAATTCTGTAGCCCATATTGTCCCTAAAATTTAAAGGATTTGGTCGAAATAAGAAATTAGTATTTTCTATGAAATTGCAGGTTTGTGCACTTGATCTGGAAATGTGATGGCAACTCTGCAAAATTAAAAACACTACTCCATCCTACCATGTTTCGCCATGGAACCACTACTTTGAGAAAGTTGAGCCATGGGCTACCTTGGACCAACCCCTCATGGATTATCGCCATCGATCAGGGTGTTTTTGATATCATCATATATATCTCTTAGTCTAGTAAACCTATCTCACATCCTAGAGAAACATACGCTGGACCATCTCTACTTCTAAACCTTCAATATAGGACCTCATCCCTCACCTTTAGGCCCTAATCTAAGTACATATTGTAAAGTCAAACTAAAATTCCTTAACACCTATGCTCTTACCTTTCTACTCCTAACTTTTGCCTAGCTTCATAGCCTTGACTAATTTCTTCTTTGGTCAAAGGAATGGGAGGAATAGTAAAGATTTATTTAGAGATCCAAGGTCACCCCCTTGCAACACCAATCGATAGCAACAATTATGAGAATCTTAGTGAAAACCACCTCATAGTCCAGTTGGAAAGTAGGTTCGAGGCCAAGTTTAGAGAGGAATAAGACATATAATTGCAGAACAACAAAAGGTAATAAATGATCTCTTAAACAAACAAAATGAGCCTAAATTTGACAAAGAGTTTGATGCCCATTTGATTAATTCATTCCAAAATGATGGTTCAAATGAAACCAATCAAAGAATTGAAAAGTTCAAAAAGCTCTTTAGGAGGCCCAGCATGTTTAGGACTCACTTAAAAGGCCCCTTCCCTTTATGTGCTAAAGGGAAGTCTTGAGAATGTTTACCCTAATGGAGAGTTTAAAATTTACTAGACTTAGTAATTTTACTTCCTACCTAAGGAATTTTCCTAATTTCATAAGCCTAAATTGGGTGGAAAAGGGTTGCTTTGCAAGATTTTCCACTTACCCTAGAAGAAATTGTTGGGAACTAGTTTTATTGACCCATAAAAGGTTAACACATGGGAAGCAATAACAAAAGAATTCTTCGCTTGCCATTTGTATAATCTGGAGTTGCCCATTACACTCGGTGAGCTCGAACTCCTTAAGCAAGAAGACAAACAAAGTTTTCTAGAATACCTAGCCTAATAAAGGACTAAGGCTGCTTTAGTGGTCAATAGACCTTTTGATAAGGATTAAATACACATGATTATTAAGACTTTGTAGCTTGCCTATGACATATCATCTTTTAATCCATTAGCATATTCATATAGAAAGTTGCATAAAGTTGGGATGTGGGTAGAAGAAGAAATACAGCAAAACCAAGGGCTTAACTATGGCAATAACCATGGTAAGGGTAAGAAAGGTGACTCCACCTCGAGTTCCAAAAGCACTAGGGATTTTGTAAGGACATCTAAGGGAAGTCATATCGAAAAAGTTCACACATGCATAGTGATGAAGCGCAGCGAGGCATTTGAGAGATTAAGACACCAAGGACTTACCGAACCCATTGGACCTTTGTCCGATTTTACAAGAGAAAAGTGGGGTCCAATTATGATTATGAAGCTTATTACAACACCCATTCAAAACTGGATCTTCTTAAGGAAATATATTGTTCATTAACTCATTTTGCTAAATCATTCAAATGGTGAAGTTGTTATAAGCAACTGATGACATTGTCCAAACAAAAGTTCAAAAGCCAAAATTCATAGAAATGGCAAGACCTTTTGATGTAAAGCTCAAGGGAAATGAGTTTACAATCAAGGTAAAACAATGGAACGACTTTGGGTTTATTAGAAGTCAAGAAACTCGTGACTGAAATTGAAGGTTAGGATAGACCTAAACTTGGGTTTTGGATACAGAATCACCATCAAAACCAAGGTTAGGGCCCCTAAGTTTGATTAAGATACAGATAATCACTACTTAATCAAAGTTAGGACTCACTTGAGCACCACTTAGTTCGGCCTAAACTAAGATAAGCAAGCAAGGTTTGAACAAAAGCTTTGAAATGCTCTCTACAGTTTTCTCTTTTAAAATGAAGTTATGTTCATATGAGGGGCCGTGTTCCCATTTTGTTACAAGCATAGTAAACAAGCAAGCAAGCTAGCACCTCCTTAAACCTTTCCTTCCTAAGGGGGAAAGGTGTTAATTAGCTTAATGTACCCGGTTAGAACTAACCGGTTACTAACTATGCTAATGCTAGCTTAAATACATTCAAAACAATAAGGAAAGCAAAACAAATGTTCATTACAGCCTTAATCAGCTTGTACTCAAGACTAATCAACTAGAAATGCAGCAAAATTGCATGTGCTCAGCTGTAAAGTTACTCCCTCTTTTCGGCTGTCCAATGACTTTCAAGGAACATCTTCATTTCAGCTGCCCCATGAGAAGTAAGGAACACCCCGACTTGAAGCCCTTCTTTCATTGGTTGCTTTTCTCTAAAGTACCTTGGTGGGTGTGCCATGCCTTGGTTGGTGTGCCACTCTAGTTGATGAAGAGTAAACCCATGGATTGAAGAAAAATAGTCGGCCATCTCTAAACCAGGTTCATGGGCAGAATTGTACCCGGTTTTCAGTCATGGTTTTCCCTTAGCCAAAGTGACCATGATTTGGATTTTAGGCCATAGGGGGAAACCTTAGGGTGTGTACAAACCCTCCAAAAAAAGAAATCAAGGTTATAGCATGTTTAAGTAGGGTAATTAGGCTAAAATAGTTAACCGTACAGAACTGGAGCCAATCTGACCGGTTTGGAAAAACACCTGATCTCCCATCCTCTTGTGTGCATGATTTGAAATCAATGCTTAGACCTGAAATTTAACATCATGAGGATTCCAAAAATGCAAAAATATTAGACTTAAGCCACAATGTAGCGTAAGAAATCAAATGCACAAAACCGGGCATTTTCTGATTGGTTAACCCATTTGGTGTTGTTTGGTCTTCTTGCAAAATGTGAGCCATCTTCTTCTCTTGGGACCTTGTTCTTGGACGTGTTGGACTTGATTATTCATGGTCAAGGTCTTGGCTAGGTACGATTCCATCACCTTTACAATAATCATCATGGAAAGCAAACTAAGAAAAGATGAGCTAAGAATGAGAACAATTACCGCATTTCATACACATACGTGCTGGTAATGCATTCATCTCAAAATGTGGCTTTGGATATGACCTCATTAGTCAAATGCACACTACATGAGCTACCTTAATAGTGATAAAATATTTGAGTTGTCTCGTAAAACATCTGAAGGTCGGGAAAAAAAATCAAAGCTAAAAAAAGAAGATTACTTTGAAGTCGAATCCATAACAGGTTGACACCTCTCCCTTTGTATACACTTGGTTTATATATGTGATAATTTTTAGCCTTCATGCCAATTTCTCCTTCATTGATCACCCATGTATTTAGCCTTACTAACAAAGTCCTCCTAGAGGCAAAACCCTTTAACTCTCGTACTATTTTTCTACTATGATCGGCATGATTCCTAGTAAGATCCATAGGCAGATTTTCTTTGGTTCGACCGTAAAAGCTTCTCCAAATAATTTTTAATTAAGTTTTTCGTCAAAACTATAGACATCTTCCTTCTTACCATGAACTCAAAGGTAATAAGTCACACAAGTTGGCGGTATATTTACTCATACCACTAGCCCAAACACACTTCTAAGCCTAATTCCCATGTAAAAATAAAAAGCAAAGCAACTTGGCTATTTGAGGATTCGGGAAATGTTAGATTGCCTGCCTTCCTTCAATTACCCTCTACCCTACATTCTTGTTGTTTCACCTACCTTGTAACCTTTCACCCAACATTCATACCTTTTCTCACCAAAAAGAACCTTAACTGCACATCCCTGATTTTGAACATGGTATTAGAAGTGGAATTTTAATCCCTTTAAATAAGCAGTAAAAGCATTTGAGATATTAGTATACTCATAAGCAAGAGCATGAATAAGAGAATTTACACCTCCTCAACGAAGACACAATCACCTACAAAGGAAAAGTTTCTCCTAACATAGATTATTATCCTCATTGACCATCATATAGCCCAAACTAAACTAGTCTTCCTTGTATTTCTGCTTAGTTAATCCATACTCAATTTCGCATCCACCTTTCTTGACGTCAGCCCTTCCGATCATTTTTAGCATTTCACTAGCCTAGCTCAATCCTTCAAGCTAATCCAGTCCTGTAACCCGTTCGCCTAACCTAGCTTATCGTATGAGTCTAGCCTATCTCCATGTCACATCCAAAAGCAACCCAAACCATGTTTATATGCCATCCTGTCTTACTTAGAGCTGGCCTTCCTACACAGTCCAATTTGCTCGCCAACTTGGTTTGTCCTTAAACATTAGCATGGCTTAACTATGGGACTGTGTCTAAATCTTGCACAACACCATAGTCCGATCATGTCAAACCTCACATACTTGCATATGTGCACCCACAGTGGCGGAGCTACATTAGCCCAAGGGGTGTCAATTGACACTCCAGCTTTTTGGGAAAAAAAAATTTGGGTTGAAAATTATGGGAAAAATAAAGTGCACACACACACACACACACACACACACACACACACACACACATATATATATATATATATATATATATATTATTTGGGTAGATTATACGTCAGATAATGTTGGCTAGCCTTATGGTGTAGTGCCTCATTTGTGTGCATTCCTTAGGTTGTGGGTTCGATTATGAAGATTTGTTGTTTATTCATTTAAAAAATTTTGGCCACTTGAATTCATTTTGCCCCTTATTCTAGACACCATGCTCTGCCTTCACCCCTCATCCATTCCCCAGCGCAAGTAATGATTTATTTTGCAAAGAAGTATGTTTAATTTTATAATTTATTAAATTCATAACAAATAATTGATTAATTTAATAATTTACTCATGAGTTAAGAAATGAGGTTTTTTTACCTTCTTGATTGGGACTTAGGGTTAGGGTAATTTAATTGGTTATTAATTGTTTGTTTATGCTTTGTTTACTAATTTGGTTAAATTTGTGTTAAACAATTGGTTAATTTAGTGATTTTCTCATTATTTTAGAAATTTGAATTTTTGCCTTCTTGGTTGGGGACTTAGGGTTGGGGTAATTTGGTTGATTATTAGTTATTACGCATTTATATTTGTTTAATTTTATTAATTTTGATTAAATTTATGTTAATAATCGATTAATTTAGTATTACTCATGAACTAAGAAATTACAGTTTTTGCCTTCTTGATTGGGGAGTTAGGGCTGTGGTAATTTTACGAGTATTGCTTTTTCGTTTATGTTTAATCTCGACACTCCTTACTTCGAATCCTGGCTACGTCACTGTACACCCATACGTTCATCCAATCCCTACACTAATTGTCCATGCATTCACTCATACAGCTGGTAACTTATGTGTATCTATGAACTTAGCCATTTTTGTATCCCTTCGTATGTAGACTTCTCATGGAGTTTGCATGTATGCTTGGACTCGATACGTATACACATGGTTAGCTGTATGCAAACCTAAATCTAGGCAATTGGAACACAAGATAGAATGCATCCCTTCTTCCTATTTACAACATCTAGATAAGATACTTTGGGAGAACATAACATTAAAGAAAAAATAACCAACAACTAGTCTAATAAGAAACAAAGCAATTCTTTTAAAAGAACTTTCGTTGGCCATGCACTGCCATCATCTAGCTAGTTAACCAAAGCCAATTGATGTTGGGACAACAACAAAAGAGACATGGAATACCTCTAGGTACTCTAATAGCCTCTCAAGGATATCCAAATGGTACAAGTAAACTACCCTTGGTTGATCTTCAGGACATGCGTCAAGGTAATTGTTAGATCTTAGAGTATACTTCCACAAGAGGGGGGGTGAATTGTGGTGTCTGATTTTCGCGTTATAAGTAATAAACACCCTGACTGAGGTTGTTCTCAGATGACGAACACCCTGTTGACTTGTTTGCAGGGGGTGTTTTCAGATATTGCAAATACGAAAATCACCAAGACAAATGCGGAATTAAAGCACACACAATTTTTACGTGGAAAACACGTCT
>JACYFF010031952.1:36586165-36600017 GCA_017589665.1 Selenicereus undatus | reverse complement strand
TATATATATATATATATATATATATATAGTTATATAGTTCATTTGTAAACATAGAAAACCCATTCAAAATAGTACATGTATCAAACTTATAATAACAAGTTACTTATTTATATTTAAGTAACTGCTTATTATGATTGCTTGGTATGTTTACAATTTTGAATTGTCCTTGTTGGATAGTTTGGGAATTATAAAGTATATAATTGTATGGTTACTATAGTTCTTGCGTATGCATTGGAAAAAGTCTTTGGCATTTGCTCAAACCTTGTTCTCTGGGTACAATTTTCTAATGAGGACCAGTAATGGAAATCATCTAGAAACGTTGTGCTTGGAGGACTATAGGGAAATGCTGCCAAATTTTTCCGTGGATATGCAAGAGCGTAACCTTTACAATTAAATACTTTTATTTCCTGAATGGGTTTAGGACCACGTACCCTTTAGAAGGAGTCTAGGTCATGTTGTCTTAATTAGGATTATTCACTTATGATTTGAGTATATGATAATTTTGAATAATTGCTACACATTACATTACGTTAAAGGGAATTTGAAACTTTTTCTCAGACGCGTACATTGTAAGAAATGGAAGGGAATCGAGATTGGATGTATCAGAGACATGATGGTAGGGGTTATCTGAGCACGGTTTTCATTCAAAAAGTTAAGGAGTTCATTGATTTTGCTACTGAGCAAGACATATATCACAGAACTACCAAGATAAAGTGTCCATGTGCTAAGTGTTGGAATGTGCCTTATTTGGATGTAGATACCATAAAGCTCCATCTCTACAAGCAAGGGTTTAGGCCCAATTACTATGAGTGGGTTTGTCATGGGGAAGCTTTTGGTGACGTATCACATCGTGGTAGCTCATCCAATGTAAGGGACGGAGAAAATCTCATGAGGGATATGGTGTTAGATGCGTATGGTCCGATGGCATCCCATATGGCAAATGAAGGGATGAATGATGGTGAAGAGGAGCCTTTCTTAGACGCAAAAACATTCATTCAGCTGGTGCAAGCAGCTGAGAAGCCGTTGTATGAGGGTTCTGATATGTCTCTCTTGAAAGTTGTTGCACGGCTAACAAGCCTTAAATGTGAGTTCAACTTGCCCCATCGAGCAGTTGATGGAATTGCGTCATTAATGAAAGTCATGTGCCCAAATGATAACGAAATGACAACCAACTTCTATGAAACCAAGAAATTACTTGCTGGGCTCGAACTTCCGCATTATAAAATCCATGCATGCCCTAATGGATGCATGCTGTTTTGGAAGGATGTTGAGGAATTGGAAAACTGTTTTGGAAGGAGACTGGAAGAGGGAAAAAAATTGCTAAGAAAGTGTTAATCTATTTTCCAATTGGTCCTAGATTGCAAAGATTGTATGTGACAAAACATGTTGCTGAACATATGACTTGGCATCATGAACACCCACGTACTGAGGGCTTTATGGAACATCCCAGCGATGCGGAGGCATGGATGCATTTTGACAATACTTTTTGTGAATTTGCATCGGAGCCTCGTAATGTGAGATTAGGGTTATGTACTGATGGTTTCTGTCCATTTGGTCACTTTGGACAAAGTTATTCATGTTGGCCCGTCATTCTCACACCTTACAATCTACCTCCGCGGATGTGCATGAAGAAACAATTTATGTTCATTAGTCTCCTCATACCAGGCCCCCCGAAATCCGAAAGGCAATCTAGATATATACATGCAACCATTAATTGAAGAGCTACTGCTGTTGTGGGAAGTTGGAGTAAAGACTTATGATATAGCTCGAAAGCAAAATTTCACCATGAAGGTTGCCGTCATTTGGACAATAAGTGATTTTCCTGCGTACGGCATGCTTTCTGGTTAAATGACAGCTGGTAGATTAGCATGCCCTTACTGTATGGAGAACACCAAGTCTTTCAGACTTAAACACGGGAACAAGCAATGTTGGTTCGATTGTCACCGCCAATTTCTACCTATGGACCACATGTTCCGTAGGAACAAAAGTGCTTTTTCCAAAAACAAGGAGGATTATTCCCCGCCTCCCCCAAGATTGAGTGGGGAGGAGATGTGGAACCGTGTGTCATTGTTACCAAAAGCTTCTGATCATCAAGGAAAAGTAGCTGGATATGGAGATGTTCACAATTGGTCAAGAAGAAGCATATTATGGGACCTTCCATACTGGAGCAAGCTACTAATTCGACACAATTTGGATGTTATGCATATTGAGAAAAATGTGTTCGAACAAATTGTCAACACAATAATGAATGTGAAGGGGAAATCTAAGGATGACATCAACTCTAGAAAGGACCTTGCCACACATTGTAAGCGCAGAAGACTTCATGTGCAGATAACTGATGGTGGTAACGGAGATCGAAGAGAGGTGATGCCTCCTGCTCCATATGTGCTTACTAAGGAGCAAAGAAAAGTATTGTGTAATTGGCTATGTGACTTGAAATTCCCAGATGGATATGCCTCTAACTTAAGTAGGTGTGTTGATCGCACAAATGGGTGGTTGCACAACTTGAAAAGTCATGATTGTCATGTTTTCATCGAACGATTATTGCCAATTGTAACGAGAGAGCTATTGCCAACTAATGTGTGGAAAGTTCTGACTGAGCTTAGCCTGTTCTTTCGAGACATATGCGTGAAGAGAATACATATGAATGATGTGATCCGACTAGAAAACAGCATCGCTGAGATACTTTGTAAACTGGAAAGAATTTTCTCTCCTTCATTTTTCAATGTCATGGAGCATCTACCGGTCCATCTTCCATATGAGCTTAGAGTTGGCGGGCCACAACAATACATGTGGATGTACTCTTCTGAAAGGTAAACATTAATTTCACATACTCTATAAAAGTTATTAATCTTTAGTTATCATCGCTATATGATAATGAAAGTATAAAATTGTAGGCGCATGGGTGACTTGAAACAAAAAGTGGGTAACAAAGCCCGTGTTGAAAGCTCCATTTGCAATGCATACCTTATGGAGGAGATCTCAGATTTCTGTGCCAATTACTTTGATGAAAATATTAGCACAAAGTCAAGAGATTTGGGGCAAAATGAAGTTCAGTCAAATCCAAACATTCCAGATGTATTTTCCATGAATGTTGGGTATGCCCCAAGTGAAGGCAGCACTCGATATTTGGATGAACAGGAATTTCGTGTTGCTTATGCATATGTGTTGTCAAATTGCGACATACTGAAGCCTTATGAGCGGTACGCATTCTTTGCATGTTTAAGTCATTATCGTATTCGTAATTGAAATCATTTTTGACACGTTCAATTCGTTATCTTATCATAGGATTTTTGAACAAGAGATGGTGAGACAGAATCCTAGAGTTAGGGTCGAAGATGTTTGGGCTCAATTTGAAGAGCGATTCCCTATATGGCTTAAAAATCATGTAAGCGGCATGAAATCGATTGACACATCTAATGTTACGTGCACTCAAATGTAAATGTAATCAATTTGTTTAATATTTGTAGGTAATGACATCCAGGGATGTTTCACACGATGTGATAAGGTCCCTCGCCATGGAACCTAGGAAAGATGTGCGTTGTTGGGATCATTTCTACATTAATAATTACAATTTTCACACGTACTCCTATGGGAAGAACAAATCAACAATGAACTATGGGGTATCGGTCAAAGGGGTTGATGGTGTAGAATACTATGGAATTCTTCTGGAGGTCATCGAGTTGACTTACTTGGGAACTCACCAATTGTACAAAACAGTTCTCTTTAAATGTGATTGGTTTGACTCTGTGAATGGCATCAACATGCATGAACATTATAAACTCGTGGATGTCAACCACACGAAAAAATATCCCAAGTATGATCCATTTGTTCTTGCATATCAAGTAACACAAGTTAGCTTCACATCTTATCCTAGCATGAAAAATGACAGAAATCAATGGTGGGCGGTACTTAAGATGAAGCCAAGGGCCACGATCGATTCCCAGATGGATGACATTGCTCCTTTTCAGGAGGAGAACAATAACAACCCACCCACTTTATCACATCTTGACGTAGACGAAGACATATCCATCAACGATGACGTACATGATGACCTTCCAGAGGGGAGTGAGCTTGGAATACGCGAAGATGAAGATGGTGAGGATGAGGAAGAAGAGGATGACATAAATATAGATGAACAAGGGCTTGAAACATTGCTAGCTAATGAGGACGAAGATTAATTGCACATAGGCTATAGGTGCATGTTTGTAAGATTAGTTTGAGATCTCATTTTGAACTTTCGCTGTTGTATGATGAACTTAGACTCTTTGTATTCACGTATCGTCTACTTGATTATTATCTCTGTTTAAGTTGTGCATTATGTTATCATACTTTCATTTCACAAATGAGGTTTACGTTAACTTGTTCATTATTTTGCCTAACTAATGTACTTGCTTCCAAGTGTTTGAAACTTATATGCCTCCCACACGTGAGCGAGGAGATGGAGCTGCAGGTGGGGCCGCAAATGACTCAAACCAACAGGATACGAGGATCCCATTGTCGCCGGATACCATTTGGTGGTATGTAAAATTGTTCTATTTCCAAGTTTCCTATAATTGTTTCGTATGTGTATGTTATTATAGTAAACTATTGTGCTCCATCTCATCTTCCTTTATTTGAAATTTTGAAAGGTTTGGTTACTATAAACTGTCCAACTCCATTACCATGGACTTGAAGGCTCATTATTTGGAGCCATGTACTTGTTGGAGGAATGCTCCAGAGGAGCATAAGCAATGGTGGTGGAGAGCTTTTCAGGTAATAAATTCACACTTCCAAGAATCCTTGTTTGTCAATTTTATGTTGCTAAATAGCATTTCATATTGCGCATAACCATTCATTTTGTACAGACGCGTTATTATTGGGCTGAGGAGTTGAATGACAGAGTTTATAATGACTGGGTAAAAAAGGTCGGTGAACGCCTTAAGGACATGGTATCAAAGGCAATGACAAGGCCGGACAATGAGATCATCCCTTGGCTTCCAACTCCACTTAGAAGCAGGTTGAAAGCTTTTAGAGAAACTGAGGATTTCAAGAAGAGGTCAAGACAAAACTCAATTAACAAGCGCACTGGTCCTAAAGCAGGAACTGTTCACACTGCAGGGTCTATTTCAGCGGAACAAACTGCAAAGAAAATGGTAATATCGCTGTTGTGGCATCTTCACTTTTTGAAAGACACCAATTGCATTATTCTAACACCGTTTTTTGTTTTTTCAAGGTAATAAGGGATAACAAAACACCTACAGCTGCTAAACTCTTTGAGCAAATTCATACGAGAAAGGAAGGCAATGAGAAAGTCTTCTGTGACAAGAGGGCAAAATCTGTTTGGGTAAGCACCAAGTCAATTGCACTTCCTATACATTCAAAAAGCGACACATTTTATGAATGTTGGCATCCTATGTTCAGTAAAAGTGAAAGTTATTATTTCAAAAATCTTTGTTGAGTTGTACTCTTTGTTTTGTTTCTGCTATTGAGCTTCATTGAATGGTTTACTCCGGGCGTGTGGCCTGTAGAGTTGTGGTCTCCGGCGTGTAGCCGTTGAGCTTGATTTGGTTATCTTTTCTGCTTCTATTCAGTGCAGGGGATTTAATGTAAGGCTTAAAGCCTGGAAAATGGTCAGTTTTTAGGGGAAACTCTGTCCGTTTCGCTCCAGAATTTAAGAAAAAATATATCCCAAAGCATCAACATGTCTTTATTGAAAATGTCATAAGAAACATTTTCTTATGAAATATAACAACTTTCTCTTTTGGGCCTTCTTAATTTTCTTGGTGTTTAGGTTTTCTGATTAGCTAGACACATATATAAGATTTAGCAACTATCTCTTTTGCTTGCTTGTTTGGATACCACATGCTAGGCCCATGTCTTCTTTTTTTTATGTGCCCATATCAAGCTATTTCTTCTTGCTCGTCTATGGGCTTATCGATCCCTGAACGACACAAATTGACTTTGATAACTTGAAGTTGTTGCCTTCCTCTTCATTGACATCATCCTTAGTGGCTTTTTCATCATCTTTTTTTATAGCTTTTACAGGGTATTGCACTATGAAACTTAATGCTTGCTTGTTGAGTTTTCTTCATTGTAGGATGAGTACCAACGTTTGAAGCTTAATGCTTCACATTCAGGGGTCGAAGTTAATGATGATGAACTTTTTCTTCAAGCTGCTGGAGGTGTAAACAGCAAAGGTTTGGTATATGGACTTGGGAATCAAACCCAAGCATACTACGAAAGAGTGGGGCCGTCTACTCAATCCTCACCCTCCACACCCACAGCTTACGCCCCCTCCATGTACGCCCAGATTGTGAGTCGCTTGCAAAAATCAGAAGAGCAACTCAATGCCACAAGAGAAGAGCTTACTCGGACCAAGGAGGAAGTTAAGCAAACCAAAGATGCCATTGCTAGGATTGAGTCTCACTTTGGGAGCTCGAGCTCTTAGATTTCCCCTTTCCCCTGACCCTTACTCTTAGACTAGTAACTGACTTGGTATATGTCCATATATGTTGATAGCTGCAACTTGTAACTCTTAGATGGGCATGCAGTGGTGTATTTTTTTGGAACACACCTCGAACATTGCTTCGGTCGTGGTGTATATTTTGGATGTCGGGTAGCTTGATGGTTGCATATATTCGATACTTGGAATTTTGTTGCCAAGTTGTAATATACCTTAGGTGTATATAAATATCGAGGTTGGTTGGTATATATGATGCAAGTTGGGCTCTTATGTATTGACGTATCTATGTGTATGTAAATGTATTTGGGAATTTAGCACTTGCTGCAATTATTTGGAATGAAAAGTTCAGTTAGAAACAAAAAAAAAAACAGGTGAAAAATGTAGAACAATATACACACATAAGATATTCAATTTGATACGAAACGCATGTTTCGTATCTAATTTCGTTTCAATTTGATACGCTATTTTGACATCTGGATACGAAAACCTTCGTATCTATTAGATACGAAAAAGGTTCGTATCTAAGTTCGTATCAATCAGAAACGAAAAAAATCACATTTTGATACGAAAATGTTCGTTTCTATTAGATTCGAATATGTTTTCGAATCTAATTTCGTATCAATTAGATACGAAAAAAGTCACATTTTGATACGAAAATGTTCGTCTCTATTAGATTCGAATATGTTTTCGAATCTGATTTTGTATCAATTAGATACGAAAAAATGATGTTTTGATACGAAAATGTGTTGTAGCAATTAGATACGAAAAGTATTTTTCGTTTCTATTTTCGTATCTAATAGAAACGAAAATGAGTTTCGTTTCCGATTTTGGTCTGCGACCGTGCCTTTTGATACGAAAATTTTTTCGTTTCTATTCGTATCTAAATGCTATTTAGATACGAAAATATATCATTTAGATACGAAACGTTTCGTATCTAAACGAGCGCGTTTTTGTAGCGGCAACAACCAATGTTTAAGGATGGGCATGCCCAAATTCTGCTTGAACCTTAAAGAACCAAAGGAAGCATGAACTTAATCCTAGGGATAGAAGACATACATAACCAGGTTAGACCTGACCTAGCCTCGAAGATGCCCTAATAATGATCGAATTGTAGTTGGTAGGCTTTGAAGTCAACCGAATGCTTGTAGATAAGTTAATACCATGGACATTATGTTCTGTAACTACTTTGCTAAGTTAGGATCACAAGACAAGGATATAACTCTTGCACCAAACCCCATCACAGGATTCACTAGCTAATGGCTAGAATACCTGTGAAGGTGAGGGAGAACGGCCAAATGTGTCAATCTGGTCATATACTTTATGGTCATACACATATCATTTCTATGTAATGTCGTCACTAGCATACCAATATTAAATTCTATTAAGGATATTGTACCAACTTGGACCCCGGATATGTAGTTTGAGTCTAATGAAGGATTCTTTTTAAAAGTCCTAATATGCCCAAGGGATGTGAGGCGATGCTGTGAGCCTACATCCAAAGCTTTGAATCCTTTTAAGAAGACATTTCTTTCCTGCAAACTCTTATAGGAACAAAGGCTATATGACTCATTCACTACAAAAAAGTGTGAAAGCCAATTAGAGAGGTAACATCCTTAGCCTCAAGCTAAGGGCTTGGCTACAAGAAGTCCCATTTAGAAAAGAACTTGGCCAAGCTGCCTACTTATAGATAAGGCTAGAAGGAAATTCAAAGTAGAGACAATGTAAAATAAGGGCAATAGCATAAGCCAATCACTAGAGGCCAAGCTACTAGACCAGGAAGCCTCAATTAGGCAAGGTGGTATAAAGAGAGTATCTTACAACAATCTACTCAAGTAGACATACCCAATGTCTAGCGTATGCATAATCTTAGAAGTACTACACACTATTTAAAACTCCAGTTTAGATTTTTGCTCAAAGTTCTTTAAGAAAATTCTATGCTTAGCCAAAAGGGTTTTACACTTGGAGTGGAAACATTGTAACACTCTAAGTATTTAGTCATGAGAAAATAAAATACCATGAAATTTTTCGTATACTATGTTAAATATAAGCCTAAAAATAGAGTAACAGTTGCATCTCAAGTCTTATTAAAATAAAATGTGAGAAATTCTCCTAATAAAGACAGAAGACACTGTTAAATGCTTAAGAATTTATTAATAGGGCCATAAATTGTTGCACATTTTTACAATAAGAAAATGTAGAAGAAAAAGTGGAATAAATTGTTCAAATCCTCTAAAACTTTATGCTAACTTCCCTAATGGCCTGCCTAAGGAAGCTAGAGAGGTTAATCCTAAGTGTTTCGAAAACAACAGCTTCCGTCATTTCTTCTAGAGAATCTCTGCGTGCCTTTAACTCTTCTTCAAGGGCTAGAATTCTACATTTAGCCCAGCCTAATGATCACTTGGTTAGGATCTCTACCTTTAAGAGTTTCTTCAAGAGTTGAATAATCTCAACTATACTATTTAAGCGTTCCTATTTTGATCAAGCTCTAGAGCGAACCTCAACTTCTTCATTTCCTCCTTGGATCTAACTAGTAATTTAAAGGCAACTAGAAACTCCACAGCATAGTGAGTGATAGGGACATATGACGGATAAGTAGGATCATCCCTCAATTGGGATTCTAGTCTATAATCCTTTGGTGAAACCTCTACCTCAAGAAGATGGGGAGACGCTATTGAGCTAGTTAAATTCCTTCGAACTACCTCTGAGTATCGCATTCTCAACAAGACAAGAGAAAATTTGATCATGGTAAAATATAATCCCAAAGGTCGCTGGCGAGAAACAATCCCTAATCCAGGCTTGACAATAGCTTTATAATTCTACCCCTAAGTAAAGAGACATAAAAAAAAGCCAAGAGGACAAAAATGGGAATCTCCTAGAGAATGATGTTGTCTTAAAATACCGCAAGTACACAGTGCCAGTTGTAGTTAGCAACTGCAAGTACGGGTCGTGTCCACAGGGAACTTGCTTTTAGTCACCAGGCCGACTGGAACACTCAATTCAGGCAAAAACAATCAAGTTGATAGATTTGAACGCTACTGAAACTATTTAACTCGATGATAACAAAAATCCTAGGTTGGGATTCACCACACTATTATGCTCTTTGGATCAAAAACTAAATCATGCGAATTAGCCCATACAACTAACTGAGATGGAATGGTTGCAACTTAAAGCACTTCTATGCCTTCTCTCAAAGGTCATTGGACTGGTTAAGCAATGCTAACTATCGATTTTCATGAAACTAGAATCAACAAAATCATAAGGTTAGGCAAACCGTTATTCCTAATTGAACCCCTAACTATTTTCATGTTAAGAAATCCAATTGCTTACAAAGCAGCTATAAGTAAAGGATTCAAATTTTGTTGATCTTCTAAACGCCAATAAAGAACATGAATTTAACCATCTCAGGCAATTCATCGAACACATGGCGTACTAAGTGCGAATTCAATCATGAGCATGGGCATCCATTCATAAAAACCTAGAACATGAATCTAAATCGCATAATAGGGGCTAATCCCAACTTAAGATAGGGGGTTCAGCCACTAATCATCATAATAATCCCAACCACAAAAAAGAAACTAAAAACCATGATGAAAATCACAAACTTTGATAAAAACTGCAAAGAGAGGGGAAGATAGACGTACTTTAATCAATTGCCAAGATCAATTCACAAATCAGAACATGGAATTAAACACTCTAATCAAATCTAGATTAGTGCCAAAGTATGTGAGAAAGAAAACCTAAAATCGCCTTTAAAACGTCTAGGAAAAATAAGATACAAGATATCCTCAAAACTGCCCCGAAAAAGAATTAAATCGCGAAAATTCGGGGGATGTACAGCTGTGCAAAAACGCACGGCCAGCCGTGCACTTCTGCACGAAAGTTTCTGCCACTAGTACATGGTCATGCATAAGTTGCACACCCAGTCGTGCACTTCTCTGGCTTTAATTTTTGACTTACACAGCCATGCTTACAGCACGACTAGCCATGCAAGTGTCTTTCTCTTCATTCTTGAAGCCTTTGACCTGTTCAATTAGTCCTCGAACCTCATTCCTTCCTGAAATAGTGCTCCTTGCTCACTTGTACTCCGATAAGTGCCGAAATTCCTCAAATAGAGGCCAACACACCTACGAAAAGGAGAATTGATCCGAATAAGCTAACTGTGAGCAAAGATGAGCAACTTTTACCAAATCTTCCATTATCCTATGGAATATGGAGAAAGTTAGTGGAATTGACGGGTCAAAAATAGTAAAAATAGAGGTTTATCAATTCCTCCATGCTTATTTCTTGCTTGTCCACAAGAAAGATTAAGGCATGAATGAACTAACCGAGGATGGAGACCTCTAATTACTCACCTCCTTAGTCTAGATTAAGGGAAAATCAGCCAAATCTAGAGTGGTGCACACAACCAGTAGGATAACTCAAGGCTAAAACATGTAGTTTCAAAATTCATTTAAAATTATTTGAAAACCGCATTGTTCAACTTACATCCAGTTATCCCATATCACGCTCCCATCCCAATCAAGATGCCTTCAAACAAGTGATGGACTAGAAGGCCTGGTAGTAACTCTCATAGGGGGAGCAGAGTAGATGCACTCCCTCTCATGTGTTTGAAAATATGCGGCTCTCTCAATCATCCTCCCAAATGTAACAACCTTACCATAAGCTTGGGCATATTCTCGATCCTCCACTACTAAAATACAAATGCAAATGACGATCCAGACGACTTGTTATGGGTTGTAATGGGGCATAGGCTAGCGGTAAGGAGGGAAGTAAATATAGGAATCTGGAGTTAAAGCCGGGAGACTAAGAAGCACCACACATATCCCGAACATTACATTATTCTGTTATACCATCCTAACTAACCATATTAAAATATACGTCCCATTGATTGGGTTAAGGAAGCCAGTGGAGACAAATAATAGAAGTTACTAACCATGCCAACATTTTTTTTTTCATTTCATTCTCTTTTTTTTCTTTCTTTTTGATCTTTTCACCTTTTCTTCTTTTTTTTCTGATTGGTAGGTGGTAAAAAATTCAAAGTTTAACATGAACTCACTCCATAAATATTATCAACCCAATGAGCATATAGAAGATAGCTAACCAACCAAGTGAGCTTACACTGCACGCTACCAAGTAAAGTTCATTGAAATAAAGCTTCACCTAATCCTGGCATAAAGGTAGGAAGTCTTACAAGGCCAAGGGGTAAGTGATTAGGTTTGCAACAAGAGAAATCAGGTAAAGGCACAAAGGGCTAGCAAAAGGTGTAACATAATTTTTAGGAAGGATGTTTGGCTATGTGGCTACTGATCAATCAAAGAATGCCTTTATCATATCATCAAATGCATAGCATATGTGCAGCCTTAGAGAGAAATAGACCAAGTTTTAGAAGAGAAGCACATGGGAAGGTCACACATGAAATAAAACAGTGAGATTATATAGATGAATAGTCTAATCAGACCCAAAAATCTCACAGGTCAAGCTACCAAATGCACAACTAGCCCTACAAGTATCCCACTTGAAAGGAGTAATCAAGCATGATAAAAGGGCTACAAGGGTAACCGGTGTGGGAAAACCAAATAGTGCATTCAAAACATTTCGAAATCATCATATAAGAGAATTTGCCAAGAGCATCCCACAAGTATGCACAACCATGTTAATCAACTGACCACCACTATCTTGGCTCATCATCAGAGAAGGGGTTTTCAAAATCTTTTCTTCATTTATTTTTCTCTCTTTTCTACTTTTTTTTAAAGCAATAAAGTCTAACTAGGAAAATAATAAAACACATAAAGGAAAATGAATAGTAGAGTGAAAAGGATTACCTCGAAAGTTTATGCGTGCCAACTCGAACAAGTCTCCTTTGAGATGCAAACACTTAAACTATATGCTTTAGACTACATGCTCTACTAAATAGAAAATGAAAATGAAATAAAAATGCTACTATTGGGTTCTACGTATGCAACTAGATCCTAGATATGAAATAAGAAATTCTATGCAATTAATCTAAATGCACCCTAAATGCACTAACGTGAAGATGTATGTACACTACACCAAAGAATTCCTAAACACATAACTCCCCTATCACATCTTAAATACATCAATCCCTTCCCCATGCTTCAGCCTTTGATTGTGAGAAATAGACATGGAATACAAGGGAAGGGGGAAAATACTCATAATACATAAGTAGGGGCCAGGAGTACCGTGGGGCTGCCAATCTGGGGGAGGGTAGGGCCATTGGACGTGCTCGTAGGCATAGTACACATGGTGCTCAAGGTTCTGCAGGCGGCGGTCCCACTCATCTTGCCTACGAAGAAGCTTGACGTGGTCCTGGGAGTGTTGCTCGCTCAAATGATCAAACCTCATTTGAAGGCGAGCAAACTCGTCAGATAGGAACTGACAGAGGGGAACCTCCTCTGAGCCAGTGGGGTGGGAGGGCTCGACCTCATTAGGAGTAACACCTACATGAAAGAGTTGTGGTCGCGGACCGAGTGCAGTTGAGGGATCAGGCGTGGCGCACTTATCTCGAAGGCGCGGACCAGGATCAACGTCCTCAGTACCACCCTCAACGTCAATGTCATTGTCATAACTCTAATTGGCTTCATCGGTGACGGTGGTGTAAGGGGTATCGGGGGAAAGAGGGCATGACCGTGATGGTTGACCCAGATCTGGTTAGCCACCATAGTGAAAATGTCCATGTGCACACATGCTTCCAGGTTAAGGCGAGCACCGCCACAAAGGATGGGCATAAGGGAAAAAGGTTCCTAAGCCCTAAATCAGGGGCAAGAGCTTTGACAGTGCCTTATACGGTGATGACTAAGGTGCGACTGTTAGCTTGCTCCCTAAGTTGGGTCATAACATGAAAGGCAGCATAAGGACGGACCCTATACAAAGCCTCCCACAGGATAAACAACTCCCCTATCCTAGGCACCCCTTGGCTATGAAATTGAAGGAAGAGGACATTCGCTATATGGTGCTGAAGGTACCCAAGGACAGGGTTGCATATAGATGTGGCCTTGTAGGAGCGGGAGACATACGGCTGGCCATCACATGTGATCTTCTCCCAAAATTCACTCCTACCATAATCCCTATAAACAAAATTAGTTGTACCACTCGGTGGGAGTTATAGCAATTCGCTAAATCGAGTGAGATTCATCTTATGTGTGAGATCGCCCAATAGAAAGCGAATGTAACAACGCCTATTGTGATACTCCCCTGCGGTATCAATAGTAAATGAGCTAAAGAACTCTCGCACCAGTTTCTTGTGCATGGAAAATTGCAATTGCACATAATCTCGCCAACCCAAATGACCAAGCAATGCATTCATATCATCCCACATGCATAATGCTTGCAATAATTCAACATTAGTGTACTTAGGCACACTAATCTTCCTAGTAACCAAAACATCAT
>JACYFF010031952.1:36547144-36586155 GCA_017589665.1 Selenicereus undatus | reverse complement strand
ATCCACCAACACAATACCATGCTTATTAATCACACTAGGAAGATTAGATTGAGCATGCTTACCTCGTAGGGGAGCCGGTGGGCGAGTGGGAGCTCGGGGGGGTGCCGAGGAGGAAGCGGATGCCTTGTCCTTGTTCTTAGGAGCCATTGAAAAGCAAAGAAGCTTAAATCAACCCAAAATACTCCCAATTAACCAAATAAATCAACCAATGGAACCAAACAACCCAATTGAATGCCAAATCAAACAAATTGCACCAATTTAAGCAAAAAATCAACTCAAATGCGCTAAACCAACTCAAATTGATGAAAGAGTATGAATTGGAGATGGGTGAGGGTTAGGGTTTTGTGTGTTGGTGGAATTGGAGGAGGAGTTGAGGAAATTGGTGGTGGAGAGGGAGGGGGCAGTTGCCGGTCACCGGCGAGGGAGGTGCGATGTCGCAGAAAAGTCACTGGCCAGAGAGAGAGAAAGAAAATGAGATAGAAATAGGGGGCAAAGTGCAGAGAGGAAATAAGGGGGAAAAGGAAGGACGTGGTGGTTGTGGCCGGTGGGTTACGCGGGAAGGGGGTGGCGTACCAGCGACGGAGGAGTGGCAATCGTTGGTCGGCGGGGTATGGGCAGGTGGGGCTGGGCGAGAGAGAGAGATAGTGAAGTGAGAGAGAGCGAAGTGGAGAGAGGAAGCGAAGTTGAGACAGTATCAGGCAGACTTCTTTTGAAAACCCAGATGCACGGCCTTGCGTATTAGTTTTAGATGCATGGCTGTGGCAAAACGCATGGCCAACCATGCAAATTGTAGGGACTTTCTGTCTGATACACTCGGTCATGCGCATTATGCATGGCTAGTCGTGCGCCTTGCCTAACTAAAAACTTGCTCTTTTTTTCATCCTTTTGACTCTTTTCCTTTTTCTTCCCTGTTTTCTTTTTCTTTATCCCCATTTTTTTTCTTGTTTTCTTGTTTTCTTCCTCTCTTTTTCGTCTTTTTTTTCTTTTGTTGTTGTTTTTTCTTTTTTTTCCAAAAGCATTAAAACTTGGGTTGCCTCCTAAGAAGCGCTTGTTTTAGATCTCGAGCCTGACCATTACATTAAATAGGAGTAGAGGCTGATGAGGAGGAAGGGGACAGGGTCACCACGACTTCTTGAAATGCCGAAGATGGGACCACTATAGGAGTTGGGATGACCATGGGCGAGGGGAGACAGAAATCAATCTTCTCCCCACATAGTTAGAAGGAGATCTTCCTTGCTGCCACATCAACTATCGTCCTCGCAGTAGATAAGAGTGGCCTCCCTAGAATGATAGGGGCCTGCAAGCTGTCATCCATATCGAGAACTATGAAATTACACGGGATGACAAACTTGCCTAAGTGAACTGGGATGTCTTCCAATCTACCTGCAGGGCGTCGAGCAGAGTGATATCCTAATATGATGGTGATATTAGTAGGCTTCAGATCAGGCAACTGCAGCTTCCTACTGAGGGCGAAAGGCATCAAATTCATACTGGCGCCCAAGTCAAAGAGGGCTCTCTCGATCTTCATATCCCCAATGGAACAGGGAATGGAGAAGCTTCCCAGATTAGGCAGTTTGGATGGTAACTTGCGCGTGAGGGTTGTTCTACATACTTCCCCAATAGGGATCACTGAAGGTGCCTCAGGTTGGTCTTTCTTGGAAAGAAGCTCCCTCAAAAACCTCAAATGGGAGGGTGCTTCTTTAAGAGCTTCCAAGAAAGGGATATCTACATATATCCTCTGTAGTTGATCCAGAAACCATAGAAACCTGGGCCCAAGCTTGGATCTGGCCACCCTTTGAGGGTATGAGATGGGTGGCTAGTAAGGGTATGGTGATAGCAACTAAACACTCCTCCCCTTTAAGCTCTTATCTCCCCCATTCTGCGACTCAACTAGCCCCGTAGGTATAGGAACAGGGGAAATCTTTTGGAGCACCATCATAGAACTCTCTACTAACCCTTTATCTCTCGTATAAACAACATTGATGTGACCCCTGGGGGTTGAGCTCGGGCTATCCTAGTAATTGCCATTGTGGTGAGGACAAATTGCTAACTTGCTGAGCGATCTGGGCGATCTGAGTGTCCATCACCTTTTGATGGGAGGTCATGGCATCAAACTTGGAGTTCAACTGATTAATTGGATTACTGAGAACTTCATTAGTCTTGGTTTGAGTCTAAATGAAACGCTTGATAAGACTCTCCCAGTTTGATTTCTGCTATGGGAGTTAAGGAGGTGGGTTGTAGGGGGCCTTAAACTGGAAATCTGGTGGTTAATTTGCAGTTTGTGGTATAGGATTACTATTCTTGTAGGAGCAATTAGGATGATTTTGTCACCCCGGGTTGTATATGTTGGAGTATGGGTTGTTTTGTGGGCATGGGTTGAAGTTCTGCATGGTGTTGACTTGTTCCACTCCATGAAGTGGGCTTGGCAGTCCATAACTGAATGCCTATGAATACTGCATACCTTGCACAACACAGTTACCTCATACATCATCCCAGAAAAGCTCCCTAGGTTGGGGGTGCCCATCCTATCAAATCGTTGAGCAACAGCATCAACCTTGGTTGCTAACATATCCACAACATCCACATCATATTTCCCATTACCCCTCTTCTGGAGCAACGACATCAACCTTGTTTGCTAACTGGACCAGTGATAGTTCTTAGCCACCACGTTCTCCAAGAGAGCCTTTGGCAATTCAATTGATTTCCCTACAATTGCACCGCCAGCTGCAGTGTCAATCGACATCTTCAACCTTTGATCCACTTTGTTGTAAAACATCTAAATCAAAAGCCAATCGGGGACGCCATGATGAGGACACTAGCGTTGGAGATCCTTGAACCTCTCCCAAGCCTCATATAGTGACTCACCATGAAGTTGGTTGAATGAAGTGATGTCCGCCCTCAACTTGGCGGTCTTCCCTGGAGGGAAGTACTTGCTGAGAAATACAATGCAGAGTGTATCTCATGTGGCGAACGCATTCTGCTCCTCATTCTAGAGCCAATCTCTGGCTCAGTCTCTCAGGGAGAGTGCGAAGATGCGCAGTCAGCTTGCTTCTGTAGGTACCCCATTGAGCTTGACTGTGTCACACTTTACAAGGAAGTTGCGAAGGTGCATGTTAGGTTCTCAGACGGATGACCTCCATATTGATCTCTTTCTAATAGTAAGATGAAGGCTGGCCGTAGTTCAAAGTTATGCGTATCAACCATTGTGCTCACTATGGAAGACGTGATCCCCAATGATTGTGGCACAGAATAGTCTCTCAGGACTCGAGTGTCCCTTCCAGCCATTGTAGATTTCGCTTTCTTCCTCCTGTGTGCATCGCTTTGTTTGCGAGCAGTTGCTTCGATCTCAGGCTTCAAGGGGAGTAGATTGTGCCCCCCTTGACTGCACCTGCGCATACAAAGCAAGAACTATACCAAGCGTAAATGAGTCCAAGCAAAGGTTAAGAAAAACAGAATAAAAAGAAAGAAAATAAAAAAGCATATTTTAGAGTGTTTTACTGCTTCTAATTTTAAAACTAAAGAAGTTCCCTGGCAACGGTACCAAAAACTTATTGTCTTAAAATACCGCAAGTGCACGATGCCAGTTGTAGCTACCAACGACAAGCACGGCTCATGTCCACAGGGAACTTGGTTTTAGTGACTGGACCGACTGCAACACTCAATCTAGGCAAAAACATATTCAAGTTGATAGATCTGAATGCTACTGAAACCATTTAACTCGATGATAACAAAAATCCTAGGTTAGGATTCACCACACTATTATGTTTTTTGGATCAAAAACTAAATTATGCGAATCAGCTCACACAAATAACTAAAATGGAATGGTTGTAAGTTAAAGCACATCTACGCCTTCTCTCAAAGGTCATTAGACTGGTTAAGCAATCCTAACTATCTATTTTTATGAAACTAGAATCAACAAAACCACAAGGTCAAGCAACCCGCTATTCCCAATTGAACCCCTAACTATTTTCATGTTAAGAAATCCAATTTCTCACAATGCAGCTCTAAGTAAAGGATTCAACTTTCGTTGATCTCCTAAACGCCAATTAAGAACATGAATTTAACCCTCTCAGGCAATTCATCAAACACATTGTGTACTAAGTGAGAATTCAATTATGAACATGGGCATTCATTCATAAAAACCTAGAACATGAATCCAAATCGTATAATGGAGGGGGGTGTTTAGCCACTAATCATTGTAATAATCCCAACCACAAACAAGAAACTGAAAACCATGATGAACAGCACAAACTTTGATAAAAATTACAGAGAGAAGGGAAGAGAGACATACTTTAATCAATTACCAAGATCAATTCACAAATCAGAACAATGAATTAAACACTCTAATCGAATCTAGATTAGTGCCCAAGTATGTGAGAAAGAAAACCTAAAATCGCCCTAAAAACGTCTAGGAAAAATAAGATACAAGATATCCTCATAACTGCCCCAAAAAAGAATTAAATCGTGAAAAGTCGGGGGACGCACGTCCATGCAAAAACGCACGGCCGGCTGTGCACTTTTACAGGACAGTTTTTGCCACTACCACATGGCCATGCACAAGCTGCACACCCGGCCGTGCACTTCTCTGGCTTCAATTTCTGACTTGCACAACCATGCTTACATGCACGGCTAGCCATGCAAGAGTCTTTCTCTTCATTCTTTAAGCCTTTGACCTGTCCAATTAGTCCTCGAACCTCGTTCCCTCCCAAAATATTACTCCTTGCTCACTTTTAGTCCGATAAGTGCCAAAATTCTTTGAATTTAGGCTGACACACCTACAAAAAGGAGAATTGATCCAAATAAGCTAACTATGAGCAAAGGTGAGCAACTTTTGCTAAATATTTCGCTAATCCTAGGGAATATACGGAGAAAGTTAGTGGAGTTAACGGGTCAAAAATAGCAAAAATAGAGGTTTATCAAATGACTCTACATTTCTACATTTAAACAAAAAGGTGTAAAAAATAAGTCAGGGGCAAGATGGGATGTTGGTTGGGGACTTTTATAGAGTAATTATGGCAGTTGATGGTGGAAATCTGTTTTTTTTAGTTGGGATGAAATTGAAAATTTTGAGTTTTAAAATTCAATATTTTATTATAGGATCTTGAAATTTCTTGCAAGCTTACAAAACAAGTCATCTTAAGCAAAAGTAAGAGGATAGAAAAGCAAAATTAGACAATCTTAGAAATTTGGCTTCTAAGTGTAATCCACCAAGTTTAGCTTGGGATTTATAGTAGGCTCAACAAACTATCCCTAAATCCACTAAAGCATCAGGTTCTTTCAAGACTAACACCATTAAACTCCCAAACGTATAGCATTCAAGGAACCTAAGCTTAGACCTACAAATGGATTGTTACAAGAAGTGTCTCACCATTTCCATCCCCTGGCCTAACTTTTCCATTTTAACAGTGGAATGGTTTAAGAGAGGAAGGTGTGAGACCATCTTAAAATTCATATGCTCTATGAGAAAACCTCTCAAATTTAATTGCCCCTGTGTCAAAAGGGAGCTCTAAGGTAACAAGCACTACCATATATCTAGGATATGAAGTACAGGTTGCCAACATATAGACATGGTGGATTTGGTCTTAAAATACTTGGGACTGAACTTTGCACAAATTATGCTAAAGCTTCTCCCTGGAACCCTTGGCAACCATGTTGATACCTAGGAAACTAGCAAGCTTTAAGTAGAAATAGGTCTAACATTCTTCTCTTAAGGTCCCAAGGACTCTACCTTCGTCCATCTAGAAGTGGAATCTCAAAAACCTATGATGAGGGCCTAAATGCCCTCTAGGTACCAAACCCATGTGGAAAAAGGAGACATGAAATCAAGGATAGTGGCATAACATCTGGAAACAAAAATACCAATGCCAAACCCAAAAGTAATTCTATCTTGCACACTATAAAATCCCCACCTAGCGGCCTTGTTAGTGTGAAAGTATTGATGAACAACGCACACAAAGCATAACCACTTTGTAAGATAAAAGTCTCGCATAGTCCCATTTATTTTTAGGATTCACTAATTCTCTTAACTGATTTGTTTTGGGAATAATTAAAGCCACTTGACAAAGAAGGAAGAGGGATGACGAGGAATAAGCTATGGTGAGAAATGGAAAAGAAATTAGGGTTGTCTAATTTTTAAACTAATTAAGAAAAAAAAGCCTTCTTAGAAATTTAAGAGTCAACTCGTGAAGGCGAAGGAAGGAAGTTCAATAGATTGGCTACTAAAAAATGAATTCACAATGCCTCATGTTATAGCAAAAGACCTTAATGTCATAATTCAATGCACAAAGATCTAACTGAGGAAATTAATTGGAAATTAAAAAGTGTGTAAAAGTAAGTTGTGCACAGTGAATGCAATCGACTGAGTAAAAGAAACTAAAGGAGAAAAGAAAACCTAGAGGGAAAAAACAAACTTCAAAAATCTTAGCTCCCAAAAGTTGTTAGCTCCTCAACACTTAGCTCCAGGAGACCAAATAACGAAGCAAGAGTACATTATAGCACTTTAGGATCCAGCCCTTAGCATTGGACATAAGGAAGTCATCATCCTTAGCTTTGACTACCCTTTCTATTCCTCATGACGCTGGCCGATGACATGGATTGCTCTAATCGGTGTTTCTAGTCTCTCCACCTCCTCCCTTAGTCATTGTTCCTCACTTGTTGCCAACTAGAGCCTCGGCATAAGCAATGATGCTAGTGCACCTTGGTTCCGCACTTTGCTCAAGTGCGGACATAGCCCTTGTGACTCTTATCTCTCCCTTGAGCTTGGTTGCTTTCTTCTCTAAGGGGGTTGGAAACCTCTCCAAACGGAGCCCTAGGTTCATCGTGCTAGAAGAAACAGAGGAGAAAAGAGTTCTAAGAAATCCTGGGACTGGTTAAAGGCTAGGGGTAGGGTTCTGGTCATTGAAGAAACTCCCAAAAGGAACTAAGGGATAACAAAAGACAAAGGGGCAAGATAGCCCTTAAGTCTTGGAAGGGTCCTGGGATTCTAAAAATTTACACTGACAAGGATGAGAGTAAATTTCCTCATAATATATCTTGAGAATGAGGAGAAAATGGGGAGAAATTGGCTCCACATAAGCATAGAAAACCAACTCTTGGACAACGCTAGTTGCCACATTGTATGCCTTCCCTAAGGTGAAGGTACTTGGAAATAAAGATAACCACTCCAAGGAGTATGACACTATATCCTCTAACAAACGAATCTAGCACTCATCGAATGAGCCAAGAAGGAAATGGGAAAACACTAGAAGAGCTTCACATTAATCTCAAATCCTAGAGGTTCAGCATAAGAATTCAAAAAGATACTACAACATAGCTAACACAAACAACAAACTACGACAGTTTCAAGAATATAATAGAAATTACTAGTAGACTTAATGGATATATATATATATATATATATATATATATATATATATGTATGTATACATCTATATATATATATATATATATATATATATATATATATATATATATACATATAATTAGGGAATATGTCCCACTCTTTGAGAGAAAAATCCAAACAAAACTAGATGCCCAATCAAATAACTTCTCAAAACTAAGAAAACCATCATTAACCGTATAGGAAAACAATGGGAAAAGGAGAAGCCAAGCCATAAGTGAGCAAATAGATTGCTGACATGTAGAGGCAAAGATCTCACGACGAGTTATTGTTTCCAATGAGAAATGTCCCAAGATATAAAAAGATGCACTTGGGAATTTATTTTTGAAATTGAATTAGAGAATTCATTAGGAGACAAATTTGGATTACTCTTTACAAAGGAGCTTAGGTTTATAAGTGTAACTAAAACCAACCTAGAGATGCCCTAGACTTAGGGGCAGCTCTGGAAGTGGGCATACTACTATATAGGTATGTAAGTTAAGTGACACCATCAAGGTTAAGGCCCACCAGATTGAATAATCAGCTAAGCCTCAAGGAATAAATGATTTAGGTATTATCGAAAAGATTGGGCACTAGGCACTATCCCATACGTGAAGCCCAGTCGAAAAGATTGAACTTATTATGAAGCTCCACTTTTAGGACTTAATGTGCGCTTTAAAAGAAGTCTAAGGAAATCATGGCCCATTTGCCTCCAACACCATCTATACCTAGCTTGCGCTAGGGAAAAAGTAGATGATATACTTATCTTGGTGGAATCTATTATAAAGAGGGAAATATCTAGGATATGAAAGTATTCAGGAAGGAAATCTAATCTGGGTAGGACTAAACTCCTAATAAGAAATCTCTAATAGATTTCCTTTGAGACCCTATATAAGGAATGCTAGAATCAACATGGAAGGTGAGCAATTCAATATGTTAATTTATCTATTCTCTATTTATTAAGCTAATAGCTCTTACTCTAAATTTCCACTACAACTTGAGCATCGGTGATTTGAGGAGGGAGCATCACTCTTCCTTTTTTAGAGTTGTTTCTAAGTTCTCTTAATAGGTAATTCTCCCTCTCTAGGTCCTACAAGTCACACCCTATGAAACCATTGTTTCTATCCTAGGCTAAAATAGATTTGATTTCTACTTATAAAAATGTGTAGATTCTTTTGTGAGGCACGTCCATTTCCTCCACTATTGAAAGGAAGCATCTCCCTCACATATTTTCATTCAAGACTCTTCGTGAAGGTCGGAGAGAAAGACCTATCTCCCTGTGATGCTATCATCCCCCTTTCTCTAATCTTCGTAAAAGTTTAGTACCAAAACTTAGCCAAATCCGCTCCTCAATAGCATTCTTCATTTGGACTAGCCCTTATCCTACCGTAAGAAACTTAGGATTCAGAAGCAGTCAAGGACACCGTTGTTGTACCAAATTGCTTGGGTTGAGTTAGGTCTTAAGGGACACAAATTCAAGATAATAATGTATTTATCATTTTATTTTTACTATTTTATCTCTTGTACATGTATTCATTTGACTTTTTGTGATTCTTTGATTAATTTTTGATTTCATTCAATGCATCAGTAAAGCTATGTTCATAATCAAGTAAAAACTAAAAGTACTACTTTCTTACATTTTCAATTTCATTATCAAATTGACTTGTTTAATAAGTGGTAACCTAAAAATATTGTCTTGCCAATTGTCAAGCAAATAAAATATAAATTCATAAAAGCATCTCATAGATCTGGAAATTTAAGATTTTAATTCATTCATTTCTAGCAGAGGCTAATATGAAACGAACTACCAAATGATGATTTTCAACATTTATTGCGATGTACATTTGCGCCCAAATTTGATCTCATGGTTCTTAACCTTTCAGCTACTTTTGTAATTCCTATTTAGGATATCAAGGATTATAATCTTTTGGAAAGTCCTTTATTTCCCTTGAAATATAAATCTATAAGCCATGGCTATCTCCATCATTTTAAATAGATTTGAATTGACACAAAGCAGTTTTCAAATAGTTATAAGATTGTGCATTTTTCGATAAAAAAGTGCTAGCGACTGAAACTTAAACTCGTCTCACCTTATAACCTCACAAAATCAACACTTTAAGACAACTCGATGCACTTTTGAAATAAAACAGTCACTTTGAAGCTATTTGAGCCTTGGGATTCTTGATCAACATATGACTGCCCATTAGTGGTGCTTTTGGTGGCAACTCCACCAGAGGCTCGCATATAAGTAGCTAAAACTTGAAAGAAATAATTAAAATTAAATATTTCATTTTTTTAGTATAAAATCATTAGGCACAATGCATATAAGTTCATACACAACAATAATGAATTGGTACCCCACTAGTATAGCTTGCGCTTAGGATTACCTTGCACCCAAACTTTTGTAAGAGTCCTTGATATAGTTTGTCCAATCTAATATGATTGTGGTAGATCTCTAGAGCACTCCACTTTCAAGGTAAAAAAGTGTCACTGTCATGTCAGACTTGCATAGAAGGAAAGGTTGCCCATGCTCTTACATGTTGCCTTTAACATAACGAAGCCTTAATGTGCTTGTTGCTCGAATGTGTAATGCACTATTTACCCTCCATGCACTGGTTTATGAGTTAAAAGTTATTTTCAAAAATCAAGTCTTAGTCGAGGGAGTCTTTTTGACCTTCAAGTATAGCCCTACCAATAATGCAGGGCATTCCCATTAATTGCCCAAGGACATAACCCAACGACAGTCGATTTTATGCAGGTTGGGCTGGAATTCTACCCCAATGGTTGTAATAGAGGTATCGTTACAACCAAGTGGTAATATCCATCATGCCTTTGGGTGCTACAATGAGTACAGTGGCAATACTACTTCAATGATTTCTCCCACCCACCTATTAGGCTGCGCAGTTAATTTATTAGGTCCCTAAAAGTTAAGAGCCTTCATGTCATTTATCTTGGGGTCTTAGTCAAGTGTCTTTTACATTCCTTATATGCGTGCATCTATAGTCACATTCTTTACCTCTTCTGTGATCATCATCATTCATGCATTCATCATATATAATAAACCATTTAGGACTCCTTACATGTAGACCCTTGTTTCTCTAGTATATTTAGAATAGCTCATGCATTCATACTCGTAGGGGACTTCATCATTACATCCCACCTAAGATAGCCATAATCATAATCCATCTAGGATTACATACCTTTCATAATTTAACCCATTAGATCACCTACATTAATATTAGTCCATTTAGAAAGCTTATGTAGTCCAACAAATTCAGGTGTTGACCCATTTTGTATGCATTTTAGATCAACTAGGATGGTACATCATGCATATACATTAACACATCATCTTCATGCATTTATACTAGTTCACTTAGAAAGCATATAGCTTGCCCCACCTTACATTCATGTTGTGTAGTCCATCATTGTCTAGGCACATATGTTCTCATGCATGCATACTAGCCTATTTGCATCTATACTATGTGTTGCATACCTATAGCCATAGTCTATTTTCCAAGCATCTTAAGTCTTGAATGGTCTACCATGAATGTGCCCTGATTGACAGGTTGAGTCGTCTTGCACACATCCTAGCCCACCTTACATAACCTATTTTGCACAAATGGTAACCTGGCTTAGGATGGTCTATTAGAACTTTTAGCATGCCAGCTTCCTCAAGATGATCTCTTTCGCATGAGGCCTAACCCATTAGCCTTAATAAGATTAGTCTCCTCAGACGTAGCCCAACCTAAGATTAATCCTGTATACCAGCTTCATAACCTAGGGTCAAACTCCACTATACTAAGCCAAACTTAGGTTTGCACCATCTTTACCCCCAAACCTTTACATAGACTTGGTAGCTACTCTATCATGAACAAATTGTCTATATGTGATTAACATATCTACCGAGATCTTATTAGGATCTTATATCATGTATATTCTTTCTCCATCTTGGCTAGTAGCTTTAGTAGCTACAAACCATCTAGGGCAAGTAACTCTTCTGATATTAAATTCTCTTACTTTGGATACTTTTGCTTTAACTTTTTGCAAAAGACCATATTTATCACATAGAAAAATTTAAAAAGGGCTACCTGTTTATTAAGGCCATTAAGCCTTCTTGTATTGCAAAAAGCAACACTATCCATTCTTTTTAGCAAGAGAGTGAAAGCTGGATGCTTGTAGGAGGTGCACACACAAAACCATTATGGATAGCGGTAAAAACATTGTCAAGTATAACATTTATCACAGTATTTGAATATTATGTTTCGCCTTGCTTCCAGTGTTAATAATACTGCTGTTCCAGTTTGTTGTTGGATTATATTTAGAATCTTAATAGTAGTATTTTTTTCCTTTTCCATACCTTCTTGATGCTTTCAATAGTCTTCAAATTCATTGCTCAAAATCCAAAAGAAATTGTGTTTCACAAGTTCCCATTCAAAGTCCACCAATTGAACCATAAGTTCGCCCACTTCATCCACTGAAGTAATGTCTTGTAGAAATTTTGTACTGATATCCATATTTGGTAGCAACTTAGCAAATTTGGTCTTTGATTTTTCCTATGTTGCTTTGTGACTTGCAATAAGTTTACAAACTAACCTTGCAATCTTGCTAAGACTGTCTTAACCCCAAAATTAGAAATCCAGTGTTGTCCAACACAGGGATCTCAGCAATGATTTCCTTATCAACAGGTTATCCAACAACCTAAGATTTCGTAATAAATTATTTTTATTAAAGTGAACAAAATTCTAAGTGACAATAGCATTTTCCTTGAGGACTAAATGAAGACGATCCCAAATGATATGAAGCTAACTGAAGCTTTTAAGAAACTGGAAAATCAAAGTCTTTTAAACCCATTGAGCCTACACCAAATAGCCCAGTAGGTAGGAGAATCAAAAACTACGACCTTAAAGCTTATTGTCACTGCCATTATGGGAGAATCAGAGTCTTTTAAACCCATTGAGCCTACACACAAATGTTATAGACCTCTAAGATGTAATTTCGGACATGCTTGACAATGACACACTTCACTAGGGATTCTTTAACAAACCCTAGGTCTTACATAATAGGATCTAAAATAGAGTAGTATCAACCTCACTTCATGTTATAAGCACCTCTACTTGAAGGTAGAAACAACATCAACAACACCAACATAGGCTTAGATTCCCTAGGATAATTTTATGTTTGATTCCAAGTATCTACACAACCTCGTCCTTTTTTTTTGTTTTTTCCTTTTAGTCCAAGTCTTATCCCAAGTTCACAACAATAAAAGTTCAATCTTTGTTACTTCTTTCCCTTTGAATATTTCTATTCTATGATGAATCTAGGTTGCAAACCATAAAGAAAAATGATAAAAAAATATATAAATTGCTAAGAATCTCCAAAAAAAAAAAACAAAGAGTGTGACTACAAGTACTTGCGTAGGACAAGAGATTAACTTAAGTAATCCATGAACTCTTCTATAATTTGCAAAAGCCTACTTAAACCCTTCAACCCAAACTTCTATGAGGCCAAGCCAACTTAGGGCCTACTCTTTTCATTAGGATGAAATGGGTAAGGAATGTTATGGAATGGGAAGGATAGGAAAACAATAGGAAATAATGGGAAGGAGTATTATTTTTTTTGAACGACTGCAAAGGAGTAGGAAGGAATGGGACGGATTGGAAACGAATGGACAAATTAGGAAATTATTTTTTAGAAGAGGGTAAAAATGACGGCAATGAATTGGATAGATTAGGAAGGAAAATTAGAATAGCCATTCTCAAATGTATCTGCCTAAAGTCTGAATTAAGTTATTATTCATGGAAAAAAAAATGGTACTTTCATCTTGCCACATCATTCAAATCACAATGTTGTTATAAGCATTAGGTGACATTGCTTACAATAAAAGATCAAAAAGCCAAAATTCCTGCAAACACTAGGATCTTTATAATAGTTATCTTGAAAATAAAACCCAAAAAAAAACATAAAGAGCAAAAATGAAAACAAGTATCGACATCTCATGTGAAAACTTACTAGTAGTGCATACATCTAATAAGAAGGCTCACGATACAACCCCATTAGTCAAATGCATACTACAAAAGTTACCTCAATAAAGACAAAGTTATCAAAGTTGTCTCTCAAAGCAACCGAAAGCCCAAGAGCAAAATTTTTTTAAAAAGACAAAAGAAAACCAAAAAAGGAAGACTACTTCAAATTTGAATTCACAATAAGTTGGCGTCTTTCTTTTTGCATACACTACACCACCAGGGTTTATGTATGGGCATTTTGAGCCTACATATCGATTCCCCTTCATTTGTTTACCAAATCTTAGCCTTACCTTTAAAAAAAAGCCGTCGTAGAAGCAAATGCTTTAAGTCGCATGTTTTTTTAGAGCTACAATTGCGTAATTTCATCAAGATATGTAGGTAGTCTTTATTTGGTTTGGCCATAAAAGCTATTTCACATAAAGCTTAATTGAGATTCTTGGTAATAAATTAAAAACCTAAACAATCAAAATAAGTGGAAATTCCTTCCTACTACTAACTCAAAAGGAGCAAATCACACAAGAATGTGGTATATTTATCCGTACCATTGCTTTAACATATGTCTAACCCTAGTTCCCATGTCCTAAAAGAAAAAAGAAACAATAACTTGGTTTTCTAAAGATTTAAGAAATATCATCCTTTTAACATTTCCTCACAAGACTTCAACGTCATCACCTTACCATCATAAAGCATCTTTATCCCGCATCCATAACTTTGCACCACCCCGAAAGCATCTTTTGACCCTTCTACCTATATTCATAACTTTTCTTCCATGCCCTAGGATCAAACATCCCCAATTTTGAATATAGTATTAGACTTAGAATTTGATTGTCTAGAAATAAGGTAATAAACTACATACAGAGTCATGGACAAACGCACAATGGACCACCAGTAGAAACGTCCTTGATTAAGAAACAATACCCTCAAAGGTAAAATGTGTCGCTAACTTTGCTCACTCAACCCTATTGGCTGTAATGTAGCCTAAATTTGACCAATATCCTTCACCATTTCATTAGCCAACCAAGGATCTATCCTTGCATCCACCTTTCATAACCCTAGTTAGCTTCGTCACATATATTTTAACAATCTTAGCTTTAGCACTAAACAACCTAGTTTTTCATCTAACCTTTTCTTTATACCTTTCATACCCAGCCTATTGTTAGGAAAGTTATGACAAAATCAATAGCAGAAGAAGAGGAAAGAACACTATGTCATGGTGAACCACTACCTTGAAAGCAATTTCAACTCAACCGAGGTGCAAATCAAATCAGCCGATCACTTCCCAAGGTCAACACAATGAGTCTTTGAACACGTGAACTCGTGGCCAGAGACTTGGAAAACGCAATGTATCAATTGCCCATGAAAAAGATAGAGAGTAGTAGAAGAGGAGAAGAGAAGAGAGGTGTTTGTTGTGTGTTCTACAGTTAAAGAGAACCCATATATATCGGTGAAGAAAGCTTGTTGGAGTGGAGAGAACAGGCAAAAAAGAACAGCCTCCTGACTTATTCAATGTAGCTGTTGAGGTCTTGCTAAATATAGCCACTTGAATGCTACAGAAAGCTTTTGTTAGAGCAAAATGTGGAGAAAAATCAATGTATAATCGCTGACTGGGAATGACAATGGACAAAAATAGGAGGTTTTTTCATCTAAAAAGATTAACAAACGAGGCCCAAGCCCACAGCCACAGTTGTACCTAGCCTAGGTAGGCGGGCGATGCGCATCCACATGTGGTGGTTAAGCTCTCCTAAGACCACCACAAAAACCAAGCCCAATGTAATTCAACAAGCCTAAAAAACGAAGGTAAAGATAAATCCCACTCTAACTCCCAAAACCACCTATGTGGGACTAAAGGGGATGGGAAAAGCAAGGAGGTAGTGAATGCCATTACACACAACTATCCCTCACTAATGGCGCACAGAATAGCAAAGAAAAACCTCACTTGTATCAAGCGATGAATCCATTAAGTGCATCACAATAGCACCACCAATATGGATCCATTAAAAGAATAAGAGCTCAACCTCTCATAAGCACTACCGTATGTCATAGGGTTGAGAATGTAGTGCGTATTGAGGGTAATATGGCTTCATTTGACCACAAGAGGGTATCAACCATACTGTCTTAATTCACGGGCTTGAGTCCCATCCCCTCGATGTATCAAGAACGACTCGCTTGGTCAATCGCTTAATCAGTGGATCTGCAAGATTTTTCTCAGATCTCACGGATTCTAAGGAAATGATGTTGTGTTTTAGCAGTTGTTTTATCACACTATGTCTGATGTAGATATGTCTCTTCTTTCCATTATACACACTGTTATGTGCAACTCTGATTGCTGCATATAAGTCATAGTGAAGGGAAATAGTCATAGGCTGCCTCCTCCATAGTGGCATATATGTTAGTATACCTTTCAGCCATTTAACTTCTTGAGCTATCAACTCAAGAGCAACAAATTCAACTTTCATGGTGGATCGAGCTATGCAGGTCTACTTAGAAGACTTCAACGAGATAGCTCCTCCACCTAAGGTAAGTACATAACCACTTGTAGAACTAACTTCATTGTTATCAGATACCTAGTTTGCATCATAAAATCCTTCTAACATAGCAAGAAATTTATTAAAATGCAAACACTAGTCTATATTACCTATCAAGTACTTCAGCAATCGAAACAATGCATCCTAGTGCTCTTTACTAGGTTATGAGTATAACAACTCACTAACAGCATAAGCAATGTCAGGTCGAGTATAGTTCATAAGGAACATCACACTTCCTATGATTTTAGCATATTCAGTTTGGAGACACTAGGCCCTTTTTTCTTTTTAAGATGTATGCTAGGGTCATAAGGAGTTTTTACTGGAAGCACATCAAAATAGTTAAATTTCTTCAACACTTTCTCAATGTAATGAGACTGACACAAAGAAAAACCATTATTAGTCTTTCTAATCTTAATCCATAAGATTACATCAGCTTGACCTGGGTCCTTCATTTCAAAATGAGAAGACAACAACTTTTTAGTCTCATTAACAGCATGCACATTAGTACCAAATATCAACATGTCATCCACATGTACATATATTATCACCCAATCTGAACTAATTACCTTTAAATATGCACAGGAATCAGAGGTGTTCAAACACAAAGCCATTTTGTACTATGGTGCTATCAAATTTTTCAGACCACTGTTTAGGAGCTTATTTGAGGTCATAAATAGATTTCCTAAGCTTGCATAGTTTATTCTCCTGTTCAAGAACTGTACAACCCTCAGGTTAAGCCATATAAATTTCTTCCTCTAGGTCAGCATTAAAGAATGTTGTTTTCACATCCATTTGTTGCACTACAAGACTATGGATGGCATCTAAGGCGACTAGAGCTCTAATGGTAGCTATATTAGTCATAGGAAAATATGTGTTAAAGTGGTCGACCTCCTTTTTCTGGTAAATCTTCTTATCACCATTCTAGCTTTATATTTATTAATAGAACCATAAGGTCTTGACTTCATTTTAAAGATCCATTTACTACTAATAGGTTTATAACCTTTAAATAGTTCAACCAACTCAAAAGTTTGATTAGGTACTATGGAATCTGTTTCACTTTTAATGGCTTCTTTCCAAAACCAACATCTTGAGATGTCATAGCCTCTTCATACGTTTTGGATCTTCTTCGATAAAGAAAGCAGCTACTAATTCATCAAACAAGAAATTAACATCAAAGTCCTCAATCAAAAAATCAGAAAGGAAGTCTGGACTAAAATTAGTCTCAACTCTACATCTCTTACTCCTCCTCGATTTATCAACTGATTTTCTAACACTAGAACTGGAAATAGACAAAGGCACATTGTCATACACAGGCATGGTTTCATGCACTGTAGTAGGATCATTCTTTCCAAATGAAATACATGCTCAAAGAATTCTACATCCCTAGACTCACTAATAGAGAAGTAATTCAATGATATGAATCTATATACAGCACTATTTTTAACGTAACCAACGAACACAGAATTGAAGGTTTTAGGACCTATGTTTTCCCATTTGAAATCAGGCAAGGCAACTTTAGCCAAACATCCCCACATCCTTAAGAACTTCAAATTAAGAGCATAGCCTTTCCATAGTTTATAAGGGGTTTAGTCTAACTTCTTGTGGGGTACTCTATTAAGAATATAGCAAGCAGATAAAATAGCTTCCCTCCACATGTAACAGTCCGGGACCCCGCTGGCTAATATTGTCCGCTTTGGCACACCGGCCTCACGACTTTAAAACGCGTCAACCAGGGTGAGGTATCCAGCCCCTTATAAAGAGGCCTTCGTTCCCCTCACCTGCCGATGTGGGAGACTCCTCTCCCCTTGGGGACCGCGACGCCCTCGTCGGACAAGATAAGGGGCCCACCGACCCGAGGCTTGGCTCTGATACCAACTGTAACAGTCCGGGACCCCGCTGGCTGATATTGTCCGCTTTGGCACACCGGCCTCACGGCTTTAAAACGCGTCAACCAGGGTGAGGTATCCAGCCCCTTATAAAGAGGCCTTCGTTCCCCTTCTGTAACCCCCCCAATAGCTAATATCTGATTATTCTAACATAACCACTTACTATTATAATTTAACAACGGAAGACTTCTAATTTGATTGGAGGCATTACCGCCGTTCCATGATGGAACACGGCTGCTTGATTTAGTGAACTTTATGGGGGCTTTTAGTAAGGCCCCTAACTCTAAAGTCAGAAGTTTTACTATTTTGTTCTTAAAACCTGGGGCAAAACGGACAGAGTTTCCCCTAAAACTCGACCGTTTTCCCAGGCTTACAGCCTTACAATAAATCCCCTGCACTGAAAAACAGTAAAAACTAACTCAACGGCCACCCGCCGGAGTTCACAGCTCTACGGGCCACCCGCCCGGAGCACTATAACCAATGCAGTTTAATGATAACCAAATGAAAGGCGACAATCACAATACAGACCTGACAACTTAGATGGTGGCTCATATGGCCATACAGAGCGACTCTAAATGATATGCAACTAAGCACACAAGAACTCAATTTACAATCACACACCACAAAACACATTGCAGTTCACGTACGAGTCCATCATTTCACTTCTAGGCAGCAGTGACTCCCTTCCGGCTTCCTTCAGAAACCTGGAGGCACAATGATAGATGGGATGAGCGATAATCGCACAGTGGATAGCCCCCTCCCCTAAAAGATGCAATAATAACTTACAACCGTTGTTTGTAATTCCTTTTCTTTGAAGAATTCACCTATCGCATAGTGTATTCCGATCACAAAGCAAGAGAAATAGCATTTGCACCAAAAGTCACTCGTATGAACTCGTACACTTAATAAAACAATATCATATGTTAATGTAAGTAGTGGACATGATCTATGAACACCACTATCTCCTCATAAATTCGAATCTATAACGTCATATTCTAAACAAGACATAAACAATTAATCACCTTTTTAGGTTTTCAATCTAATTATTCACTAACCTTCTTCAGTATCAAGTAGTAAGAGCAATAAAATGAATATATCGACATTTGAACTTTACATGCTTATTTATTCAATTGACCATGTTTCTCGTAACTTTACTGAATATTAACTGAGTTATGAAACATGTAACTTCAACATATGCCTACTGGCAACATAATATAACATTGAACTTTGATTCCTCTCTTTACTGGCAGAGAAATGAAATACTGATTTTTGCATCTTCTGCCTACTGGCAGAGAAATGAAATACTGAACTCTGATTCTGCCTTCTAGCAAAGAAGTGAAATATTGGTTTTTGCATCCTCTGCCTACTGACAGAGAAATGAAATACTGATTTTTGAATCCTCTGCCAAATAATGAGCTTGAAACATATTAGTTGCAGTTACATGCAAGCTTCTAGGAAGGTACTGAGTTGGTTAAGCTGTAGATGCAAATAACCCTTAAAAATGCTTTATTACTCGACCTATTTACTAGTCACCTGACTCGCTCGGTTGCTCAATCCGATAGTTTTAGGTTACTTCGTTACCAATGACTTATCGATGCAAACAGGCGGCTGATAAATAATTAGAAGCACTTAGCGATCATGTAATAAAGCATTTATGGACCTTGATTATAATATACAATTAACAAACGTCATGTAATCACCATACGATATCAATGCCCTTCACATAATTCATGGATACGATACGATGAACTATGCAATCGATAAACTATATAATGGATACGGTGTATACGATCGATAAACATATAGAGGCAATAGACTTAAAATGTCGATCGTAAGCTAATGTCTATGTAATGTCGATCGATAAACTACTGTCTATCGACTAGACATGAACTATTTTAGGTTGGTTACGACTTAGGCAATAGACGAAGCATGAGACTATTTTCTACCTAACATGTTTCAAAATATAAGCCGAAACTCAGACGTACATCCCTATGCAGTAAAACATACTTGGTGGTCAAATGGTTGGGCGCCCATATTTCAAAATATTTTGTTTTGCAAACCGGAGGGAGAGAATGTATAAGTAAAATTGATTTGTTGATTTTTATTCTCTGAAAGTGAACCCCTTGGTCGATGTACATCTTGAGACGATCATACTTCGGGTGCTCACACCCCCCAGGCCGATCGAGAAGCCTGAGTTGATTCCGCGCGCGCGTAGATTTCCGTGGTACATGACGCCGCGCGCGGGTTTACTGGTCGGCATAAGCCTTGATAACTGAAGGGCATAAGCCCTGATGATAAATGAGCGGGGCCACTTGTTTATCTGACAAAACATTGAGAACTTGGTTCATTAAATGAATCTTGTTTTGATTTTTCATTGCTGAGAATACTGTGAGTTTGTGAATAACATAGAGTTTTTGAAGAACATAGTCAATGTACGTACCGAGGTGGCCTCACTTCTACTCCAATTAAGGTGGAACTATTTTCCACCTAAAATGTCTATCATATAATCCATGACTTCACCTTATGGATCAAGATCTATTGGTAATTGCTAATATAATCGTGCATATATATAATCTTGCATAATCGGCAAGCGTCATATAATCAATGAACTGTAAGTGAGCAGACATATTCAATGAACGGTATATACAGCAATATATAACACTATACAATCGATAAGCTTATATAATCGACGAACACTATATATAATTCGATAAATATGCGTAACCGATGAACGATATTTATTTCATACAAGATGAACATTACTTGTAATCGATAAAATGCATAATCAATGATAAATTAATTGCAATAATCCATAAAATGAAATTAATAAATGTTATATAGTCAATGAGTAATAAAATGCCATGAATAAACGCTATATAATCCAGAACGATGAACATTATATTAATCGATAAAATGCGTAATCAATGACCGTTCTATAATCAATAATGTTCATACATTATATCGAATTTGCAAAATCAAGGAACGTTATATACTTAATAGCGATGTACATTATATATATTCAATGAACTTTATAAACCGAAGCACTTATATAATCAATAAGCATTAATAAATGTCATATAATCGATAACTGTACAATTGTCAAACGACATAAAATCAATAAATTAGGCATGTTTAGCTTGCATTCAGACCTATTCAGTTAAATCATGCCTGAAGACTAGCTTCGACGGACCTATTCAGTTAAATCATGCCTGAAGACTAACTGCGAAGTGAATTATAAGTTATTAGAAGCGACGAATGTACGTTTTATTAATTCATAACCGTTTATTAATTTCGACGTGAATTATAAATGCTTAGGCTCAACGTATATATGTTTAGGTTCGAATATGATAATATGATAAATGAATGCCTAGAACCATAATATGCTTAAGTGGCTTAATTAGGCTTGAAATGTAACTTCGAAACAATAAATGAACGCCTCAAATGGCCCTTATTTAATTATCGAACGATAAACTTTAATTTAGTACAACTAACAGATATATATACATGGTATCGTTCAATTAACACTTCAACTTCCTCATATTATTGATTATTGATTATAGTTCAACCTGAACGAATCATAATCAATAACTATTGAATTCAACCTAAACGAACTATAATCAATAACTATTGAATTCAACTTGGACAACTATATCAATAATCAATAATCAATAACTGAACAACTATAATCAATAATCAATAAGCTTTATCGAAACTAACAATTTGACCATAAATAGGAGGATGAGGAAACCCACCTCGAATCCAAGCTAAGGGACCCGTTTTAGGGTTTGATTCGGGTTGATTCGGTGAGGACTCGGTTCCGCCCGTTGCTGCTGCCTCTCTCTTCCACCGCCCACTCCGTTCACCGCCATCTCGCCGGCATCCGGCAAGGGCAGCCGTGCTGGTGGCAGTCGCGCGACCCCAGGCCACGACCCCCCCCCTTTCGCCGTTTGCCTCTCACTCTGGCTCGAGCTTGGCGGGTCAATCGGGGTGGGGGACGGCTGGCGTGAGTCGACCCGGTCACCGGCCACCGGTAGCCCCACCTCCCCTCCCTCTCTCGTGTGTGAGTTGCCATGTTAATGGAGGAAGAAGGAGAAGAAACCCCCCCCCTCCTGCGCGATTTCTCCCGAAAAAAAAAACAGGGGCTTCGGCCCCTTAAAATTATTTTTTTTTTCTCTTTTTTTTTTCCTATTACATATATATATAAATGAATATATTAGACCAAGGAATGTATTATACTATGGAATTGTATTTTCGGCTACAGTTACTGAATTAAAAATTTTAATGAATTGAAAAGCGATGCCTAAGTTGATTAATTTGTAATTAAAAAGAAGATTAGATTCGTCTCCCACATCGGCAGGTGAGGGGAATGAAGGCCTCTTTATAAGGGGCTGGATACCTCACCCTGGTTGACGTGTTTTAACGCCGTGAGGCCGGTGTGCCAAAGCGGACAATATCAGCCAGCGGGGTCTCGGACTGTTACACCACATATTGTCAGAAAATCCTAAACTCAAAAGCATGGCATTCATAATTCCTTTAAGAGTTCTAATTTTGCATTCGGCTACCCATTTTTTTAGGGAATACAAGGTGCACTACCTCATTTATTATACCATTTTTCTCACAAAAGGCTGTCAAAGAAATAGTCTCATTTTCTCCATCCATATCGATTCTAAGCCTTTTAATCTTTCGATCCAGTTGGCTTTCTACCTCTGCTTTGTATTTCAAAAATATTTCCTCAGCCTCATTTTTGGACCTAAGGAGGTAAACTTTGGTATACCTAGAGTAGTCATTTGCAAAGGTGATTTGGTACCCTTTTCCTCCTCTACTAGCTGTGTTTTTGAAGTTAGCTAAGTCAGTTTGTAGGCATTATCTCTCACCCTCTCAATGACCTTGAATGGCCCATGCACTCTTGCCATAAGCTTGTTCTTCCTTCTTGGTGGAAATCTCTCTTTCCTGAGGTGTAGCCAAACTAGATTTCCTGGGCTGAACTCCACTTGTTTTCTATGCCTCTTTGCACTTGTCTTATAAGTTGCATTGGACTTTTCAATGTGACTCCTTACTTGCTTGTGCAATTTCTTCATCCCTTTGTTTCTCTACTCAGCACCATAGCTAACCCTTGACTCACATGGTAGAGGTAGTAAGTCAATAGGGGTAAGCAGGTTCACCCTATACACACAACCAAAAGAAGAGTGCTTTGTAACACTAGATTGAGCCCCATTGTAACAAACTCAGCATGGGGTAGCTTCAAATCCCAATCTTTTAGACTTTTATTCATCAAACTCCTAAGTAAAGTAGTAAGAGTCTAATCGGTCATCTCTGTTTGGCCATTAGTTTGGGGATGATAGGACATGCTGAACACCATGGAGCCTAGCATATTCCATAAAATTTTCTAAAAATGGGATAGAACATGGAGTGTTCATCCAATATAATGATTCTAGGCACACCATGGAGCCTAATAACCTCCTTAAAGCAGATCTCAGTAATGTAGCTTGCATCATCAGTCCCGTGGCATGGAATAAAGTGAGTCATCTTGGAAAATCTACCTACAACCACCACGATTGCATCTGTCCCTCTCTGAGTCCTAGGGAGGGCCACAGTATAATCCATACTTACATCATCCTAAGGCCTTATGGGTACGGGCAATGGCCTGTGTAAGCCTTGATGGAAATGAATTTTGGCTTTGTGGCAAATGGAGCAAGCTTAAACGACCTTGTGAACATCTCCTCCCATTCTAGGCCAATAGGAATGCTCTTTTACGATATCAATAGTCTTGTTCAAGTGAAAATGGCTAGCTAGACCAACACCATGAGCCTCTCAGGCCAGTAACTCTCTCAAAGAGTGTTCAGGAATGCAAAGTTTGTTACTTTTGAGTAGCTAGCCTTCCTGGATGGTTTAGGGGCCATTCTTTGGAATTTCCTGAATCAAGAGTTGGAAATCTAGGACCTTCTTATAAATCTCTTGGATAGAATGAAATCCAAGTACCTTAGCTTCTAAAACAGAAAGCAAGGTGTATCTTCTAGAAAGAGCATCCACAACGATATTCTCCTTTCCACTCTTGTGTTTGCAAGTAAAGTTGAATGGTTAAAGGAAATCTACCCATTTTGCATGCCTTGTATTCAACTTGTACTAGCAATTAATGTACTTGAGTGCTTGATGGTCTGAGTGCAACACAAAATGCCAGGGCTTGACATAATGACCCTAATGAGTCAAAGCCCTCACAATAGCATAGAACTCCTTATGATAACTGCTATAGTTGCACTTGGAACCATTGAACTTCTCAATAAAATGTGCAATGGGCCTTTTGGATTGGATTAGGATGACTCCTATCCCAACTCCACTTGCATCACATTCAAGCTCAAATAAATCCTCAAAGTTCGGAAGGGCTAAGATAGGTGCTTGGCATAGTTTTTGTTTGACTTCCTCAAAGGCTTTTTGGGCAGCCTTAGACAACTCAAAGCTTCCTTTCTTCATGCACTCAGTAATTGGGGCCACAACTAAGCTAAAATCTCTAATGAAACTTCTATAAAAAGAGGCTAAACTATGAAAGCTTCTCTCCTCCGTGACTGTCTTAGGTTGAGGCTAGGTTTGATTGCCTCAATCTTGTTGTGATCAACCTTTATGCCTCTAGCTAGCCCACATAACGAAGAAAATTGACTTCTGGAGTGAAAAACTCACACTTCTCTATCTTGAAATATAGCTTCTACCCTCTCAGAACCTCAAAGACTCGCTTCAAGTGCTCTTTGTGGTCTGTCTGATTCTGGCTATAAATGAGAATATCATTAAAGTACACTATCACAAAGTGACCAATGAAGGGTTTTAGGCCCTCATTCACTAATTTTATGAAAGTGTTAGGGGCATTAGATGAACCAAATGGCACAATAAGCCATTTATACAACCCTTACTTAATTTTAAAGGATTTTTTTTCACTCGTCACCATCTCTTATCCTAATCTGGTGGTATCCACTCCTTAGATCAATCCTGCAAAAGACCTTAGAACTATGTAACTCATCTAGCATACCATGAAGCCTAGGGATGGGACACCTATAATTGATTGAGATATTGTTTATAGTAAAGTTATCGACACACATCCTCATGGTTCCATCATTCTTTCAAACAAGAAAAGTCGAGATAGAATAAGGACACATACTTTCCCTAATGTATCCCCTATCAATGAGGTCTTGAACTTGCCTTTGAAGTTCCTTGGTTTTAGTAGGGTTACACCTATAGGCTGACTTATTAGGTAAGGCAGCTCTAGGCAGTAGGTCTATCTGATGTTCAATATCTCTAAGTGGAAGTAATCCCGAGGGAAAATCAGTAGGAAAGACATCCTTAAGCTCTTGAATAAGAGGTTGAGCTAGAGGATACAAGGGTTTCTCTACCTCTCCATTTTTCCAACACAAGCAAGGCATAAATAGTTTCACCATTACTTATGGAGCTCTCAACCCATGTTTCACTTAGAAAAAGGGCTTTCTCACTTGTGTTTCCCTCCCCATTTAACCTAATATTAGGCTAGACTTGAGTTGGGGGAAAGAGGTGACAGGAAGAATTCAAGTTTTAAATTTATAACCCTAAGTCCAAGGTTATGCCGTTGAGTACTCGTGGTGTCCTCCACTAGGAGTTGGGTTCGAAGTAGCAGGATTAGGTTGAGTATTTCAATCTAGGCTGAGTGAAAGGAGTAAGAAAAATAAGCTAAGTTAAGCTAACAAACGTAAAACAAAGGAGCTTGGATTTGTAATTTGACCAATTAATGAACTAAATAGTTTAGATGAGTCCTAACCTACCCAAAATACACCAACAATTAAGATGGTTAGTTGTAGCATGAGAGACCACCCAAGCCCTCTCTTGAGGAGTATGGGCTAGTTTAAGTAGCCTAACTACCTATTTTTATGGGGTTAGCCTAATTAAACCACAAGGATAGCAACTCACAGACCTAACTAGGATCGGGACTATTTTCATGTCCCAACCTCGGCCATTCTCTCTCCTTCACTAGCTAGTTGACCTCACCTCTTAGCATAAGTCAACCGCCCAAAGATAACAATGAAAGCTCTCTCAAGCATTTCATCGAACATGTGGCAGGTGTGAGAGAAAACTCTAAATTGGAAGCGTAAGTTAGGTGTGCTTAGGCCCAATACAAAACTAATTAGCCATCAAAGGGCTAATTACAACCCAAGGCCACCAAACTAATCAGTAATCAACGACAAAACATAAAAGCCCCAATTTAAACCTAAGCTAGCAAAGCAAAGAAACAAACATGAATCAAGAGAATTAATCTAATATAACAAGTAGTAAAACAACTAATGAATACAAAATCATAATAAAAACCAAACACTTAAGCTAAATATAATCTAAACTAACAAGATTAAACAAGAGGAAACAAGAACAAATATGAAATAAGAAGAGAGATAGAGAGAGAGAGAAACAAAGGAGAAAACTTATGGATTGCTTGGATGAAGTTAAATCTACAACGCTTGAATCCCAAAAACAACCCAATTAATCCTAATTTGCCTACTTTATTTCCTCCTAATTAGTTTTTAAGGCTAAACCCTAAGCTAAACCAACCTAAAAATCCCTCCAAAGGAATCCCTAAAAAGTCCTTAGCAAGACCCTTTTATAGGAATAAAAGCGGGCAAAAAAGAGAGAGGAGATGGTCAGGAGGCCGACGGCGATTGCCTGGCTAGTAGCTGCTGCTGGGGGGCGCGACTAGGGGTGTTCATCGGTCCAAACCCGGACCGGACCGGACCGGACCGGGTTGGACCGAAGACCGAATAGGAGGGAAGTTACGGACCGTGGACCGGACCGAATAAGTCAAGGACCGGACCGGGCCCGGACCGAAAAAAGTAGGACCGGACCGGACCGGACCGAATTGTAAAGCTAGCAAATTTTTACAATATGAACATTTTATATTTATTTCAATATGAACAATTTCTACATATTTTCACCATGAAAAACAAATCAATATTCTTGAATGTTTGAAAAATTATAAGTTGAAAAAGAAAATTAAAATTTAGTTAGTAAAAAATCGATTTTTAAATTTTTTTATTCGGTCCTCGGTCCGGACCGGTGGACCGGTGGACCGGACCGAAGACCGAATAAAAAAAATTTGTGGACCGTGGACCGGACCGAATTCATTCGGTTCGGTCCGGTCCGGTCCGGTCTAGGCCGGTCTTCGGTCCGGTCCGGGTTTGGACCGAATAATGAACACCCCTAGGCGCGACTGTACATCGTGTAGCAGACCGGCCCCCCGTCGTGGGTTGATTTATCTTCTTCTTTTGTTCCTTTTTCGCGGCACTTGCTCGATTGAACTTATTACCTGCAAAAGTAAATAAAACAAGCAAAATTCTTAAAATTGTATTATTACACGAGCTAAAATTAGGGGAAAGGGGCATGTAAAATACGATAAATTAGCTCCTAACAACTACCCCTACACCGATCTTTTGGTCATCCTCGAGCAAAACAAAAGAAAATCTAACCTAAGAACCTAACTTGCAGTCGTAGGAATCACAGTTGTATTCCCTTTAAACCCCTTGGTTCCCCCAAGTGGACGAGTGAGGTCTCATGAGGGCTTACAGAAGACATACCTACAAAATCTTTGAAGTACTTTTGGATTTTTCAAAACAAAGCATATATAAAAGGCAAAGGGGAAATATGTACACATCTAGATCAATTTTATGGCCTTAACAACCTAGCTACCAAGCCATATACAAGTAAAACATACAATCAAGATACACATAGGCTATAAATGCACCCCAACTCTCATTTTTGAGCCTACATAACACAATAGCGCGATTTATACACCTTAGTGCTCCGTGCAAAGTGGATTGACTCCCAATGCTAGGCTAAAACCAGGTAAAAGATCACCTCCACTTGGCTTATGACTTCCTCTATTTTTGCTCTTTTTTCGTTTTTCTTTCTTTCCTTCATTTTTTTTCGCTTTTCTCCTTATGCTCCTTCGCTCGGGTGGATAGTTCTTAGCTTATTGGGCCTTGAACTCCTAGAGGAACAACTTAGCACATATTCAGACTTCTTCCCTATTTAGGAGTTTTATTTGGGTGTGCAAAGCACTTATTCAAGCCCAAATAAAGGTACCGGAGTTAAGCTCATTTTTACACTTCTCGTTTTTCACTTTTTTTTTCTTTTTCATAATGAAGCCAAAACTGGAAGTCAATTAACCAGGTAGAATGGCCCTAAACCCAAATTTCAACAACTAACAACAAAAGTCAATGATTAAGTATACAAGGTAGACACAAAACCGCACATGTGAAATAGGGTTATTATGAGAGATTAGAGATCATTGTAGACAAGTGTTTCATCATGCATACTCGACCTATATACAAGCTAAGCTAGCAACTAAACTATCAAAGATCAAAAACCAATCACAAGTGCACAAAAGTCCCCCAAAGCCAAGAAGAAAAAAATATACAAAAATTAGAAAATTGGCAAATTGGCAAATTTTCACAAAAATATACACAAAAGGGTATATGACTCTCACCCCCACACCTAAATCTCACAGCGTCATCATTAGGAGCCGAGGAGTCACTACCACCACAAGAACACACAAAAACAAAGAAAATGAAATCACACAAGAATACTAAACCTACACACATATACACAAGCTAACACACTCCAAAAACACAATCTCACCCAATCAACACCAAGACCACACATATATACAAAACTAACAACACCAAAAGCAAATATATACAAATCCAACAACACCACCAATCACAGAACACAAATATACACAAAAACAAACAAAGGTGATCATAGCCATCAATCGGCTCCACAACATCCCAAATTTCACCTCAAAATTATCACCAACAAAAACACAACCTAATATCGATAACTAAACACAACCTAATATCCACAACTAAAGAAAGGAAAAGGAAAGAAAATAAAAATAAAAAGAAACACAACCTAATATCCATAACTAAACAAAAAGAAAAAAGAAAGAAAAGAAGAAAAAGGGAGAAGAGTTAGAATGATTATACCAGGTCGGGTACTAATTGTACGCAAACTATGCCTCTCTAGGATGGTGTGGTGGAGGCCTAAGGAGCATTAGCCACTCCTCATCATCACTCAAGACTCGCAGTGTCAACTAGGATGCTGTCAAAGCTCATAGGAGCTTGCCGTGCACTGCTACATGCATCTCATAAAAGTGCGAATAAGAGAACACTAATAAAATCGCAGTGAAGAAAGTCAGTGTCCTCTTAAACTCATCTAATGTCCTAGGAAAATCAAAAGTATAATCAAAGAAAGTGGTCCACTTAATTTTCCTAGGCACGTCCTCTACGTACACAATATAAAGGTTTAAGGAGGGATTATACCCTCGAATGTTATCTAGGGACTCATGAAATGCATGCAAATAAGAGGGGTGGGAAGGAAGGGGGATGAAATGGGGACTAAATCAAGTGACTCGATGCAAATTGGGTTAATATGCTCAACACTAGGATCGGCACCAACCCTCACGTCATTACTATAATACTCCTCAAAAGAAGGCTCTAACAATGCAATATCGCCCAACCAATCAAGTGAATCACCCCCAACAAAACTAGCATCACCCTTAAGAGACTCACCCATCTCTAACCCCGTGCACTGAGCTAAAGGGAGGGGAGAAGAAAGCCAGCGCAAGACACCCTCATTAGTGTCTCCAGGTGTGCTAGACAAAGATGGAGCGACTAATGGTAAAGATGTCGAGGGAGGATGAATCACTTCCTTTAGGCTGGTCAAAGGTTAATAAATCATAAAAGTGGGCTGTAGAGGAAGAGAAGATGCATATTCATCATAGAGACTAACCTCAAGTCTAGGAGAAGATGAACTAAGGTCGATCTCATGAAATAGGCCACGCTCCCTCATCTTACCAACAAAAAACTCATGTCGCTCATTCATTGTCTCTATTACGGCATTGAGTCTAGCATATCATGTATCGGAGATATCTTAATAGGGATAAGAATTCGCATCATGGTCAAAAGATTGACAATAAGAGCACATAAGAGGAGAATAAGAGTGCAAATCATAGAAAATGGGGGAAGGGCACACAAAATACTCACTAACATTCTCGTGGTGCCATTGATACCAAGTCAAAAACTTAAACAAGTCCCACATATCATCAATGTCTAAAAAGCACATACCAACCTGATACATGGACTCAAGGGTGGCTCGGGTCTCATGTGTTATCCCCTCATACACAACATTGCATATTTCCCATTTTTCATATGTGAAATGCACATATTGAGCACAATAATCATTCAATCTAGACAAGTATTGCTAAAAAGGTTCATGCTCAAATTGAGGTAAATGGAAATTAGTGATTTTGAAAAAAAAAATTCAATTTTTTGATTTTTTAAATGTTTTTTTGGACTTTCGATAGGCCCAGCCTTGAATGCTCAAATAAACCCCCATATTGAAAAATGCCAATTCCCCGACTACGGTGCCAAAAACTTAATAGGAAGAATTCGAGTTTGAAATTTATAACCCCAAGTGCAAGGTTGTACCGTTGAGTACTCGGGGTGTCATCCACTGGGAGTTGGGTTTCAAGTGTCAGAATAAGGTTGAGTGTTTCAATCTAGGCTGAGTAAAAGGAGTAAGAAAAACAAGCTAAGCTAAGCTAACGAACACAAAAGAATGGAGCTTAGAATTACAATTTGGCCAATTAATGAGCTAAATAGTTTAGATGAGTCCTAACCTACCCAAACTACACTAACAATTGAGATGGTCGGTTGCATCATGAAAGACCACCGAAGTGCTCTCTCGTGGGTCATGGGCTTGTCTAACTGGATAAATACGTATTTTCGTAGGGTTAGCCCAATTAGACCACAGGGATGGCAACCCACGAACCTAGCTAGGATCGAGACTATTTTCGTGCCCCAACCCCGGTCATTCTCTCTCCTACTCTAACTAGTTGACCTCACCTCTCGACATAAGTCAACTGCCCAAAGATAACAATGAAGGTTCTCTCAAGCATTTCATCGAACATGTGGAGGGCTTGAGAGAAAACTCTAAACTAGAAGCATAAATTAGTTGTGGTCAGGCCCAATACAAAACTAATTATCCATCAAATGGCTAATCACAACCCAAGGCAACCAAACTAATCTCTAGTTAACCATAAAACATAAAAGTCGCAATTTAAACTTGAGCAAGCAAAGCAAGGAAGCAAACATGAACAAAGAGAATTAATCTAATCTAACAAGGATTAAAAAAACTGATGAACACAAAATCATAATAACTACCAAACATTTAAGCTAAATATAATCTGAACTAACAAGATTAAACAAGAACAAATATGAAATCAGAAGAGAGAGAGAGAAAGAAAGGACAAAACTTACGGATTGCTTGGATGAAGTTGAATCTACAATGCTTGAATCCCAAAAACAACCCAATTAATCCTAATCTGCCTACTTTATTTCCTCATAATGTAGTTTTTAAGGCTAAACCATAAGCTAAACTAGCCTAAAAATTGCCCTCTAAAAGAATCCCCGAAAAGTTCCGAGCAAGGCCCTTTTATAGGAACCGAGGTGGGCAAAAAAAAAGAGGAGCAGGGTGGGGGGCGCCAACGGCCGACGGCGGGCGCCACCCTCTAGATGGTGGCTACTACTGGGGGGTGCAACTGGTCGTTGTGCAGCCGCCCAGCCCCCCATTGCGCGTTGCTTTGTCTTCTTTTTTTGTTCCTTTTTTGTTCCTTTTCGTGACACTTGGTCGGTTGAACTTATTACTTACAAAAGTAAATAAAACAAGTAAAAATCATAAAAATTATATTATTATACAAGCTAAAATTAGGTGAAAGGGAGATGTAAAATGCGAAAAATTACCGCCTAACAAGGGGCCAAAGTATAGCTATGACATTTGACCTTAAAGGAGTAGGTAATAGTCTTTCCATGGTGAATAGCATTCTTATCAAAGTACCAAGGGCTACCAAGCAACATATGACAAGCATCCGTAGGTAAAACATCACACAGAACCTTATCTTTAAAGTTACTAATGGAGTAAGCAATCAAGGCTTGCTTAGTCATACACACTTTATTTCCTTTTTAAAGCCATTAAAGTGAATATGGTTGTGGGTTTTAGACAAAAGTAGTTTTAGCTTGTCATTCAACTGGATAGAAACCACATTAGTGAAACTATCCCCATCAATAATTAGGATGCATACCTTCCCTTTGTACACTGTGAGTGAAAGATATGTTCCCACTGGTTTCCCTCTTGGGGACCTTCCAAGGCATGCATAATTCTTCTTAGCACGAGCATTTCTCCTACATTAAGAGGTGGGATAGTGGCTTTCACTTCCAATTCTTCTTCTTCCTCACTTGTTTCTAAGTGAATTTGATCGATCTCCTCAATTTCTCTAATGGTAAGGTCTCTCCTATTTGGGCAGTCAGCTTGAAAGTGACCATACTCTTGACATTTAAAGCACCTCTTGCCATCCAGTTTCCTAAGAAACACTTTGGCAATGTCTTTGCCCTTATCTTTGCTCTTATCCTCTCTTGGACTCACTCGGGGCTTAGTTCGAACATAGGGCTTGGTTAGTGTGTTAGGTTGTGGATAACCACCAAAGAATGACCTTCTGTTCTTAGAATGCTTTTCAGCTTTGATGGCTACTTATAAACATCCTCAAAGGACCAGTAAGGTTGGAGGTTAACTTTCTCAGCAATGTTGGGATCAAGCCCTCTTAGAAACCTAGCCATAGTATGCTAGGTTTCTTCTTCTTAGCCACTTCTGATCTGGAGTTGCTCAACCTCCCATATGTACTCCTCAACACTATTGCATCATTGACTCAAGGAAGTGACCTTAAGGTAACGTCATGCTTGTAATTATCAGGTAAGAACCTTTTATGTATGAGTTCTTCAATTTGGACCATGTTCTTATTCGAGGTTTGCCCTCCTTGTTCCTCTGCCTTTTGGTGCTTTCATGCCAAAGGGAGGCGTACTTTTTCAGTTTAAGGATGACGATTTTAAAAGCTTTCTCTCGAGATTATTCTTTGATCTCAATGAATCCCTCCAAACATTGAACCGGTCTAAGATAAAGCTCTAGGTTCAAGTTTCCTTCAAAATTAGGAGGGTTAAATTTTATGTCCCTCAAATCATCTACTGGCCATCTAGGAGGTATTCTTCTCCTCCCTAAACCCTCATCCTCCTGGGAAGCAGATGACTAAGTGGAAAGGGAATTACCCCTTTGACAACCACTGTCTCTTCTCCTCCCTCCTCCCGAGTTAGGCCTCAAACTAGCTAGAACCTCTTCTAGTCTAGTAGAAATTGTGGCTATTTCTGTTGATAGTGTTTGGTAATTCTATTGTAGTTGGTGTATGGCGTTACGTCTACCCAACTCACGAGCTTGTGTTAAACTAAGTCCTCCAAGGACCCTAGGTTGAGAGGTATTACTTTCCTCTTTCTCAGACATGGGTTAGAATTTAGTAAAGGTTGTTTGTGGTGTTTAAGGATCTTTTATGGTTGGGCGTGTGTTTAGGCTATGTTTAGGTATTTTATAGCTGTTGGAAATGTGGTTTGAAAGTTGAGAAAGATTATAAACTAATAAAACACTAAGAAAACGCACCAGGCTAAGCTCTTATGCCACTTTGATGCGTGAGCTTGGACCAAACTCAAGCAATGAACTTAGTTTGCAACCTAGATTAAGCTAGACTTGTGAAACAGCAAAGAACTAAGCCAGAACAGAGGATATGAATGGTATAAAGGTTGAGGTATCACCCAAACTAGATTAGGACTCCACCCTCCAAATCATAAGGCAATGCCACCAAATCTGGATTAAAGAAAACCACTCTATTTAGCAACCAAATCAGATTGTTAAGAGAGATTTTGAGAGAAGTGTGTTTAAAACACAAAACTAAAGTTTTCATTAATGGATTCTCCCATGAACAAGCACCCAAGCACCCTTATATACACTTTCATAAGCTATCAAGCAAGTAAGCTAGCTCATAGGCTAAACTAATCTAGCTTAACTAAACTAATTTGCAAAATAGGTTCAACTTAAGTTAATTACAAACATGAGCCTGGCTAATACAATCTATTTAGACCTAATCCAAAGCCAGAACATGATTAACTACCTCTAATCAATCCACTTGCACATGGTAGAGAGAGAAAAGGCAGGCTGTAGTTGGTCACTTTTTAGCTATCCAATTCGGAGGCAAGTGGTAGTCACCTTTCAAGCCAATTGGCCAAGTGGTCTTCCAAAGTTGCAAATCAGGCCATGATGATATTCCTGGGTGCTCAAACAACCAAGGAGGCAAGTAAGAATGTCACCAAACCCTCCTCATTAAGGAATAACTCAGCAAAGTCAAGACAGCCTGCATTAGCTTGGTAAACCCATATTAGCACTAGAAATAATCAAGCTGGCTTCCCAACCCGTACTCGTTGTAGAACCAACTTTAGCACATGGATAGATTTCTTAGGATATTAATAACCATGCCAGTTAGAAAAATCATCCCTAAATCAGGATACCTTAGGATACCATAGGATATGTAAACCGAGTCTTAATTGACCTCAAAATTAATGGTTGACAAAATGTAGCTGAAACTGCATGAAGAGCTAGCCAAGATTTAGATTTCTCATCATGGAACGATACCTTAGGATGTTCGCTATCATCGTAAGCAAATCTTCCAATCCTAAACGAAGGTTTTAGGCGGTCATCCCACCTAGCCTTTCAATATAGGTAAACTAGAATCCTTGCAGTATACCTTCACTGTTTTGGAACAATGTAGCAAAATTCCTATGCCTTAGGCCAAAAGTGAGTTTCGTCAGTGAAATTAGATATATTAGGGAGTCGAACAAAGTAGGACTTCCCCATAGGATGCCTTACACTCCAAGAAACATGCCATCCAAAACCACTCTCAGTTCTGGATAGGAGCAGGAAAACAAGGAATGAATTAGTAGTGTTGTAGCTTGCTTTCCTTGATCTTTCTTGGCTTGGTTGACACCATGACCTTGTTTTGGACTTAAAAAACTCTCTTAGATGCTTTGCTTTGCATTAGGGGGAAAAGGAAAAGGTTCGCAAAAGTCAGGTGCAAGAATTATAAAAATGTAGACCACAGTTCGTCCACTATTAGAGAAGAAACCTCGGATAAGAAAGCCCAGAACTAATTCAAAAAAACAAAAGAGGCCAGCCAATGAAGCCAACTTTGCTATATCAGAAGTTAGGTCTTTAAGCTCATAGGGCAAGGCTTGCCTTGACTCTAGAATTGGGCCATCAAATTTAGAGCCCATGATAGCAACAACTTCATCTCCAAGGAGGCTCACTAGGCAAGTTCTATTTCAAACTCAAAATGCTAAATCAATGGTGCAAAGAAAAAATTACACTCTGCCTTGACCTCTAACCATTAGAGACTCCTCTACCATGACCGCCACCCCTTCTCTATCATAGCCCTTTGTCAAGTATCACTCCAAACCACAGCCTAAGTCCAAGAAACAAGGGTAGTTCATTTTGGTTGGTACGGCTAGGTAGTTTAAGTCAGAAACCAAACCTAAGGAAGGATATTACATTGATTCAGGAAAGAATTAGATGTTCCCATTAATTCATGGTTTAGGATGTTGAATGGACACATTTTGTTGCTTGTGGATGATGTGTGTTTTTGCTTAGGACAGCTAAATTTTGGTGCTTATGAATGATGTAAGTTTTTTTTTAGGAGGTTTCGGGGCTGGCAATGACGTATTTAAGTAGCTAATTGTATGCATGAAAACAACTTTCACTGCCTGTAACTAAGGAAGTGAATCAACTAGTGCATTTCCCGATTAGCAGGATAAATATGTAGGATAATCAGCTTTGCATGCTTGCTTTAAGTAGGTCAGCTCTTGTCATTACTATTGCTACTATTATAACATTACTTAGGCTTTAATTGCTTGGTAATGCCCAACTTCTACAATGCTTTCATCACTCATGCTTCATATCAAGAAAATACGACTAAGGAGAACTATAACTTAAAGCAATAGTTCATATTGTATCAAAGCATTCCACTCATTACGATGACAAATATTACAATGTTTTTGACCATTTCACACCTTCTAAAACAAACAGCATTTGGGGCACTATTTCAAGTCCTTCTAAGACACCTTTCCTGACATTCACAACTCAAAGTCAAGGTCAAGCTTTGGTAGCTAAAACAACAACTAAAACAAATAAGATCACTATGCTTGATAAGATAATCACACTACCTACATCATATATCCTTCCTAAAGTTGTTTTAGATTCCTCCACCCCTTCTGTTTTCTCATTGTAGATGCTTGCTAGATTCTCGTTCATCTTATATAACTGGATAGAGCATATCATTTTATGGTCATTTTGATGTGTTTTTAGGGGATTCATAAGTTTTATACTTAGCTTTTGCCCCAAAAATCCCATTTTATGCTTAGGCATAGTGCTTTGATGTCTTTTACAGGTTTTGAGACCTTTTTTTTTATCAATAATTGACCCTTAAAAGTCAGCCTTATGACTCACCACAGACACCCTAGTCACCATGCTTGTGGAAGAAAGAGAAAAATGAGAGAAAACTAAGGTAGTGGCCACCACGGATAGTCTGTGGCGGTGCCCACAGTCTGTGGTGGCCCCCATTTTCCCCTGATCATTATGTTTTCTCGCGGCTGTTCGACTTCCTAGTGGTTTTCATATTTTGGCTGCAGTATATTTGCTATAAAAGGGTTGTTTTCAGCCTCATACCATGTTATACCATTCAATTCTACAGTCTAGTTAGGAATAGGCTCCATTTTTAGAGTGAGAAAAAGCAAGCAGAAGAGGGAGATTTGCAAGGAAACGTGATCATGTTTGCAAATCGAAGGATTCAAGCATGCGTTTGGGTTGAGCAATTCTTTCCCTTCTCTTCTCTTTTCTACATTAGATTTATTACTTTCTAGATTGATAGATTAGATTATGTAATTTATATTAATTTGGAGTTTTAATTCTTAGGATTGATGTTGAACTTGTGTTTGTCTATGTTCTTAAATTGATTGTTTGGTGCACTTTTGAATTGTTGGGGTTTATTTCATCAAGTCTGGAGTTTGAATTGCTTGTAAGAGGTTTGATCGCCTTCTTGCTTGTATTATATATACTGAAAAGTGAAATCTAATGTTGGAATCACCAAATTCAACTTGATTGTGTGATGTCGTGAGAAAGAATTATCAACCAAGAGACCTAAAATGATTATCGTGTGCCTAATGAACCTAGACTAATCAAGAATCTGTGAGAAATGATGATTGATTTGGTTCGGGTATTTCGCTCCACCTTGAAAGAGGGCTGTGATATTTCGATTATCGGTCTTGAAATTTCCTAATTAAGGAGAGAATGCTTTATCAATTCTTGAATAGACTAATTCAATGGTTGACTTAATTCCTTGAATATTTATCCGTTAGACTAGATAATAGATTAATTTAATTTCAATCTCAAATTTTGATTTGCTTAGCCTATTTTGACATAATATAACGCACCACCGTGCGCTTGCGGGCGTATCAAGTTTTTAGCGCCATTGTGGGGGACTAGCATCGAATATTGGGTTTTTTCGATAAGTTTGACTAAGCATTTTGTTTTTCTTTGGAAAAAAAGAACCAAAAAAAATTTTAAAACTAAAAAATAAAAAAAAAATTGAAAAAAAAAAAACAATGGCAATTTTTCATTTTTCCCAATTCGAGCATGAATTATTTTGGAGGCATTTTAAGCGATTAAATGATTTTCGTGCTCAATGTGGTTATTGTATGTGTAAATGGAAAATTTTAGACATTGTTAATGAGGGTGTGAATAGTAAAACCCGAGCTCTTTTAGATTTTGTGGGTTTTCATGGTAATAATGTTGATGATGCGTGTTATTTGCTTGGCATTCATTTGAATTCGAGAAGGCTAGTCGTGTTTCTAGATACTCATGTTTGATCCTTGTGCGTTCTATGCTACATCTTATTGTGCTCCTTTTTGGTGTGATTTGTGTAGTTCTTCTGCCCATGAAACTAATTCGCGTCCTTATTATGCACGCTATGTGCAACCTTATTTTGCATCACACACGGACAATACTGATGTTGTCCAGACCTTACTTGATTCATCATTTCCTTTAGCTCAGTACACGGGACTCAAGGCATGTGAGCCTTTTGGGTTTGTTGCTAGGTTTGATGTAGTTGATGCATGTTTTGAGTCAAAAGATACTTTTGATGAGGTGCATGATCTAGTTGAGATACCTTTGGAGGCACCACGTGATGTGTTTATGCATGAGGAGTCTCCTAGCCTTAGTTGTAATAATCTTGTCCCTAATCCCCTTGATCATTCTCATGTTTCACGTATTTGTTCATTATCCTCTCCTTCCCCCCTAGCATTACATAGATGTGCCCATTGGTAATCTTATGATTTGTGATACTAATGTTGATTTGGGTAATGAAGATAACGTGTTTGATGTGCTTGGTGGGAAACTTGATAATTTTGTATCCCTAGGTTACTTAAGAGGGTACGATCCCTCTATTGATCCTTACTATGTAAGCCTAGAGGACTTGCCTAGGAAAATCACATGCACTACATTCTTTAATCCTTTCTATGATTTTTCTATGGGCTTACATCCCAACAATTGAGAATAGTTCCTCCAGAGTTAGAGTGTTAGACAATCATTACTTAGTTAACTAATTTTTTCAATGATCCTACACGAAATAGAATGTTTCCTGTTAAATGCTCTACATTCTTTATTTTAGCTGCTAGAAAGTTATGTATTTCAGTGACAAAGACATATTACCATAACTTCTCCTCTATGTGTTATAATTATACATGATCCTAACAACATAAATAATCTCTATCCCTGACATTTCAAACCAAGCATTTCACTCTTTTGATCTCCAAATTAGGGGGAAAAGGAACAAAAAAACACACTTTTTCCTTGTTCCTTTGGACCCCGCAATTAAAAGTTCCTATAATGTGTTTTAGCTAGCGTGGCGGACCTTCAGAGAAAGAAAGTTGTAGTTGTGCTAATTGGTTTGCTCTTTGCTTCTTCCTCCTTCCTCAGGGCAGAAGCTATAGAGATTGAAACTAGCAATGAATAGGAAGCTGCTGGAAGGAATCTATTGGGCAAGTTCGTTAGTGATGTTGCTATGAAGGAAAAAAATTTGTAGGGCCCACAAAAAGAGATTGAAATTATTAGCAATAATAGGGTCCGTGGAGGAAATTTGTTGGACAAGTTCATTAGTTATAACTAGTATAAACCCGTGCTATGCACGGTGTATGATGAAACAGATATTTAAAAAATATGT
>JACYFF010031952.1:36523711-36541355 GCA_017589665.1 Selenicereus undatus | reverse complement strand
AAAAAAAAAAAAAAAAAAAAAAAAAAAAAAAAAAAAAAAAAACACTGAAACGCACACCGTAGTAGTGAGAGTAGTAGAATTGCACACCACCCTTCCCAACAAAAAAGGTAAGATCTTGAATTTAGTGGCTAATTAGAAATAATATAATTATGGTTTTCCATCGAGGAAAATGCAGTAATGCCCAAAGCGTAGGCCAACAACAATTGTTAGGCTGGCCTTGATTATTACATGAATCTTAGTATCTGTCATTGGGCATGACAACATCTAAAACCATGTCCCCTATTGGAGAAGGATTAGAAGATGGGTGTTCATAGTGGCATATAAGCGACAGTATCATGGAGCACCTAAACTATACACCTTAATTGCAATTACTTTCAACTTTGATCATGGTAGGTCAAAGAAACTGATGACTAAAATGAATAAGAAAAAAATATTACTATATTGTTGTTTTGCTAAATTTAGAGAACGTACTTAGCCTGTTAGACAAAATACAACTTACGCTCCCTCGAAATCATAAATGTTTAGGGTAATAAAAGCTCTTTTGATGATTTCTTTTAAGAAAAAAGATTCTTGCACGGTTTCATTTAGAAGCTAGAAAGAGGGGAAGCTCTTTTATTGTAGTAGTGAGAGTAGTAGAATTGCACATGAAGTTTGCCAACAAAAATGGTAAGATCTTGAATTTAATGGCTAATTAGATATAATTATGGTTGTCCATCAAGGAAAATGCACTAATGCCCAAAGCATAGACCAACAACAATTGTACAGCTGGCCTTAATTGTTACATGAATCTTATTATGTGTCATTGGGCATGACAACATTTAAAAACATGTCTGTAATTGGAGAAGAATTTGAAGCTGGGTGTTTAAAATGACATATAACGGACAGTGTCGTGGAGCACCTAAACTTTGCACCTTAATTGCAATTACTTTCAAGTTTAATATGAAATCCCATAATTTGCTTAGTAATCTAATCTTGTTTTAGTGAAAAGAAATTGTATTAGAAACTAAAAGGGTGTACTAAATCATATAACATTTTTTTTATCTCTTTCTATTTTTGTTACCCCCTATTCAATTATCCAATTGATATACATCTATCTAATTACACATGAGAAGTTATATTTACACAAACAAAAAGTTTGCTAAAAGCATACTAACATGTCCTGATTGGCTTGTTATCATTTGTTATGATTTCAAAAAAAAAAGACTCCTTCTTTCATGGTAATATTTTCCATTTAATGATGCCCATCTTATTACTGCAAACTCAGTATCCTTGTTACTATATTTAAAATGTCTTATCATATATATAGCTTACTTAAACCTTGCTCTTTTTCACGATAGTGAGCTATAAAGTCACAACATATAGCTTCTTATAGCTCTTGATGCAAGATTGTCATATTTGAAAAAGTCACCAAAGGAGTGATTGATATGTACCCTGCCCATGCCAACAGTGGTTGGCAGTGGTAGCTTGGAGGGGGCAATGAGTCGGGTACCCATTAGGTCAAGTGGGTGAGCCCATTTAAAATAAAGTCAATAAAGGGTCGAGTCAATAGTGGGTCAGCAAATTAAGACATATTAATGGGCCTGACCAGGTCGACCCTTTAATGGCTCGTTTAGTGACCCATTATTTTTTAACCTACCTGACACACTAATTTATATGTCACAATTAGTTAACCTACCTGACCCTTTAATGGCTCGTTTAGTGACCCATTATTTTTTAACCTACCTGACACACTAATTTATATGTTACAGTTAGTTAATTTTATTACCAACACTTTATACATAATAATAATTATTATATACAGTTTTTTGTGTAAGTTTTCTCCATTTTAAAACGGGTCAAAAACAAGTCGTCCATAGGTTGACCCGACCAACCAGTTTATTTACACAAAATGCCCGACCCAACCCGACCAACTAGTTTATTTACACAAAATGCCCGACCCTATCCAAATGGTTAATGCGCCGACCTTGACCTGACCTAACCCGACCAGACTTGGTCCATTGCCCACCCCTGGTGGTCATCCTTGCAACCCCCAAAAAAAGAAGAAAAAGAAAAACACAAAGATGTTTTGTTGTGTTCTGCCATGCTTTCCACTTTAACCTTTTCTCCTATGTTGACTTGACGTGGGTAGGGATAGGATCAGAAGCAATGCATACCTATTGAACTGCCTCCATAAGTTTTGTGTAAATAACTGAAAATCATAAGACAACTAACTAGAGAGTGAAGCGCAGTAAGAGGGGAGCATAAAGTGTGCAGTGCGGGTGGAGAGGAGACGATGTGGGAAGTTCGTGTTTAGCCTATTCACGCCACCTTGCTCGAGTGGTGGGGTAGGGATGGGTCTGGAGTGTGTAACTTCCATTTTTTGTTGGGGGGTGTGGGGATGGTTAGAGGGCACGACAATAAGAGAGATTAGGCAGGGGCCAAAGGAGGAATGACCTAACATTAACAATTGACAAAACCTTTTTTTTTTCTTTTTCGATAATTAATGGACAAAGCCAATACATAATAAGAAAGACAAAAGGCTACAACTTAAAAGTAAGATAATAACCAACTAAATATAGAAATAAAAAACTACCCAATCCAGCCCCCAAACATAATTGTTATCTATTAACTACATCCCGCCCAAAGTATGTCAACAATTCCAGCATTATGTAGATACGCATATGACCATTGAACCAAAAGAACAAGACAGATAGGGTATGTTTGGAGGCTAAAACTCCAACCGCATACAAAGCACCACAATATGCTTCAACTCCAAATGTCCTCTGATTGGCCCACCACTGCAATCCAAAGTAATCCATGAGTGTGATAACAAGCTCCACGCCATGATTTCCTTTTTAGCACTCTCAACATCTTTTTTCTTGTTTGGCATGCCAAGAGTAATCCATAAGTGAGCTAAAAAGCTCCATGCCACCACCACTGCAACACATACTTATTTATTTTTGGCACACAAGTCCACACCATCACCATCTTGAGAGTTCTAAGCTTCCAGGATTACATCTTTACGGATAGAACCAAGTACTAAATATCCCAGTTTCCACATTGAGAGATGCGGCCAAACAATCTTTTAGGGATAACTTCTTATACCTCCCCATCACTCTTCTTGTTGAAGATGTTTTATTCTTGCTTGGTTGAATTGATTTGGAAGCTCTCAATGGAAGCTATGATCTAATACTTCTGCATCTTTTCCTTTTCTTTCCTACCTCCCCTCTCAAACATTGGTATTTCTTTGCTAAGTGAAACGAGACATGGATGCCCACCACTTGTTTGATAAAAGTCCCCACAGAGTTCTTGCTTCTTTCTTTTGGGAATTCTTTGTCCAAATGGTTTACCATCTATCTAAGACCGAATTGCACCTAATTGACCCAAATTTGAGGATGAAAATTCCAAAAAATCATTTCCGTTGTTCACCACTTGACCACCGGCCTCCAATTGCGGGATCGATTTTTTTCAGTAGAATTCATTGTGTTGATCCCATCATCCCTCTGCTCTTTGTTCTGCTTGAGCTTTCCTTTCCTTTTTGAGACTTATAGTGATTCTTTTGATTGCTGCATCTTCTTTGTCGATCACTGCTACTCCCAAAATCTTGCCAATTTCTAAAGCGTCTCTAGCTAGTTGGCGAGTGCCTTCTGAAGTCTTGTCACTATTATCAGTGGACTTACTACTGGATTGGAGCATTTTTCTCCTCTTGGTCAATATCCTTCTGTTTGCTACTGACTTTCTCTTATAGGTTGTCTTCACCTTTTTATTTTTCTCTAAAGTCTCAGGAGTTCTATTGTCCAATTGGATTGGTGATGCAAAACTAGGGGGTTGAGACTCACAAACAGTGTCTACCAAGTGCTCCAAATGATCATGTCATTTTGGAGAGTCAAAACCTGGTGGCCTAGATAATTCACCTTCCAATTGTTGAGCTGTCAAATTCCCATCTTCCAACACAATTTGGGGGAAAGCAATGCCATCAATAACAGTATTAGCATGGTCATTGGCATTTGTTCCAAAACCTAGAGGTTGATAAGCATGATGTTCAGGCTGCTGGTATTCTGCACCAACTCCCAAAGAGGGTGCATGCTGAGAGATTTTGAAATTTTCCTCTGAGTAACCATTTTGGCTAAAATTTGTTGTTCTTGTTCTAGTTGCTAAATTGAGGCTGTCTCCAGGACTTCCATTGGCCTATTTATCTTCGTTTGATACATCTTTAGTCTCTTTAACTTCCTCATGGTCATCGTCATCCTCAGTAGCGACTGTGTCAAGCCTTCTGGAATTATCTTGTGCCGCGTCTGCAGATGAGAAATCTTCAATGTCCTCAAACCCTAGTACTCCCTCTTTGGAATCCATAGCTTCCATTGATGGGGAGCTTGGAGATGTTTGAACATTTTGAATTGCTTGTATAGCTGGACCGATCTCTCTTATCAGAATTTTATATCCTAAAGTCCTCAATATTGAGGATTAAATCACAGTGAATGGTACGCAATATATCAGTAACAATTAAAACCTTTATCGACTAAAAAGACTCTGTTCTAATAATGAGCTTGGCCAAACATATCAGCTTTCCCCAAATATCAGCAATTTTCTTAAAATTTTCCCACTTCCATCCATGTGGTGGCACACCAATAATTTCAAGCCACACCCTCCGTGTTTCACAACATTCATACTTGTCCCACCTCTTCACTTCGAAGAACCAAAGATCAAGATCTTGATGATTGTTTAATGCCTACTCCATCTGCTCCACCGTTGGAAAAGTCAAAACAAATTTGAAGCTACTTAGAGAATATATTTTTGTACATTGCCCATAGCCACTTATTAAGGCACTTGCCAGAGCTCCTAAATCCCTTGGGTCATCAGAAGTGCAGACCAAACTTCTATTCAACCAAGAGATAAACTCTAAGTTCACTTCCCCTTGTAAGATCTTTGAATCTCGTTGATCTTCTTGGCTAAACCTTAAATCTTTTGCTTCAATAGAATTGTCATGGATCTTGTTTTTCTTCCTCTAAACCTTTCCTATTTGCTGCATGTTATGCTTGCTATCCCTAAAGAATTCAACACTGTGCTTGCCTTGACCTCTTCTCTTCTCATATTTTGCCATGGAAACATGAATTGTGCATCCTCTGACAATGGAGTTATTCAATATGAGAATACTCTTTGCTGCTTCACCTTGACTCCAAAAGCGGACAAAACCAAACTTCCTCATCCTCCTGGTTTTTCGAAAGGGGATATATACATCACTGACTCTTCCCGCCTTTCTGAATATGCCTTTCAGGCCATATTGATCTCACTGTTGTGGAATATTATCCACAAAGACTATAAATTCTCGTCTCCTTACATCCCTTCCTTTCCCTCCCTGGCTTACGTTCTCTCTACTAGGGGCCATTGGTGGCTTTGTTGTGAGCTGATGAGTAAGATAGGGGTATCTACAGTTATTCTCTCTTTACTTGTTTGGTTTTGTTGTGAGAGATGTGACCATTAGGATCATTGGCTATTATGATTTTGTGGTGGTCTAGGTGGGGTAGGGGATTTTTAAACCTTTTTTTTCGGGGGGGGGGGGGGGGGGTGTCCGAGCCTTGGGAGGGGGTTGTTGGTGGTACTCACTACATGCAGTTGTCCGTGCCGTTAGTGTGGTGGAAGGGACTACAGGTGTAGCTCGGGGATAATGGTGCCCTGAGGGTTGAGGGGCTGGGGTTTCTATTTAAATTTAATTGCAATGGCTAGGGTTTCTTTTTTAAATTTAATTTTTGATAGTATATGAAAATAAATATAATTTCCTAAATAAGTGAACATAGTGTTTTGACTATTTTATTGAAAAAAGAATGATTATCTTATTACAAACAATCTACACATTCACTCCTCAGCAAATAGGGAAAAAAAATTACAAATCGACTCATGGAAGCTCTAGATTGCTTGTGAATAGTTACGTGACACATCCTATGGTTGTCTTTTGATTAAATAAATGGATCTACAACAAGACAAAGACGAATATGGTTTCTTAAAGATAAACTTCTAGGCGTGTGAACTTGGCTAAAAATCAATATATGTCTATGTGGCAAGAAAAGGAGGATGGAGTTTGTGCTATGGGAGTGTTTGCATCTAATATTGTGCCTATTGGTCACTTTTTGGTATACCTTGAGGTTATGTATGTTCAGTTTAGAAAGCCAAAGGATCGTCACCCTCCCTTGCACTGTCCCTAACAACACAAATTCGAATGCCCTTTTTTCATATTTCCTTTGCCTCCTAGTCATCATCTTCTCTGAGCTTGTGGTCACTACATACTTCTCACGTCCCACATAGGATGTTACAACTCAAAAGCAGAAAAACTGATGTTAATTATTTCCATGTGGAGCGACCTTTCGCTTCCTACATTCTTTTAGTTATTAGCTTGAAATCTTCGATGATGCAAAATAGTAAGGGGCACTTCTTTGATCATAAGTTTTGAGGTTGCTTCACTGTTTGTGTTTAATATATTTCCTACGATACTCTACTATAGCCTGACAAATGATCGAACAAAATCCTTTCCCGCTATATTTCTTCATGTTACCAGTAAATTATTCCTGTTTGTTAATGAGATTTTTTATTGCCACTGGAGGGTCGTAATCTGATCTTCTAGTGTCTGCTTAGTGAATTTGTTGTATGCTTGTTTTACTTCTTCACAAATTATTATGCTAAGAACATTAACCTATCAAATGCTTTTGTTCCCTACTTTCTACTTTGGTTGACTCTATTCGGAAACAGTTTTGCTGGGCTTCAAATGGTGTTGATTTTTTTATTGCCTTCAGGAAAAACAGATTATAAAGTCTACTTTTAGTGACGGTTTCTTCCAGCTGGTTAATGAATAAGTTGGAATCCCCCCTTTTTGCTAGTGATCTCGTTTTATTAACAAGCCATTTGTCAGACTGGGGAGTGATGTTCCATCTAATATGTTGAGTTTGGTCACAGTCATTAGGGACACTCCTTATGCCATGATCTATGTTCTGGCATGAGTCACTAAAAGTCTAAATCGGGCTAAAATTTTGTTAAATTAGTGAATCACACTCCCTTCTCTGTGATATGGGGCGAATGTTGCCTTAGGAGTGCTAGGACCATAACTAATATTTGAAGTGACGTCACACCCGGGGGGAGGTTGCACTTGTGAATCGTGATAGTCCTTCTACTGCTATTTAGAGGACGGTCAACAATTATCATAGTAGTAGTGGAAAAGCCAGACTTAGTAAATGGATCGTTCAGTTCGGGTACAAGTTGGGTTAAGTTTGGGTCGGGTTATGTTTTAGGTTAAGTGGCGCTTTGGGTCAGTTAGGTTTACGTCGGGTGAACTTCGGTTTGTGTTGACTTCGGGTCAACCAATTTTTGGTTCAATATGCTTCTTATGCAAAAACAAGCAACTTTGTAGAAAATTTCGAGTCGTGTATGGTTCGATTAAGGTCAATTCGGGTTTCAGATCTACTTTCGGGTGAGCCTATTTTGGATGTTTGGTCCGGTATGGGTCTGGGTCATTCGGTTCGGGTTTCGAGTCTTGGGTCAGTTTTGTCAGGTCTAGGAAAAGCCAATTTTAAGGGCGTCTGAGTGCAAATAATCCCATCTTGGGGGTTACTGGGCGAGAGTAATTCATCTTTTAAAAATTGTGCTCAGCAAACCAATCTTTGAGAGTGTTTATTAATATACCACTTTTAAGCCAACAAAACTTTGACTGGTTAATTTGGCAGCATGTTAACTTGTTTGAGTAGATACTTACTAAATTCCAGGGTTATTTATTTTATTTGTAGCACAATTGAGTCACGAACATTTTTATTCATCAATTTGAGAGGTTCTAACTTATTTATCAACTGTGGTTATGTATTTTCGTTCACTTTTTCATCACAAGATTTATCCAAAATAAATAAAATAGCATATAATCAAATTGGATAGTAAAGCTTTGTTGACTTGAAACTAATATATTAAAAATAAGTACTCTCAAAGGTTGGTTTGTTGAGTAGTAATTACGAAGGTTGGATTATTTTCGTGCAAATGCCCAAAAGTTGGGTTATCAACAATACAAAACTCCTTATTGTAAAACAGGATGTTGAGAAAGCTTGTGTGGACTGCTATGGTTTTAGAGTGGACATTGAATTAAGAAAGGGTTTAATCCTTGATGTTGGGATGAAGTGGTTGCTTTCGGCTGGATTCAACTTATGCCATTATGCACCATTATGCACCTTGAGCATTTCTAATTAAAAGTGGTGTTTTGACACATCCATATTGTGATATTTTGTCTTGGATCGTGAGAGATGCTCAAAAAGTGGTCCGTGAAAACCTTCTCGGAGGTTTGGAAATATAGGTTGAGTTGGATGCAACAGTGTTACTATTCCTTGTCTAAGTGGAAATCTTTCTATTATTTATGATAGGATTTTCACATTTATCTTCTTACCCCTTTTTTCCCCTGGTTATTGTTGGCTCTTGGATCCTACATAAACTGAAGTCAAGCTATTGATTGTTGGTCATTAGGAGTAGAACTCTCCTAGTATATTAGTACATGTTTTCTCTAGTCGCAAGATGCGAACTCAAGACCTTAAGGGTAGCAAGTGCTAATTCATTTTTATGGACCTTTGTTGGTACCCCCTCTGCCCCATTTTTATGTTCCTAAATTCAACAAACACACATCTTAAGAAAAATTATATTGGGACTAATAGATATTTAGTTCGGTAGAAGTGATGCAAATCGATTGGTTAACTGTGCATTTGACAACTATTTTGGAAAATACTTTTGGGACAAAAAAGAAATACTAATTAAAAAGATAAAAATGAGATGGAGGGAGTATATTTGTACTGTTTTTCAAAGGGAGTTTATGTCCTTGAGTATAGTATAACTAGTGAAGGCGCCACCGGGGTCAACTTTAAAGAGCTTGCTTTTGCTACTTTGGCGTATGGTTGCTATCACTATCAGTCTGCTTTGTTGTTTGTAGGTCATGAACGTCAACACTTACCAATAAACTAAAATTCTGAGATATGTTATCACTACATGAAATCTCGCTGTTAGCGATCAATAAAATCCAACGTAAAACACAAAAATTCAACATGGAATTGCTTTAGTGTCGGATTGGCATCATATAAAATATTGACCCAAAACCCCTCAACGCTAAACATATTTGGCATCGGATAAATTTATTGGACACCAATTGCATCCGATTTGGCGTCAGAATTTATCCGAAACTATTAGTATTAAATATTACAAATTTAGCATCGAAATATATAGTTGTTGCTATCAGTGTTGAATAATATTTGATGCAATTAGCATTGAAAATTTATAATTAGCATCCACTTTATCCGACGCTAATAGCATCTAATATTTTATCCAACGCTAAATTTAAGAAACTCGTACTTTGGGGCGTCCGATTATCTGACGCTAATAGCATCTTATTCTTTTTCCGTCACGATTTTTGAAATATCTTTGACATGAATTTAATGATTTTTGACATTTTCCTGTTCATACATTTTTTAATGAACAAATTCATCACATTCTCAACATTTGTACACATTATCAGATACACAAACTATCATCTTATTGTAAACAAAACCCACAATCCATACATATTTCAAGGATACACAACTCAACATTTAAAAAGCATCATTCATACAACCAGCGATCTTCAAGAGTTTCACAAACCATCATCTAAAAAGTTTCATATCATAAAGTCACAAAGTTTAATAATCCTACCAAACGTGTTCAAGGAACTCTGATAATGAGTATCAAAAGGATAAGAACTAGAACCAGACATCAAATTAACTTGCGACTGCATGATGTATATGAATGAGTTTCATTGCCTCATCAAATTGCTACTTCTGATCATCAACGAGCTTCTTCTGCTCATCAAGTTGCTATTGAGTTGATCTTAAGTCCGCTTGTAGCTTAGAATATGCTGAAGGAATGTATGTAGAACAAATGAAGGTAGTAGAAGTAGTTGGTTTCTCGTTAAACATGGTAGCACTAGTACTCAAACCATAAATGGTGAATTTGTTACTCCATCCACCTGAAACCTCATAGTATAGCTTCTCTGCCTCTAGTGTCCCCCCTTTAATACTACGCTCAACTCTAAGTGTCTCATATTTTTCCTATATTTGAGTAAGAATGAACAAACACATGTTAATTATTATATCAACATATTCTACATCAAAAACAATAAATTTTCAAAAAATTAAAAAAATGTTACTATAATATCCAACATCAAATAATACTTCTATCAAACTTCCATAAGTCAATATCAAAGCAAACTTTCAGAAGCCAATAACTCACAATACTATACTTACATAAACAGCATCAAAGAAGGCTCTCAAAAGCCAATAGCTGGCAACACCATACTTTCATCAACAATATCAAAGAAAGCTTTCACAAGCCAACAACCTCACAACATCATACTTTCATAATCAACATCAAAGAAGACTTACATATGCGAACAACTCACAACACCATATTTTCATAAACAGCATCAAAGAAGGTTTTCACAAAGCCAACAACTCATAACACTATATTTTCATAAACAACATTATAGAAGGTTTCACAAGCAAGCAACTCACAATGCTCTGCTTTCAACATCAAAGAAGGCTTGCATAAGGCAACTCACAACAACCTACTTTCATAAACAACATCAAAAAAGGCTTTCACAAAGCCAACAACTCACAATACCATACTTTCACAAACAACATCAAAGAAGGTTTTCACAAGCCAACAACTCACAACATCCTATTTGATAAGCAACATCAAAGAATGCTTTCATCTAAAAAGCTAGCACACCATGGTTTCAAAATCAACATCAAAAAGTTCTTTCATAAGCCAACAATTCACAACACCATAGTTTCATAAAAACCATCAAAGAAGGCTTTCAAAAGGCAACAACTCACAACATGCTACCTTCATTATCAACATAAAAAAAGGCTTACATAAGCCAACAACTCACAATACCATCGTTCCTTAATCAACATCAGAGAATTTATTCATTAAAAAACTACTCCAGAAATCATATTTATATAAAGTTATAGAGAAACCTATCATATGATAAAAAAACAACGTACGTCACAACATTCTTACATACCCACAAAGCTTTCGACTTGTCATCGATAAAAACCTTTCCAGATTCAACATCTTCCTTACTATGGCTTCTTACAAACAACATAGAGGGTGTAGGAGCCTTCCCTTGATCTAATAACTAGAAAAGATTCATATAGAATAAGCGTGATATTATACAACATATAATGAAAACAATTCAAGTATTTTGATTTTGTACCATTTTTCTTGCAGGTTATGATGTTGAGATCGATCCTTAGCAATATAAGGTCGTTGCGTTAGGCCCCTCTATCCTACTCATCAAGCATTGGGCTGATCTTTTCTGAAACTTTGGGTTGCTTCTTTGGGCCTTTTATCTCTCTTGACCCTCCTCTGATAGCCAAACTATTGGTTTATCATCAGGTCGTTTTCCAGCTTTGTTGACTAAGTTTTTAAAATTTTTACCAGCCATTTTTAACCACCCTTCCTTATCTTCTTTAGTAAGTTTCTGGAGCCCAAGTGTACTGACCCTATTTAACAAAAATATTTATATCATGTAACTGAAAAAACATATAGAAAGCATCGAAAATATTTTCAAATTGAGCTTTTACCTTAAAAGTCCTCCACAAGTGTAGTTCTTCTAGAGAGAGATTTGACAAACATCTACAGTAACTATTATATAAACTCTTGATATAGTTGGATATAGCCCGTGACAACTCTCTATCAAACCTGCATTAAAAAGTCTATGGCATAAGATGACTTTTTATTTTCAAAAGTACTTCTTTACCTATCATGTTCAATCACTAATACAAACTTCCCACAAATACTTCTTTGATATAACTCTCTTTCTATATGCTACCTTTTGTCTTGAACCTTGTCCTTGTGTCAATTGAGTAGCGACAATAGATTGACCAGAACCAGAACCATCACTAGAATCAGGCTCCATACTAGAAGAAGAGCCACCAAGAGATAATGCAAACCCTTTTCCCGTTCAAGACATTCTTGTATTCATATAATAGATGATAGCAATTAAAATAAATTAAGATAATCAAAACAAAACTAAAGAACATAAAGGAAAATTATACAAACATGTAATTATTTCTTATGTATATTACACCAGTTAGTTCAATACCACTACATTACAAAGTAATAATGTCCTCATCAATGACATCCATGTGAATATATTACACCAATCATTTCAAAACAGGTCATCATCATTAGTAATACTGTCTTCATTATTGTCATCATACAATGAAGGATGATCCTCATCCTCTTCCCCTTCAAAAATGTTTATATCATTTCCTACACTTGAATCATCATCATCTTCCTCCTCGTCATCTATGACCTCAAATTGATGTTCAATTCCTTGTACTCCTTGAAACTTGCATAACGTAGGAGGATCATTATTGTTATCCTCTTGAAATGTTATCATCAACTGAGGCTTCAATTGTTGACCTTGGTTTTATTTTAAGGACTGTCCACCATTGACTTCTATCTCTGTTTGTACTTGGATAGAAGGTGAAATACACTTGCATCATTTGGGATGCCAATATAAATGGATCATACCTAGGATACTTCTTTGAATGGTTAACATCCACTAGTTCATATTATTCATATGCATTCACACCCTTAATTGGGTCGAACCATTCACACTTGAATAAGACTATCTTGTAAGAGCGAGAGTTTGCAACATACTCTAACTCACTGACCTCTTGTAGAATGCTGAAGTAATCAATTTCATTTACCGCTTTCACAGTTACGCTGTAATTCGTATTTGTCTTATTTTGACCACATTTGTATGAATGAAAGTTGTAGTTATTTATGTAGTAAAGATTGCAAGTGCGCACATCTTTTTTTGGATAATGTGCCAAACTTATAATAACTTCATCCTTTTCATTTGAGCTAAAAACCTATGCAATTAAAAAATGTATTCCACTGAAGCGAGCATATGTATCTAAATTTAGGTAATTGTTTATCAAACCATTATGTTAATATACTAACCTTCTTCTTAAACCATTTGGGAAATTGTTTATCAAACTTACTTTATACTTCATCCTTCTTGACACGTGGATGTAATCTCACAATTTTATCTTCAAATTGCCTAAGTAATTAAGGGAAAACTAGTTAGCATTAGTTAGTTTTACTAAGAAATATAGTTGCCATAAATGATGGCAGCCATACCCTTTATATTTTTCCAAAAGCTCAAAATTGGAAAGAACATGTGCATGTGCTGCATCATACTCACATTGACCATGATATTTGACATGACCTTTATTAGGAGCATGCCCTATATTGCAGGAAAATACATCCGAAATTTGCTCATCATGAGTCTCCTTTACATCAGTGCAAACATTTCTTCCGAGATCTCTTGTTTTTGTGTTAACATTTTGTTCAAAATAAATAGCGCAAAAGTTGGAGATCCCCTCTGTTAAGTACCCATTACATATTGCTGATTCAATACACGCTTTGTTGCCTCCTTTCTTCTTCAAATGATGTAGAAGTCTGCATCATAAATGAAGATAATTACAAAAGAAAATTATCAGTCCTAATATAAAATGGTAAGTGAATAAGGATTCCGCATGCCTTTCAAATGGATACATCTACCTATATTGCATAGAACCTCTCACTTGAGCCTCGTATAGTAAGTGTACAGGAAGATGCTCCATTACATTGAAGAATGATGGAGGGAAAATCATCTTCATCTTACATAGTATTTGAGGGATATTTATCTCTAATCAAAGCACATTATCCATTTGTAAATTAGTAGCACATAAATCCTTGAAGAATTTCCTAAGTTCAATGAGAACTTTCCAAACATTTATAGGAAGTAATTTTCTCACAGCAATGGGTAATAACCTCTACATGAAAACATGACAATTATGACTTTTTAAATTCTACAACTTTCTATTTTTGCCATCGGCACACCGGCTTAAGTTACTAGCATATCCTTTAGGAAGCTTGAGTTCTTTCCAACACTCACATAAAGCCTTAAGTTTGTTTTTACCTATAACATATGGAGCATTTGAAACAGTTTCAGTTCTTCCTCCATCATCATGTTTATTCGTTTGGATATGAAGTTTTTGATGCTTGCAATTAGTGGCTCAATCCCTTCTTGCATTAATATCATCCTTTGTTTTTCCTTTTACATTAGTGATCGTGTTGATGACTTGATCAAACACATTCTTCTCAACATGCAAAATATCTAAGTTATGACATACGAGAAGGTGTTTACAATAAGGCAATTGCCAGAAGATGCTTCGCTTTGTCCAGTTGTGAGACTCAAGGTAGCCATTGATTGTACCAAGGTAATCAACATAATTAAGCATTGTACGTATGCGATCCCATATGTTAGCTTTGTTGAAGCTCACAATATGTTTATTAATATATTTTGATGAAAGACAAAAAGAGATTAATCAATTCATATATTCCTCATGTTATATTAACATTATCGTAATATTTATATTATTTAAATATGTTATGATTCTAAGTGGATAATGGCGTGCTAGCGCATATTGCTTACTTGATTTGATATAAGTTACCATAATATCTTGAGATGATTTAGAATTCAAATTTGAATATGTGATCTTTATGATATTATATTTGGTGATTCATATTTGATTATGGGATCATGATTCTATATTTATCAAATGTCAAGATTTGCCTAAATTATGAAATATCTTTTGATCTTATATTGTGAAAATTTATGCTACTAATAAGCCTCTAGATAATTCTCTTAGCAAACATCTTCAACTCAAAATAAGGTAAGTAGTCGTTGGAAATCAAGGGATGAACATTGAGCAAAACTGCAGACTTCAAGGGCCTGAAAAGACTGACTTCAAGGCATTGAAATGATATGGAAGATCAACCTTCCTTGTTTAATGCAACAATCACCTTCCAAATATTCCTCAAACCTCTCCAACATCATTGCCTAAAAATAGGGAGACATTTCCAACTGAAGAGGAAAGAAGGAAGAGAGCTACATGTGCAAATCAAGAGAAGACGTTGAGAGAACTTGATACATCAAACTTATATTGCCTTAACTATTATATTTATTTTCCCCTTCCTATAAAGTGTATTTTGCCTATCCTTCTTTGTATTGGGTTGGGTTGATTAGTTGAAGGGCCGACTACCCAAGTACAGTTGAGGAGCAATGCATACATTGGGATACCTAGAGTTGTAGGGTCAACTTATATGTTGTACGATTAGTGAATCATCTGTAATCGATCGACCTAATAAAAGAAATGGGTTCAAAATCCCATTGGTGAGGGGCACCCTTAGGTAGAGAACTAGGTGTGGTCGAACCTCTATAAATAGCGTGTTTTGTCCATATTTATTTGTCTACATTTCTATTTTGATTATTTTATGACTTTGATCATCATGCTATTCATCCCCTTCTATGCTGATTTAACTAGCCAAAGCAAACAGACACCATACTTGAGTAGCTTTGAGTCGAGGAGGAGGATATGAATGTTCGACCTTATTCTTTAAGAAAACACTCTTATTGGACCAAAAAGGATGATCTTCAGTAAGAAATTATCCATGGCAATCAAACCATGCATGTTTCTTCCATATTTTATCCTAAACAGCTTTGTATTCTCCATACAATAAGGACACGCTAATTTTTCAGACGTCATCCAACCAGAAAGCATGTCGTATGCTGGAAAGTCACTTATAGTCCATAAGACCGCTGCTTTAAATGTGAAGTTCAGCTTAGTTGAAACATCCTATGTTTGTACGACAACTTTTCATAACTGCTTTAGTTCTTCAGTAAAGAGTTGCAAGTAAACGTCAAGCTTTCCCTTTAGACTCTTTGGGACAGGAATCAACAAAGTGAGAAACATATATTGCTTATTTATACATAACCAAGGTGGCAAATTGTATGGAATTATAATTATTGGCCAATAAGAGTAAGTCTGCCCAAAATTACCAAATGTAGAGAAACCATTAGCGCACAAGCCCAATCGAACATTGCATGGTTTTGTGGCAAATTCCTTGAAAGTGGAATCTAAATGCTTCCACGCTTCACTATCACATGGATGAGCCATAGAGCCTCTTACACATGAATTCTCAAAAAGCCACCTCATTTGCTCCGATGCACTCTTAGTTGCATACAACTTTATAACTTCGACCCAATTGGAAAGCATATTAGCACTTTCTTCAGAATGCATTTACCCTCAGCTTCTTCTTTTCATATCTATTAGCTCCACAATGCCACATGTATCCAAGTCAATTTTATCTTTCCAATAAAACATGCACCCACTAGGGCAACTATCAATTCTTTCATGTAGAAGTTGTAAAGCAACAAGCAACTTATTAGTAGAATGATATGTGTCAGTCGTATCGTTGTCAGGTGGACACATTTCTTTTATCAATGTAAACACATTTATCAACGGCCCTATTCGGGAGATGAAACTCACATTTGATATTTATGAGCCGTGATTACCACTGACAATAAAGACAGTTCACACCCCTTATATAAAGGTTTCTTTGCTGCTTCCAACAAATCAAAGAATTTTTTCGCTACTGCCTTTTGCTATTCATCCATATTTTCATCAACCTAACTCGAAGACATAGTCCCAAAGACATCCATTAACATAGTCCCAAAGACATCCATTAACATCCATTCGCTGACCCTTCATTGTTAAGCTCTAAGTTAGAGTGAGTCTCCCCATGGTTAGCCCAATTAAAATAATTTGGCCGAAATCCATGTTTACAATGTAATTTCACAGTATCCTCATCTAAATAAAGCATGTTCCAACATTTATTACAAGGGCATTTCATCTTGTTCAACTTCTTGAAACTTTTCTCTCGTTTAGTAAATGTGACGAACTCATTTTCTACCTTACGAATGAACTCTTTATTCAAATATTTCCCCATTACTGCAAAATACGATAGTAAACTGCTCAAACGTGCTTATCCTATAAGTTAATCAACTAGTTATACTTGCATAGTATTTTTATTTTCATTTGAATAATATAAATACTTAATTTTTGTGATTAGAATGTAAATATTGAAATATTCACATAATAAAATATAGTGCATCCACATAACAAGCCAAATATAACTCATTCTCATTGGATATATAGAAATATAAACAACCACAACAACGACATTCATATTGCATATAAATGTTATATAATACTAAATAACACACACATGCTTAGCATCTTTCAAAAAGGATAGGTGGTCCTAAACCCATTCAAAAATAATATAATATTAGATCAAGTGATTACACCCTTGCATACTTTGACAAAAATTCGACAACATTTCCCCTTCGTTCTCCAAGTACAACTTATGAAGATAAAATAACTATTGCGCATGGGAATACCATTCACCATCACATTATGCATCTCATCTTCACAATTGCACCCAGAGAACAATTGTGAAATCACCACCTAAAATTTGACAAGTCATGCAAAGATTTAGCAACCACACAATCTAACAACATATTATTTCTAAACGGGCAAACACGAAAAATTCAAAAATCTATGCATACCAAGTGAATATCCTTAGCACCATACACATCACAGCATGTGTATACCGTTTCAGGGTAACTTGTTATTTACAAAATTTTTGAACAGGTTTTCTATGCTCAGTAAACGCATGGAATATATATATATATATATATATATATATATATATATAT
>JACYFF010031952.1:36499578-36522078 GCA_017589665.1 Selenicereus undatus | reverse complement strand
CACTGGCCAGTGCTGGCACCGCTTACTAGATTGACAGAGGGTGGGGGTTGTGAGCGTTCGATCCAAGAGTGTGGGTAAGGGCTTTACTGTGTGGCCAAGGGTGGGCTTTCTTGACTGAGAATCCGAGGTCTCCTTCCCCCTTTTGTTTTTATTTGCGTCGAACTTTAGCGTCGTATAAGGAATGTGACGCTAATTGCATCAGACTAAGGAAATGGTCACGAAAATTTGACGCTATTGGCGTTCGATAAGTTTATTAGACACTAAAACTGATGTTATTAGAGAGGTTTACAATGTCCGATGCTAAATATTCAACTCTATTAGCGACAATTGTTTTATCCGACGCTAAATAGAAAAACGAGATGCTAATAGATTCAAATAGAAGTGAGAAGCTAAATATTCAACCCAAACGTCGTGTTTTCTTGTGATGTATCTGGGTTGTCTTTTTAGCACCTTTATGCAATGACGAAACAAGGACGTTCTTTTCTATGATCCTATTCTTGGTATATCTATTCCATGCTTTTAAGAGGTTTGAAAAAGCTCAATTTCCCATTAATTGTGATGGCCTTTAGCCGTAAAGGTTTCACATACTCCAATGAATACAGTATGCTTATTAAGGTATATGATGTTTGCTAATGTGTATGGTCGGCCAAATTGAAATTTAGAGCTTTCTAATATTGAGCACTTTGTATGCGGTTGAGTTAGACCAAGGTGGTGCTCTTGGCAATGGTGTCCATTAGGAACAACATATGTGTTGGATTTTCATTATTAATGTCGTATGGTCACTTTTCGGAATGGAATTAAAGGGGCTTCTTATCAAATACTTCTTAGGGTTTGTTTGTTGAGAAAAACTGGAATGGAATGGAATAGAAACTTGAGCCCTGGGGGTTAAGGTCTGGAACTTGAATCATGAACTCAGTTGTTTGGTGAAAACTAGAATGAAACCAAGTTCTAGTTTGTGATGTTTGGTGAGTAGTTATGGAATGAAATTAAACCTATTTTTATTCTTAAAATGTTATTTGCATTATAATTTATTGATTTAATTTTTATTACTTCTACTTTGTTAAAATGAAATTTTAGCACCTTATTCCTACACATTTGACATTCATATTTCATTATATTTATTTATAACTATTTGTTATTTTTTTAATAGTTTTATTTTCAAAAGCTTTTATGCCATTGTAGAATTTTTTTAGGAATCAAAAGTTATATATTTTCTACAATGATGATGATGATGATGATGATGATGATAACAACAATAACAATAATCATAATAATCATAATATCATCTTCTTCATCATCAGCCACCACCGCCGCTAATCAAGACCGCTAGTACTCCAATCCTAGCACAACTTATCACCAGCGTCGTGTGCCACCTGCTACGGATGCTGTTGACGGCACGCCACCAGTGACTTACCGCCAGCCTTTACCCAATTATTTCCGCTTCCTCTCTCTCTCTCTCTCTCTCTCTCTCTCTCTCTCACCCTCTCTCGTTCTATCTCTTCTTCGTTCGCACATCTCAATCACCAAACCTTAAAGCCACCATGGGGCTTTGATTCGTCATCCATGAGGAATTACGATGGTCGGGGAAGCATTGTGGCGTGATTCCGACCAGCATCCAATGCTTTTAACGGTGGGTCATAGTTGTTGGAGGTCTGGTGGTGATTATGATGGTGGTCGCAACAGCGAGCAATTTGGACAAGCAAGGTCACCGGCAGCCACTAAGTTCGGTGGTTCTGGTGTTAGATGTCAACAGATAAGAGCTGGTAGTGATGGTGGGCTAGTGGTTGGTGGTGGTGAGGAAGATGGAGGCTGCGAATGAATAGGGAAAGCTGGGCATAAGGAGAGTAATTTTGAGTTTCTTTTAATAATTAATGTTGAACCCTCGGAATGAGAATTTGAACCCCCCCCCCCAAAAAATGGGGGGTTCAAGTTCCGGGGACTTGATACCCTCAGGTATCAAGTTTCTTTCCCTAAATTTCTCACCAAACATTAGGGATTGGAACTTGACACCTCACGGATTCAAGTCCCCAACCTTTTTTTCCTCACCAAACACCCCCTTATAGGGTTTATTTCAAGCTAGGTGGTATTCTTGGGATCATGACTTTTTCCACAATATATACTGGGGTTTCATTAGCAGAAGTAGAGTGGGATTTCGAACACCATTCTCAAGAATAGTAAATTTTATCACTGATCTATGAAAGTTCAAATATTCAATTGAGTTACTGAACGTGATCGTGAGTCTGACTCATTATTAATTGAATTAACAAGTTATGTATGGCATGCTGACCATCTATTATACTCCTTTATTTTGGTTCAGTTCTAGTCAATACTTGAGCATAAGTCTAAATGAACTAGGCGTTGTCTCTGCAGGCTTGACTACCTGCCCAGAGTTATTTGATTTGATCTTTTCGTCCCTTCCTTCTCTACTAAAAGAATAGTAGACACAATTGTTTCTCATGTTATGTTAAAAAAGAGAATCAAGGGGTGCTTTATTGGTTATAGAACCCCATCCCAACGTAAAGTTTTGGGGCTCCAATTCTCATCTAACACAACCTTAGGTTGTGTTCCCCTCCTTCCAAAAAAAAGGGGGAATCTCATAAGGCTAGCCCTAGGGAGCATACTTACCTGCAGCCAAAAAGAAGAGTAAGTGGCCTGCACACTTTTTAGATGGGTGGTTTGGGTTAGTAAATCAATTTTGTTATTGTTAGACATGCATTACTAATGAGTTACTTGATTGAGGTGGTAAATTAGAGGAGAGGGAGAAGGTGAGTTAATGGGTGACACAGTGGACACTGCAAAAAGTGTCATATAATGCATAAGTAGTTAAAAATTATTAATTGATTCACAAGACTTTGTAGTGAATGCATATTCTCATATGCTTCGTTGTTCCCTCTTCTACATGGAGGTGCAAGATGATGTCTCTATATGATACTTTTGGTCAAAGAACTGCTCTGGTGGCTTTGAGGAATTGGTTATATTTGGTTCCGATGGATTTTGACATACCAATGTGAGTTGCTTACTTGAAATATGTGCTCTGAAATACTCTATTTTGATCTTTACTGTCAAAACACGCTCTTTTTTTTCTTATTAAATATCTTTCTTTATCATGTAGGGGGTTTAACCTCTAGATCATTTTGTCTGGAAGCATCATGACTTACAATGGGAATAAGTGCCATAACAACATCTTTCTACTTCAATAGAACAACAAAGAATGCTAAGAGAATGTTCCTTGCCAACATTCTTTATCTTATAGTGTTTATTTTAGGCTTATTTTTCAATGTGTCTCTAATAATTGACAGAGTAGTTTAAAAATGGATTTTGTTAAGGAAACTACTGATGAATCGTCAATGTTTGTACCAAAAAATAGGGATGCCAAAATCCAGAACCATGAGAAGAAACCTGCTAATGATACAAGAGTGTGGCTGCCTATTGCCTATGCCTCAGTTGTAACATTCCCTTTCCTTTGTGTTCCACCTTATGTAGATTCATAACATCTTATTTAACACTCCAATTCTCAATCACATTTAGTCCTAATTAAGTCGTCATTAATAGTCAATATAGTGGACAAGCTAGGGTTAGGGCATTACCGCCATCTTAGGGAGGATAAGAATTTAATTTACTTAACATAAATATTAGAGCACACTTTAGTTATATGAAAAGCAAATGTGCACACTTTGTACATTCCTAAATTGAAATGAAAGTTCAACAACCCAAAAATTTTACATTCTAATGGCTCTTGACTTTATGAAGTGTCACTGTGAGTTAGTTTAGACTTCATTGGCTGTCTCCTTGCCTCTCTGGTATTGTCTGGTGAGGGCTCCACAATTTCTTTACCTATAGACATAAAACATAAATATATTCAAATAATGAGCTAAAACTCAATACGTTTATTCCTATACTGTAAATATACAAATTCATTTTTTAGTGAGCACCTGCATTTCAATTCTTCTTAGTTCTAAATGAGAAAGAGAGATAATTATATTAAAACTATTGCCAGTTAGTATCTAAAAGTGGAACCCAAATTGATGAACTCACATGTACAATATGATCATTGCTTAGTTGCATACCTCCTAGTCCGATTGAAAAGTTGATAAATTCACTCAAACATAGACCTGTGCAGCCTAGCAAACTTTGCTTCGAACTCTTGCTTTGTTTGCTAGTAATCCTTAAGGATCCTTAACTTAGACTTAAGAAGTTAAGTAAGCACACTCACACTTTAAGGGAACTTAGAGAGAGAAAGTACAGAGAGAAAGAGTTTGGGAGAATGCTCCTGTATTGCACTTGAGTGCTTGGTGTACAAATATGCCTCCTTGGGAGTATATATATACATCCACCTTCTCAATGGACGGTGGTGATCTATTTGATCCTACGGCTAAGATCATTCATCCAGAATATTCTAAACAATTCTCTAACATACTGTACAACTTTACACTTGTGTAGAACATTATGGAACACTATAGAACATACTCTAGAGTAATCTAGAGAAATCCAGGGCATTCTAGAACAATCCGTGACATCCTCCCCCACCTAATCTGGTGATGTCATCATTGCCTTCTTGTCCTCATATGCTCATATCTGCTCCTTGAATTGCACAAGTGTTGAACAAACTCCCAGCTAGCCTCGCTTTCGGGTATACCTTTTCACTTGACAAGGAGTTCATGCATCGGTGGTTGGTTGGAATGCCTCACCACTCGATCGGCTAAGACTTCTTCAACTTCCTTGCCATGTTGCACCTTGATGCCCATAGGTGCCCCGCGTGAGATGCCCTTACTCGGATTCTCGTTGTCTCCATGATAAGGTTTAAGCAAGCTCACATGGAACACGGGGTGATACTTGATCTTTCGACGCAACTCCACTTTGTAAGCCTGCATCCCCACCTTACTAAGGATAGGGAAGGGTCCCAAATATCGTCGGATGGGACCCCAATGTCGTCCACTTAACCTTGCATGGCTATACATCTTGACAAGCACGAGGTCTTCCACTTGGAACTCCCTCGGACGCCTCTTCTTGTGGGCCCACTTCTTCATCTTCTTGGAGGCTTTCTCCAAGTAAGCTCATGTCACCCATACTTGATCATTCCAATCCTTGGCAAACTTGTAGGTGGGTGGACTTGGACCCTTGTATCCTGTGGCTAGAGAACTCAGGGTCAATGGTTGTTGCCCCATGAGAATCTTGAACAGACTCAAGCCCGTAGACTTGCTCTTTTGTAAGTTGAAGGAGAATTGGGTAACATTAAGCAACTTTGCCCAATCTCTTTGGTTGGCACTCACAAAGTGCCTCAAATAAAGCTCTAAGAGAGCATTGACCCTCTCGGTTTGTCCATCACTTTGTTGGTGAAAACTGGTGGACAAGTTTCGCTCAGACCCCATAAGCTTGAACAACTCGGTCCAAAAACATCCGATGAAGCGAATGTCCTGGTCATTCACAATGGATCGAGGCAAGCCCCAATATTTTACCACATGCTTGAAAAATAAGCGGCGGCTTGCTCAGTGGAACATTCCTTGGGTGCGGGAATGAATGTGGCATACTTGGAGTAACGATCCACTATGATGAACACCCAGTTGCATCCATCACTCGTGGTTAAGCCCACAATGAAGTCCATAGAAATACTCTCCCACGATCTGTCGAGAATGGGGAAAGGCTCTAAAAGTCCCGCGGGCGCTCCCTACTTTATCTTGTCTTATTGACACACAAGATAAGTCTTCACATAGGCTTCGACACCATCCTTCAAGTGAGGCCAATAGTAGGAATCTCCCACAAAGGCAAGTATATGGTGGACACTTGGATGACCCACCCACTTGCTGTCATGACACTCCTTCATGACTTCCCGCCTGAGGTTGTCACATGAAGGAACATAGATATGATCACCCTTAGTAAGGATCAAGCCAACTTCTGCCAAAAGTGCCTTGTCTTGCCTTCTTTAACAAGTTGGATTATAGTTTGGGTAAGAGAGTCATGTTGGAGCCCCTCCTTAATTCGGTCCCGTGGGTTGCTTTGAGGTTAGCTAATGTCGACAAGTTCACCCTTGTGACTCAAAGTGTCAGCCACTAAGTTGGCACGTCCCGGCTTATACTCCATGATATAGTTAAACTTCGCTAGAAAGCCTAGCCACCGAGCTTGCTTGGGAGTAAGCTTTTTTTGAGTTTGGAAGTAGCTTGTGGTGACGTTATTGGTCTTGATCATAAACTTGCTCCTGAGCAAGTAATGTCTCCAAGTACGAAGACAGTATATCACCGCAGTCATCTCCTTTTCTTGGACTGTGTATCGCCTCTCGGTGCCATTAAGCTTCCGGCTTTCAAAGGCAATAGGATGATCATCTTGCATCAAGACACCACCAATGGCGAACTCAGAAGCATCCGTATATAGCTCAAAAGGCTTGTTGAGGTCGGGGAGAAAGAGAACGGGCTCCTCGATGCTAGCTTTCTTCAAGGCATCAAAGGCATGTTGGCACTCTTGGCTCCATGTCCATCATCTTCCTTTCTTCAACAGGTCGGTGAGAGGAGCGACTATTGCGGAATAGCCCTTGATGAACTATCGGTAGTAGTTCACCAAGCCAAGCAAAGATCTTAACTCAGTGACTTTCATTGGTGGATCCTATTCAAAGATGGCCTTGATCTTTGTCGGGTCCATGCCTAGCTTGCCCTTGCCAATAACGTGGCCTACGAAAGGTACCTTTTCTTGTACGAAGGAGCGCTTCTCTTTTTAACATAAAGTTGGCTGTCCCTCAAAGTTTGAAAGACTTCCCGCAAGTGTCCCACATGCTCCTCCAAGGACTTGCTATAGATGATAATGCCATCTAGATAAACAACCATGAAGCGATCAAGTAAAGGAGCAAGTACTTTATTCATGAGGGTATAAAATGTGGTCGATGCATTTGTGAGGCCAATGGGCATGACAAAGAACTCATACGAACCATAACGTGTCATCGATAGTACCCACTCCTCATATCAAGCTTGGTAAAGTACCTTGCATCTCCAAGTTGATCAAATAAGTCATCGATGCAAAGGATGGGATACTTGTTCTTGATGGTGATCTTGTCAAGTGCCCGATAGTTGATGAATAGACGAAGAGAACCATCATGCTTATTTTGGAACAATACCGGTGCACCATAAGGAGATTTAGAGGGACCTATGTAACCTGCATCAAGTAGCTCATTCAATTGTCTCCTTAGCTCCTCGAGCTCCGGAGGTGCCATACGGTAAGGAGGAAATGCGAATGGCTTAGCCCCCGACTCCAACTCGATAACATGGTCGACTTCCCCTCTTGGAGGAAGTCTCTTTGGTAACTCAGCGGGCATGACGTCTTTAAACACACCACGCACCTTTTGGATGGCCTTGGGTGCTTGAACTTCCTTGGGTTCCTCCTCCATCTTAAGAGTAGCAAGGAAGGTTGGCTCCTTCTTCTTGAGCCCCTTAGAAAACTGAAGCGCAAAGAGCATGTTGCCTTCATCGATGCCCCTCTTCACAGGGACATTACAAGGTTGCCCTGTCTCCGTGATGCACAAGGTGTCGGTGTAAGGTACTAAGTGTGCCTTCACCGTATCAAGGAAGTCAATGCCCAAATAGAATTTCTTATCGTCTACGGGACCAACGGTGATATCGACCTTACCTTTCCACTGGCCGATTTGGATCGGGTGCCCCGAGCAACACCATGGATAGGAAGGCTCTTAGCATTGACTCCCTTCTCATATCCCCCCTCCTTGGTGTAGGAGAGACCAACACCATCGGCAAGCTCCTTGGCCATATAGACCGTGTTGGCTCCCATATCCAACAATGCTTGGAGAGGCTTGCCATTGATAAGGGTCTCCACTTACATGCGTCTACGAGGTTGTTTCTCTACCTTTGCGTGGATGGCATTGAGTAACTTGAGGGAGGCGATCTGCCTCTCCTCTTTCTCTTCTTCAGCTTCGACAAGAGCGGCAAGCTTACCCTTCTTGGGACATTCGATGACCCGGTGGGGTCCATTGCATAGGAAGCATGAGTACTTCCTTGGTGCTTCATCCTTTTTGCCCTTTCCGTTGTCTTTAAATGTAAAGGGTTTGTCCCACTTGGGGGACTTGTCCCGGTCTCCCCCACCTTTGTCGTTGTTACTTATCTTCTTGTTTTGTCCCTTGGAGGACTCCTTTTTTAACTTGACTAAGGTCTCGGCAGCAACGATTGCAAAGGTGAGGTCTTGCACACCACGCCTCTGAAGCTCCATCTTGGCCCACCCACATAGGCCATCAAGGAAGTAAAAGAGTGCATCTTGCTCCCCCCTGCTTGGGATTTCAAGATAAGCTCTTGGAACTCCCTGATGCACACCCGAACGTGACCCTCCTTGGGTTTGAGGTGTCTTAGCTTAGCCCTTGCTTCATTTTCGGCATCCATGGGATAGAATTGCTTCTTGAGTTCCCTCTTGAATCCATCCCAGTGATGATGGGATTGGATCCTCGGTTGACATCGTAACACCTACGACGCCACCAAACAAGAGCTATATCTTTGAGAGAGAAGGAAGGATGGTTTACCTTTTGCCCTTCATCGGTGATGCCTACTGCTCTAAAGTAGGCTGAAGTTGTTAATCTCTGTAGCATTCCTCGCCCCATTGTATGTTGGGGTTTAGAGCGCATTTGCCTTCGGGGTGGTGGATACTTGCCCCGATCAACTGTTGCCCATGTTGGTTACCGCAGTCATGCACAACTTGAGTTGGACCTCCAAGGCTCCGATCCTAGCCTTGTGTGCGTCCACCTCGGTCTTGTAGGCGGCCACCTCGGCCCCTACAAGCTTGAAGTTTGGCATCGTTGGATGCCCAAAGGGTTTGGCCTCCTCACTGACATTGTTTGCTAAGGATTTCACCACCTCCTGCATCTCTACACGGAATTCTTTGAAGTCCCCCGTGGACTCAAGCTCCTCGATGCGTTTCTGCATGTCATGCACCCTAACCGTGAGGTCCGATATGGAGTGATTAATCTCTGCAAGCTTGCCATCTGCAAGGACCGATAAGTCCTTGTTCTTAGCCTTGCCCTTTTTCCCTCCTTGTTAAGGGTTGCCAGCATCGGTGACACTTTAAGTCATGATCTCCCAACTTAAGCCTTGCTCTGATACCAACTGTCATGGGTTGACAAATTCACTCAAATTTAAACCTGTGCAGCCCAGCAAACTTTGTTTGGAACTCTTGTTTTGTTTGCTAATAAGCCTTAAGGATGCTTAACTTAGACTTGAGAAGCTAAGTAAGCACACTCACACTCTAAGGGAACTTAGAGAGAGAAAGTAGAGAGAGAAAAAGTTTTGGGGAATGCTCTTGTATTGCACTTGAATGCTTGGTGTACAAATGAGCCAACCATGAGGATATATATACATATCCACCTCCTCAATGGACGGTAGAGATCTATTTGATCATATGGCTAAGATCGTTCATCCAGAATATTCTATACAATTCTCTAAAATATTACACAACTCTATAATTGTGTAGAACATTATGAACACTCTAGAACATACTCTAAAGTAATCTAAAGAAATCCAGGGCATTCTAGAGTAGTCCGTGACATAAAGCATTGCGTCTGAGGTGATGGGCCTAAGCCTTGATAATTGATAACTATTGGGTCTATCTGATTATGTTGCAAAATAATTCTCGAAAATGATTCATTAAATACTTGTATATTATGGTGTTTTGGTATTTATAAAAGACATGTGAATTTTTGAAGGGTACATGCAGTAAATTCCTATTTAAAGTCCTTACTTAATTTGGTAATGTCTTAATAGAGGTGTTCATGTTGTATGCGTGAAACTAACATATTTGATCTTGTCTCAAGCTAATTAAATAATAACTCAAAATTTAGATTGACAAGATTATTATTTTTTTAAGAATAAAGCATGTACAAGATAATTGCTTTGGCTCATTAAGATTTACACTCTCACTTGCTTAACTTTTCACTTGATAAACAAAAACATCATAAGGAGCTTAATTAATAGCCTATACTTATCCTCACCTATTATTTTCAATCTCTTGTTAGATTACCACAAATGAAGTAAGAAAATTTCACTAAATCATGAATCAAAGCCCAAACCCAATCTCAATCTCATATTCAAAATATAACCTAACTTTCTAGTTGATCTTAATGTTGCCAATCACTTATTTATTTTAAAAAATTCAAACCCCCCTCTTTTTTAATTTAATTTTCTTTCTTCCCTCATCTTCAATCTGAAGCCCTCCCCTTCTTTTCTTCTTCTCTTTAATGGCAAGAATCCCACAAACACATACTCAACTCCTAATTTCATTCAAAACATCGCAAAGTTCTTTAAAATTCAATATATTCAACCTACATAGGCATTCAATTCACAACCCACACTCAAACCTCATCCTTTCACGAATACCCACAAACCTTCATACATTACAATCCTAAAAATTACCCATGTTAAACTCTAAATAAACACAGACTTGTACTTATCTAAATTAGAAAAGCATATTTACTAAAAAAAACTAAGAATTAAAAATGGTGAAACAATTGAAGGGGAACTTAGGGTTCACCTTTCCAACACTAGATATGTCAATGCAAGTGAAAGTGGGAGGAGGTGTTAGCGGCAGCACAACAACCAACGACGGGCAGTAGCACAGTGGGGTTGGGCAGGGACTTGTACTAAGTAGGGGCATTGCTGGGGGTTAGGGGGGAGGGACATGTGAAGGTAGAAAAGGGTTAGGTGTCTACATGGAAAAGTAGGAAAAAAAAGAGAGGGAATGTTTACTTAATTAAATCAATTTCGGTCCAATCTTACATCATGGTATAGATGTTTCTTGTATTTTTAGCATCTTTTGTTTTGTGACTTCATAGATTAGCTTGGAGGAGCTTATAAGTTCCTTCTCATTGTGTAATAGATATTTTTGTATTCAATTTTTTGTTTATTCATATTATTGTTTTATTTACATAGCATAGCTAAAAAAATAAATAAATTATAATAAGTATTCTTAATTATTATTTTTCGTGAACAATATCATTTTTAATAATCACTTTTTGGTATTTATTTAGAGATTGAACGATTTTATACGAAGAACTATTGAATCTTATTTCAAGGTCACTTTGTAACCGCAACCTACAGTTGCATGAATAAGCATTTGAAATGCAAGGCTAAGCCTTGTTAAATTGAAATTAATTAAGAAATTAACATAGGTTAGGTTGGGGCTATTACATCTTTAATTCTTTAACAATAAGTTATAAAATGTGAATATTTTCATTTTGATCTTTCATAATTTTATTTTATTGTTGCTTTCCTTCATACAAGGAGATAACAACAATTTTGTTATTCTGGCAAGTTTACATGAAGGTTTCTAGCCTATGTTGGTGTTCCTATCCTTTGGTATGTGTAAATTATACTACCAAATGCCATTGCAATGGAATAGTAATCATACACCTCCCGCGAGTTTTATGTGAAATTTTTTTTAATAACCCTCATCTTTTTACCTAATTCTACAGCCTCCTTATTGCTTGAAAATATGGTCATGTATAAATAAAAATCTGGCTAAATCACATTGTAGTAATAGATGGATGAAGATGCCCTTACTTTTATAAAAAAGGGAACGATGACCTAATTTTTTGTTGCTTGATTACTAAACACCCTGTCCAATCATCACTCTCTCCCTTTCTTTCTGTTCTGCCAGTCAAAGTTTCAACCACACTAATCTTTTCCCTTAAAAACTAATTTGAAACCCTAAAAATGTGGGCATGCAAGAGTTTTAGAAGTAGTTGTGCAAAATTTGGAAGAATCGGTGCAAGATGGAAGTGTTACTTCATTTGGAAAATGTTGAGGTTGAAGAGTTCATGATTAGTGGAGGAAACTAGTAATCTTTTTCAATTGAAGTTAGAAATTTAAAATTTTTTGCACGTGTAAAGTTTTATTTTGTTTGGAAAATGCTAGTATATGAGAAAATGAGCAAATTGTGAGTTTATAATGTCTATTGGTCATTGACATGGGTTCCTCTATTTTGATACGAATTGTAAAACCAGGGATTACTTTGTGATCTTTTGTTAAGTAGAAAGTTGTACACTGATAATGCATAGTTTGAAATGCAAGAACTTTATATACATGATTGACATAAGGTGATAATTCAAAATACGAAGTTAAGGGTTGTGTATGCTTGGCTAATGTGAGAAGCTAACGATTGAAGATATTTGATGTAATCAACTCATGTTGTTAATGATTATTCACTAATGAAGTGTAGCTAATGCCAATTTTTATTTTATAATCTTTTTGGTTTTAGATTGTTTCCCAAATTGGGTAGAGGGACACCGAGTTTAAAGTTGTATTTAGATATAAACAGCGAAGGTATTTTTTTTGGTTTTAGATTGTTTCCCAAATTGGGTAGAGGGACACCGAGTTTAAAGTTGTATTTGGATATAAACAGCGAAGGTATATTGGTCATTGAAAGGATAAAGATAAGTATGGGAGTGATTAAGCTACAAAGGATTGCCTAAGAGTCTTTTGAGAAAGCACAAATAGGCAAAAGTTATCCTCGATGTTTCTTTATTTTCTTATGCCCTCTAAATAACTTAAAATAGAGACTGCTTATTAATTATGAAAACTAGTTGCTAGACTTGTATAATGCGTGGTAGACATCTATAAGGAAACATACTCCTTTTTTTCGTTGTTGATAAAGGCAAACCAACTATAATTGGAGACATAGTTAAACATATTGGTAGGGAGTAGAATAAGGCTGTGAATAGGGATGCAAATAGGGAAGGGAATGGGAATAGGAATGGCAATATGGAAGGCAATATGCAAGGGGGTATTTCTAAAGTGCTTGATTAGACTCAAGGGCATCTAAGCGATGATGATGAGAGTATATAGAATGACATAAGGGTTTCATTTTATATAGTTCAAGTTTCAGCTCAATTAAGGAAAAAGCATAGTTCATTCCCTTCATTCAAGGTTATGTTGAATATAAATGGTAGATAGCTTATTAACACCAATCCAAACCCAACCCTACCTCGTATGTAAATAGTTAGGCTTGCTAACCTTTAGCAAAGGATGATAAAGGGAATAGGATTATGATTGAAGATGAGCACATTCTACTTAAGGTTGAGAAATGGAACAACATTATGATTCAAGATGAGCATCTCCAACGTAGGATTAACTTATAGGTTCATAAGGGTAAAGGCTTTATCGTCTCATTGGAGATGTGAAATGTTTTGATGGATTTGAGGATAATGATAATTTAGAAGATGAGAGTGCATTTGATTATAAAGGCAATGCCTAACATGATGGGAGTTAAATGAGGAAAAAGGTAATGGACCTGACTATAGTGTTGATAAGGAGAATTCATTTGAGCATAATAGCGAGGATGAGGTAGACAAATATGTAAGGATGAATGGTAAGGCACAATGTGGGAGGTGTACTTCACCAATGGGACATGCTTGAGGATAAAAACCAATTCCTTGATGTGTTTAAAGACTATGTGGTGCAGGAGCGCGTCTATGTGAACAACATAAAAAGTAAGGGAAAGAGATTTACTTCTTTTTATAAGGGGGATGACTATCAATGGAGAATTTATGCTTCTCCTTTGCTAGATGGTGTTACTTACATGACTAAAACAATTTCTAGCAAGCATTCATGTGCTAAGGCTTAACATAATCCTACAACCTTAGCAGCTTGGATAGCCAAAACGTTGTATGAGTAATTAGGGCTCATCCTTCTATGTTAATTATATCTATGGGTAAGACACTAATAAGGAGGCATGGAGTAGTTAGAGGCTTGTTGGTTGTGGGATAAGGTCCAGAAGAATGATATTGAACATGATTGAGAAGAGACATGAGGAAGGTTATAAGAGCTTGCTAAAGTATTCGGAAATGTTAAAGGTTGTAAACCTAGTTCAATCACATACTTTAAATGGAAACAACTAGAAACGATAGGAGAGAGGCCAGTGTTCAAAAGATTGTTCTTGTGTTATAATTCTTGCAAGGAGGAATTTTAAAGTGTTATAGGAAATTGCTTGGCCTGAATGGGTGCTATCTGAAGTAACCTTATTAGGGCACTCTCCTAATTGCTTGTGGTCTAGATGGTGATAGTCATGGTTTCCCAATTATATTAGTCGTGTTTGATGAAGAAAGGAAGACTATTGGGTCTAGTTCTTCAATGCTTTGAGAGGAGTTCTTCGTGAAGACCACATGGTTGATTACACTTTCACAGGAAACATATGTAAGGTATCAATTTCTATCCATTGAAGTTAATTAATTGGTTTAAGCATGATTGACATTGATTGCATACATTTTGATCCATTTGTAGGGCATAATTATTGCAATTAAGTGCATGTTTCGAAAAACCACTTGGAGGATATGTGGTCCATTTTAAGAGGAACTTTCTCAAAGCATTCCAAGGTCTAAAGCTCAAAGCCTTGATAATAAGAGTTTCTAATGCGTACAATGCATTGAAGCCATATGAAGGCCATGGAAGTCGTTTATAAGATAAGTCCAACAGCTCACTATTGGTTGCATGATAAACCTAAGCACTTGTGTAGGCAAGTAGTTGTGTTTAATCAATTGAAATTACATATTTAGTAAACTAAAACTAAAATTATTGTAACTTTAATAAACTAAAATAGTATCCAAAAACTAAAATATGCATGCAAGTTTAATACATATTTATTGTTCACTAAAGCAGGCATCTTTTTTAAACCACCACACAATCAAATGACAATACCACCAACTTTATGGAGACTTTGAACAATGTTATGAATATGGCAAGAGACAAGCCTACCTATAGTCTTCTTGAGGGAATTTCATCAACATTAATTGAGTGGTTTGGTAATAAGAGAACGACAGTTGCTAACTGAAAAGGCAGGGTTACACCTAGTGTGAAACAGATCTTAACTACTTATTAGAAGGATTGATAGGGATTCTCTCTACAAGGTTATGTAGCTATGATATTTGCAATAGCTAAGGGAAACTATAGGCAGATCATAGGAATTCTATGTAAACATGAGGTTACAACTTTGCTGTTCTTGAATGAGAATTTGGAAGAATGACTGTATGAAGCTTATACGTAGAAATATTCACAGCTTTATATGAATTGGAAATTTACCTTGTCAAAGACCCTAACTCTTGGCCTAAAATGCTAACCATCTTTACCAATGTCCCAAACAAACAATAAGAAAAGAGACATGCCACCTAAGGATAGCAGGAAAGGATGGAATGATGGTAGGGAAAGGAAAAAGCCAGCCACAATTAGGTGCAAGAATTGTATAGATTTGCACTATAATTTAGCTAGTTGTCCACTGTTAAGGAAGAAGCCTGGGATAAGAAAGCCTAGACCTAAGTCAAAAACACAAGAGGCCGGCTAATTAGCATTCTATCATATCTGAAGTTGGGGCTTCAAGAACGTGGAGTATGTTTGTCTTAACTATAGAGCTAGGCCTTCAAATTTAGAGCCCTCTATAGCAACAACTTCATCTCCAAGGAGTTTTGTTTGAAGCTCAAAAAGCTACGTCAAAGGTGAAAATAAGAAGTCAAAGCCTATCTCAACCTCTGACCATCAGAGACTCCAGCACCATAATTGCAGCCCCTTCTTCATCACAACCCCTATGAAGTAACACTACAAACCATAGCCTACATCCAAGAAATAAAAGGTAGTGCATTTCAGTTAGTACAACAAGGTAATTTAAGTCATAAACTAAACCCATAGAAGAAGATTGTATTTATTTAGAATTAAATCAGATCTTTGCATTGATTCATAGTTTAGCCTATTGAATTGGCATGTTTTGTTGCTTGTGGATGACATTTGTTTTTGCATGGGACAACTAACTTTTGGTGGTTGTGAATGATGTATGTTTTTTTTGGGTGGGTGGTGAGTTCACTTATGTAGGTTGGTGATGATATATTTAAGTAGCTGACCGTATGTATGAAAACAGCTTTCACTACTTGTTAACAAGTAAATTAGCTAGTACATTTCTTGATTGGCAAGACAAATGTGTACTCAGAGACCCTTAGTCCTTTTTGGTATAAACAACTTTGTATGCTTGCTTTAAGTACATCAACTCTTATCATTACTGTTGCTACTATTATAACATTAATTAGGCTTTGATTCCTTTGTAATACATAACTTCTACAATGCTTTCATCAATCATGCTTCATGTCAAGGAAATGTGACCGAGGACAACTACAACTTGAAGCAATAATTCATATTGTATCAAAGCATTCCATTCATTACGATAACAAACAATACAACGTTTTGACCATGTCATGGCCTTCTAAAACAAGCGACATTTGTGGCACCATTTCTAGTCCTTCCGAAAGACCTTTCCTGACATTCACAACTCAAGCACAAGCTTTGGTAGCTAAAATAACATCTAAAACAAAGAAGATTAATATGCTTGATAAGATAATCACCCTAACTACATCATATATCCCTCATAAAATTGCTTCGAATTTATCGCTCTCTTTTATTATCTCATTGTAGATGCTTATTGGATGCTACTTTACCTCTTTCAATTCATTGATTCTCATCAACTGTTTGCTTCCCACACTCATGGCATATTTGTCTTCCTCTTGCTGCTTTCCCAAATGCATTGCCTTCTTCCTCTATCCAAAACATGAAAGTCGCACATTTCACTCAACCATAACATGGATTCATGAGTTCTTGTCAGATCTAGAAACGAGATAATCCATTTTAGATGGTACCCTACATTTGGGATAATTAACTTTTCGTTTTGAAGCCTGATGAGACCCATAGCTTGAACTCCCATCCATGGACACAACTAATACACAAAGTGTAATTAATTTGACAATAATTATTTAATCATCTTAAAATTTATTAATTGTATACGATTCTCAACCGGCAACCCATAATTTCCCCAACAATTTAATGAAATAAGTTAAGGAGGATTACTTAGTGTTTTGAGTTTAAGATATATCAAGCTTACCTTGATAGAAAGTGGAAAGAAAATTAACTTACCTTCCTCCAATGCATAACAACAATAAATTCAAACTCTTTAATGGTGGAATTTTTTAGAAAGACAATTAATGCAAAATAGTGAAATTGGATCTCAATGAATAAAGGAATTGATACAAAGAGGAAGGAACAGATAGAAAGAGGAAAGAAAATATAAGTTTTCCATTGATTTTCCCTTTTTTGGTTGACCTTTGACTTTATTATTTGGTTTGATAATCTACACTTATATTATTAGGAATAAAATATTACATATTGTATTATGTGATAAATATGTTTCCTAAACAAACTCTTGTAGGCTTTCTCTTACGTAAGCTAGCCCTAGAATCTCTTGTATATAAAAACTCTTTGTAACACTTTGCAGATAATCAAGGAAAATCAAAGAGAAGTCACGGCACATACACAGCCACGATTTTTTATATTTTTCTATATGGTATCAGAGTCATGACTGGGGGAAGGAGATTTATAATTGAACCTCAGTCTCCCTACTATTTACACCCGCCTGAGGGGTTAGGAGTTGCTATCACTTCGGTCATATTCAACGAGAAAAATTATAACTTGTGGAGGAAAGCGGTACGAACTGCATTAAAATCAAAAAATAAGTTAGGATTCATAGATGGGACTCTAAGCAAGCCAGAATCAAAAACGGAGGAAGGTCGAAGAGAATTGGAAGCATGGGAGATGGTTAATTCCATGATTTATTTGTGGATTATTAATGTTATCGATTCGAAGCTGCATATGAGCGTGGCTTATGCTGAAACAGCCCGGGTTATGTGGGAGAACCTAGCAGAGGGTTATGTTGTTGCAAACACACTGAAAACTCACCAACTAAAATCCAACCTTGCTTCTTGCAAATAAGGAGGGTTGAAGGTTGTTGAATTTTATTCTAAGCTGATGGGATTGTGGACTGAATTAGAAAGTTTCGTCAAGCTTCCACACGGCACCTGCGGTAAGTGTGAGTGTGAAGTCGAGAACAAAGTCGTCAAGATGGTCGAGGAAGAAAGGACCCATCAGTTTTTAATGGGGTTAAATGATGAGTCCTACTCGGGTGTACGTAGACAAATTCTAGCTCGAGATCCTCTTCCTTCACTTGATACAATTTTTAACATAATACAACAAGAGGAGAACCACAAACGTATTATGATGAACCGAGATCATCGAGCTGAAAATTTTATAGCTTTTGCGGCAAGGGAGCGGATCCATAAACACGAGAGACCGACTTGTGGGCATTGCGGCAAATACGGACACGACGAGGCCACTTGTTACGAGCTAATTGGATACCCCGCAGGCTGGAGCACCAGAAGAAGAGGTCGTGGTGGCCAAGCTAGTTGTGGTGGCCGAGGTGGTAGAACTACAGCAGGACGGGGTCGCGGGACTGCACACGAGATAGCCCATGCCGCAGTCTCTCGGTTTGAAGCAATGGAAGATAATCACATTCCTGGGCTAGAGCAGCAGACAATAAGTATTCCGGGACTGAGTGCGGAACAAGTTCAAAAGTTAGTCAGCCTCATAAAGACACCGAAAAATGGTAATGATAGACTCTCAGGTGAGATTCCTTGGATGTTTGATAGTGGCGCTTCTTTCCACATGACAGGAAGTTCACAAGTTTTGCAAAGGGGCGAAAAGACCGTGCCTATATCTATAGGATTACCTAATGGAGCCACGAGTGTTGCAACTCATCAAGGCTCAGACACTGTGGGTGACCAACTGACATTGCATAACGTCCTTTATGTTTCTTCCTTACAATGCAATTTAATATCAATTGCTAAATTATGCAAAGATATGAGATGCTTAGTGACTTTTTCTGATGATGATTGTGTGCTACAGGACCATACTTTGAGGACTTTGATTGGTGCGGGTAAGCAACTGGGAGGAGTCTCTTACTACAAGGAAGGCTCATTGGGGACGATTCAAGTCAATAGCGTCAGAGAGAGCAGTTTGCGGCATAAACGTTTGGGACATCCATCAAGTGAAGTGTTATCTTTCCTCCCTAGTAGTTTAGGAATTTATTTTAGTAACGACAATGAAGTGTGTGAAATTTGTTTTAGAGCAAATCAAACTCGAAATAAGTTTATTCTTAGTCCAAATAAAGCTGAAAGTGTTTTTGAGCTTATTCATTGTGACATATGGGGTCCATATAAAATTCCAGCCTTTACCGGTGCACATTATTTTCTGACAATTGTGGATGATGCTAGTCGGGCCACATGGGTTTATTTGATGCGTGAAAAGGGGGAAACAAGTGAACTTTTAATGAGTTTCATTCTTATGACCAAAAATCAATTCGGGAAAAACGTTAAAGTCGTAAGGAGTGATAATGGATCTGAATTCACATCGAATCCAATGAAAGTGTTTTATCAGGAACCAGCAATTTTGCGTCAAAGTAGTTGGGTCGATACACCCCAACAGAATGGGAGGGTAAAGAGAAAAAATCGTCATGTTTTGAATGTCGCTTGAGCCCTTTTGTTCCAAGCAAATTTACCTAAAAGTTTTTGGGGGAAATGTGTGCTTATGGAAGCTCACTTAACAAATAGAACCCCTAGCAAATTGTTGTTGGGAAAGACACCCTACGAGGTTATCTATGGTCAAACACCCTCGTACGGCCATATTTGAGTTTTTGGGACTCTTTGCTTTGCTCGTAACAAATTAACGACCAAAGACAAGCTCGAATCTCGAAGTAGAAAGTGTTTGTTTGTGGGTTATCCTCTTAGACATAAGGGTTGGAGGCTTTATGATTTAGAAAATCATGAATTTTTTATAAGCCGAGATGTTGTATTCCACGAACATATTTATCCCCTTATGGAAAGTGAAAATAAGCATGAAGACATGAGCAGCCCACTTAAAAATGGAGGAGACGTGTTTGATGATGGGTGGTCTGAGGTAAAGGAGAGCGCCTTGGCCCAAACTGAAGATGAAGCATCGGGCCCAACCAATTCCCTACAGGGGCCAGCAGTAATGCAACAGGTGGAGGAAGTTGGGCTGGCCCAGGACAATGTAGGCACGCCACTTGCAGAACTCGGGCAACTCAGCCCAACTCGGCATGATCCAAGCATAAGCCCAGGTGGAGTTCCGGGACCAACCCGGCCCAGCAAGCGTCCAACTCAGTTCGATGATTACTTATACTATAGTGCTCGTCCTAGTGACCTAATCATTGACTCCTCCATTACTACTTCACCTCAACAGAATTCCTTAGGTACGCATTATCCTATAGCTAACTATGTGTCGTTTAAAATATTTACTGAATCTCATAACAATTTTCTAGCTGCCTTAACAAAAATTGTGGAGCCCAAGCATTTCGAGGAAGTAGCTAAAGACCTACTGTGGCGAACGGCAATGGACGAAGAGATCCGTGCGTTGCAAGAAAATAACACGTGGATAGTGGAAGATCTACCTCTAGACAAGAAACCCATTAGTTGCAAATGGGTTGATCGAGTGAAGTACAATTCTGATGGAAGTGTCGAGAGATACAAAGCACGATTGGTGATTCGTGGAGACTATCAGGTTGAAGGTTTTAACTACAACGAAACCTTTGCACCTGTCGCCAAAATGGCAAGCATAAGGTGTTTTCTGTTCGTAGCAGTTGCAAAAGGTTGGGAATTGTATCAAATGGATGTCAACAATGCTTTTCTGCATGGAGACCTGGAAGAAGAGGTATTTATGAAAATGCCACCTAGTTTTGCAACCCATGATTCAAACAAGGTATGTCTCCTAAAGAGGTCATTGTATGAACTCCGCCAAGCACCTCGACAGTGGTTTGCAAAACTATCTTCCAAGCTATGTGAGTATGGTTTTGTACGATCATATGCGAACTATTCCTTATTTGTTTACCGAAAGGGAGGCATATTCATGGCATTGTTAGTTTATGTGGATGACATTGTTCTTACAAGCAATGACACTCAAGCTACTCAGAGTTTCAAGAGCTATCTTCACGCTTGTTTCAGCATAAAGGATCTCGACACCTTAAAATATTTCCTTGGTATTGAGGTTGCTAAAGGACTTGAAGTGATGTTTTTATGTCAAAGAAAGTAGGTAATTGATGAGTGTGGATTGTTAGGGGTAAACCAGCTAATTTCCCTATTTAAAAAAATCACAAATTAGCCATGGCCACATGAAGACTATTGAATGATGCAACCAGGTATCGTAGGTTGATAGGAAGACTCATCTATCTTACTATTACACAACCTAAACTCACCTATGCAGTCCACATCTTGTCTCAGTTTATGTAAATTCCCAAAGAGGAGCACATGGAGGCAGCTCGTTGTGTTATTCGCTACCTTAAGGGTAGTGCGGGATGGGGCATTTTTCTTTTAGCTAAAAACAATCTCTAACTTTATGGTTTTTGTGATTCAGATTAGGGAGTCTACCCTCTCTCTAGACGTTCGTTGGCAGGTTATTATGTATCTTTTGGGGGATCTCCTATTTCCTAGAAGACCAAGAAACAGGCCACTGTCTCTAGATTGTCCGCCGAAGCCGAATACAGGGCTATGGCTACAACCACTAGCGAACTACTGTGGATAAGAAGTTTTCTAACTTCTTTAGGCATATTTCTGGAACAACCTATGAAATTATTTTGTGATAGTCAGGCAGCCCTGCATATAACCAAAAATCTAGTGTTTCATAAAAGGACCAAGCATATAGAGATGGATTGTCATTTTGTTCGAGAGAAACTTATTGAAGGGCTCCTGACACTCATGCATGTCACTTCGCAGCACCAACCTGCAGACATCTTCACTAAAGCACTGGGAAAGAAGCAGTTTCAATATCTCAAAAGCAAGTTGGGCATGGTCAACCTATATGCTCCAACTTGAGGGGGAGTATTAGGAATAAAATATTACATATTGTATTATGTGATAAATATGTTTCCTAAACAAACTCTTGTAGCCTTTCTCTTACATATGCTAGCCCTAGAATCTCTTGTATATAAAAACTCTTTGTAACACTTTGCAGATGATCAAGGAAAATCAGAGAGAAGTCACAGCACATGCACAGCCACGATTTTTGACAATTCTTGTTTCATCCTTTTCTTTATTTTTCTACATATATCAACATTTTTTTGAGTAGGCTTCAATCTTCAATGTATGCTAGCTCAGGTAGGTTACATAATATGGAAAGGTACTTTGGTTCCTTTCCTACATCTCACCGAAATCTACACTTATATCAACAATTTTTTTCCATAGTCAGGTAGGTTGCATAATTAGGTGAAAGGTGATGGGAAACTTAGGGGACGAATATGATAACAATCCCATTACAATGTGATGGTATTTTGAGTAGGCTTCAATCTTCAATATATGCTAGCTGTTGTGAGTATCATGGTTATTATTTCAAGTGTTTTGTGTATTATGCTTTATATGATACCTATTAGGATAAAGCTCATATTTCGTTTTGTTGGAATAATAACAGGTTGTAGTATTGTTTGCATATGGATCTTATTAAATCATAATTAAAGTTCCTCACATGATTGAACATTATATGTTGATACTCTATGCATACTCTGCTCTGTCAATATTCAGGCTATGCCTCATAAATTGTCCTATACAAGGCCAAGCAATGTTGTTCGAACTGCAGCGCACTTGAAACAACCTTTGTGTCTAGATGT
>JACYFF010031952.1:36410377-36472877 GCA_017589665.1 Selenicereus undatus | reverse complement strand
CCAAAAAAAAATATCAACTTCAACCTACCTCAACCCACCTCAACCTACTTCAATCTGCTTCACCCTTTACCCACCTAATTTATCCACGAAAACAACAGGCCCTAAATCTCATATGATACTTTACAAATTATTAAAATTATGAATGGGGTGGGTTGAAGTTGGTTGAAGTTGGTTGAAGTAGGTTGAGATAGGTTGAAGTGGGTTGAAATTGGTATTTTTTTTTTCAAGTGGGTTGAAGTAGGTTGAAATGGGTTGAAGTATGTTGAAGTAGGTTGAAGTGGGTAATTGTGGATTGACCTACGAAAAGAACAGGCCCTTAAACATGGTTTAACCTTGATTTCTTTGTGTGTGGGGGGGGGTCGTACACATCCCAAAGTTTCCCCCCATGGCCTGAAAACCAGATCATACTCACTTTTGCTATGCTTAAACTAAGTCAGAAAACCAGGCTGAAAACAGCCATGAACCCGGTTTAGTGAACCCAGTTTATCTAGCCTTCAACCGTGGGTTTACCCAACTTCAGCTAGAGTGGCACACTCTTCAAGGCATGGCACACGCCCCTAAGCTTCAATCATGGGCTGCAACCTTGGGAAGAATGGCCAATAGGGAGCAAGCTGTAAATAAATATGTCTCTTGCATCCCATTGGTTAGCCAAAAAGGGAACTTTGCTTTACGGTTGGCCAATTGCATTTCAGCTAGAATTCTGGTTGTATAAGCTTAAGTTTGAGCTAATTACAAATTAATAAACATTAGTCTTGCTTTTCTTAATGCTTTGGATGTATTTAGATTAGCTTTAAACTTGTTTTGTACACAGCTAGTCCTAACCGTATGTATTAGCTTAATTAAGACCTTTCCTTCCTAGTAAGGAAAGCTCTAGGTGTGTGCTTGCTTGCTAGTATGGTTGCTAGGCATGTAACAAAAGGAGCACATGGCCCCCTTGCTAGTTCATAACATACTTTGAATGAAATTTCAGTTTGAGAGCTTTCTAGCTTTCTCTCTTCAAACACTTCACTTGTTTATCCTTAATTTGGTCGATTAAGGTGGTGATTAAGTATGTCCTAAGCTTTGTTTAAGTGGTGTTTCTGTATCTTAATCAAAGATAAACTTGTGTTTGGTGGTGATTTTGTATCCAAACATTGAGTTTAGTTCTATCTATTTCACTCTTCGTCTACACAGTTTCAATGGAGATAAAAGTGAGTTTGCTAGCTTAATCATAAGTTGGTGAATTCTAACTTTGATTCTCTTTCAATCCCATGCATTCACAAGCCTTCATACATCCATTATATTGGTCAACCAAAGCTAAGGCTACCCCCCTTGGTCTAGCTTCCACCCCAAACACAAATCCAAACTCAAACCGTTAAACTTGCCAAATTCAGTCGTGCCAGGCAGAACTTCAGCACGGCCATACCATGTCCTTAGGCATGACCGTGCCACCTCTGTGCTGTTTTGTTTCACTTGTTTAAGTCGTGAGCTTGGTGGGTTTTAGCTAGATTTCCTTCTATCCTTTATACATACATCAAAAAGCATTAAAGTACAAAAATAGAAAAAATTTGTGATAGAAGAAGTTCACCACTTTATAGGCTAACAGTAGCCTGACTCTAGTAAAATAGAGATTTGAAGACAAAAAAGAAAAAGAACCAAAATACAAAAATGTAGACTTGAAATTTATTCTATAGGATATTAACTCTAACTCAATTACATGGTGCAGGGAGAATTGCAATGATGGATAGAGATTTAGCATTGGATACTCTACGGTTATCATCAAATTGATTGAAACAATACTAATAAGACTCTTTGTGGTAAGAGGAAGTTTGAAATGTCAAGTCTCAGTGTGAGTTTATGTGACTTTCAAAAAGCAAATTGTCTAACATTGCGAACTAGAGGGAGGTTATAGTATGTTTTGCTACAATGTCCCAATTTTTTTCTAGATTAATATTAGGGGTGTTCATCGGTCCAAATCCGAACCGGACTGGGTTGGACCAGAGATCAAATAAGAGAGAAGTGATGGACCGTAGATCGGACTGAATAAGTCATAGACTGGACTAGGTTCAGACTGAAAAACGGATTGAATCGGACTGGACCAAACCGAATTGTTACGCTAGCAAAATTGAGAACTTAGTTGACATCAAAGGCATGCATTTTTTACGAAATGAACATCTTATATTTATTTCAATATGAACCATTTCACCATATTTCTACCATGAAAAAAAAATCAATATTCTTGAACATATGAGAAATTACACGATGCAAAAGAAAACTAAAACTAAACAAGTAAAAAGTCAGTTTTCAACTTTTTTTTATTCGGCCCTCGGTGGACCGTTGGACTGGACCGAACCGGATCGAAGACCGAATAAAAAAATTTGTGGATTGTGGACTATACCAAATTCATTCTCTTCAGTCCGGTCCGAATTTGGACCGAATAATGAACAACCCTAATTAATATTAGTAGGTGTGACTCCAAATGTAATTTAACATTATAGCAACTACCTTTGTAATGTTTTTGAATGCTTTAATATGATTACATTACCTTTCTATAAAAAAAACTCCATATATGGCAATACAGTGGCAAAATACTAGCATACAAAAATTATTAAAACCACTTAAATGAACTTGTGAATAGAGAAAAATCTGCGAATGGGAGAACTCTACTCTTTATTGGACTAATAGTAGCTCAAATTCAATCAAATGGAGAATCAAAGTAAAAAAAAAATAGCAAAAACTATTTTTTGTTTTTTGGCTACAAAATGGAAGAATTCATTAAATAATTAGCCATTCGACATCTAAAATATATATCGAACACAAGCAAATGCAAACTCTAATATCAATATACAATCTCCGATCAAAATAGTTACTTTGACACCAGTTGATTGCTCATCTTCTCACAGTCGTTGTTTTCCGATGCAACATGAAGAAGAGATCTACAGATCTATTTTCAAATCTTCTTTGCAATATATCTGCTGATCTACTATAGTCTTCTGGAGAGAGAAACTTTTCTGATATGAGTGATTGTACTTGAAGTGTTGAGATCCATTGAAGTGCCTCTTTGCAATTATCCAATGATTTATCCCTTGCATATGAAAATCTACACAAAAGCATATTATATCAGCCACAAAAAACAACTATCATAATAAGAGAGAGAAAACAACTCTCACAATCGGAGAGGCAACAACAACTTAAAAGATAAAATATATTCATTAATAGAAATAAAGGTGAATATGACAGACAAAGCGGTTAGGATGGTCGAAAAACCAACCACCCTTCCCTCACTATACAACAATCAGAGAAGAAGAAAGGTCCTGGATGGGCAAAAGTGGATTTAAGAAGAAAGAAGATAAATAAAAACTATTTATGACATTAAAATGTCAGACTGAGACAGGCAGTGGACCAACCTTCCTACCCAAGAAGTCACACTAACCAAAAACCAAAACAAAAAAAGAAAAGAAAAGCAAATAATAATTCAAGTAGTTTGAAGTAAGATTTCGCAATCAACAGTTATGCGAAGGTCAGTATGTATAAAATAAGAGTGAGAATACATGAATGTTATACTTTTGACATATTTTTCAGCAATGCGTATAGATAAGTCTAAATAAATTACTTCAGTAAAATAATACTTTTAAAAAAGTGCAAAGTTCAGTTAAATAGAAAGGATCGAAGATAAATTCAACTTAATTTACATGCTTAAATTCACATTGTAAATAAGTTCAGATGATTCTGTTTAACAAACATAAGTTTAGATTAGTACAATTTAGCAAAATTAAGTTTAGATAAGTTCACTTATAGATGATTTCAACAACAAAAAAATGAAAATAATATGCCACAAATAACAGAAAGGAAAAGCAGTTACATACCCATAGATAATACATTTTTTTTTACAAGGGTAAGCGGGCCCACTAGCCCCTATCTCAGGGGTACTTAGTAGACCTGAACAAGTCAGGGGAAGAGGAATGTCAAAACCCAAACTAAAGACAAACCTCCTACACACAATTGCACAAAGGCAAAATTGTGCCCCCCAGGTTTAAACCAAGATGGGGGGGGGGGGAGTTGTGGAGTGTTAGCCACCTAGCCAACTCCTCTTCGACACTCATAGATAATACATAGGAGCACCAAAAATACATAAGAGCACCAATTACTAAGATATTAAAAAATTATAGAATTCATGGCGGTGAGGAAAATAAGAGTTATATTCTTACATTATGTATTTTTTTAGTTCATCTTGAATAAAACTGCATTACAAAAATTGATGGTGACACAGCCATATTGTTTTGACAGATAATTTATGAAAAAGCATCTAATTATAATACATGTTAATTATCCTACACTAACTTATTATGATAGCATCTAGTCCATACATCTACATTACTTTTTATTGACGAACTTTCATTCATGAAAATTGGGGGTAAGTGTTGTTACTGGTTTCTTTTCAGTAATTGTTACCGTACTTCCTAAAATAAGGTAAATCCTAACTTTAGGATTGAAGATTCTACAATAATTGAAAAAGGATTCAACCATTGTGATTGAGATCAATTATAGCCTTTGATTATATCAAGAGCAACCTCAATCGTAGAATCTATATAATGCTAATTTGCAGTTTTGGGTAACACAACTGACAGTGATGCAAGTTTTATTTTATTCTATGAAAAGCTCCATGACGCGCCCTTTTCTCCCTCCGTCAAACGTTGCACCCTCATCCTCACTTCCTATCCTATCACCAGGAAAACAAGACAAATCTCATCACCACCATCTCTGTCTCCCCCACAGAACCTATATCCCGGTCTTGACTCTCACTACCATTCATTTCCCTTTACACCTTATGAGGTTGTTTTGGAGGATTGCATCCTGTAAACGATAATTTTTTATTATCTCCGTTTATAATGGGGGGTTTTGCCATAATTATTTTCATAAATTCAATTCAACTTACTCTTCGTGACTTCTCACTATCTAACTTGATTTAAAATTTTAAATTAAGGTCTTTCTATCTATCTGCCTTTGCATTATTACTCCCTCGCTCTTGCAAAGAGCAACACCAACCTGAAGACCCCCTAGTGGCACTCACTATTAATCTGACTCAATGTGCTTTTGCAATCACACAAGTAATCGGGGTACATACAAATAAGTGAATTGTTAACTATGAAGAATAGTAAGAATCCACTTGCTTTCATGGCAATTTGACTACCAGGTTCATGAACATACCTAGCGTGTTGTACATCCGGACTGATGATATAACATGATAGCTCACACTACCAGGTATGTACGATGTATCCATCTTCTTTTGCTAAAACTACATTTTCATTGAAATAGACTTCAAGCTCTAGCCTTAGAATTGAGAACAGGCAAGTGGGTCATTTAATTTTTGGTACAAATTAGATTAAGTTCGGATTGGAACATCTTTATGGTCAATAGCAATTCAATTTGGTTCAAGTTTGGATCAAGTGACTTTCAGTTCAATAAACATTGGCTCAACTAAAGTTGGGGTCAATAAATTTATCTCATAAAAAGAAGCAATTTTGTAGCAAAATTTCGAGTTAGGTTTGTTTTGGCTTGGGTTGATTGGGTTTGGGTTTATATGGTTTGTATAGACATCTTAAAATGGATTATTGATTATTTATAAAGGCTTTATAATAATACTTTTGACTCAATCTGTACGCTTGAAGGCCCGACACAAACTGAGCCAAGATTGAATCAATAAAATGGACTTCAAGGTGACATAAGCAAAGTTTACAAGTCAACAAACCTTTGAAACATGGTCATGAGCATGCTTTGGCTCGCTGGTCTAAGAGCCTGGGCGGGCTCTGCTTACCTCAGCTTTGCTCCCTAGATTTAGGAACACGCCCATGCTCCTTCTGTACCTTGGTTAGTGTGTCTATTTTGCATCTTAAATACAAGAATGTCCTCTTACCTAATAAGGTGTCAATTAACTAGAGATAAAAGCACATTTATTTTTATTTTCAATTTCATGTGCAAGAACTTTGGTTTTATCCTTTAGCCGTTAGAGATATGGACTACCCCCCCCCCCTTCGGGTTCAAAGGGCTGTGAATTAGATCCCCTAGAAAATTAAGAGAGACTAATCTTAAAGATGAGATGAGTGATATTTTTACTAAATCCTGGCTCAAGACAACTACTATGATGTTGTCTTCTGGAGTTAATCAAGTGGTTTAACTCGAGGGGGCAAACCAGCATCGATCCACCTCTCTTCCCTACCTTATCCTTTTTTTCAAATTTGAATCGATTTTACATACTTGGAAAGATGTAACTTTTAATTAGTTTAGCTCCCACTATTATAAGTTTCCGTTTCTTTTACCTTTTTATATAGACATTATAATTGTGGTTTATTACTTGTGTTATTATATCTTATATGTTGCATGCTTTGTCTTTTTAGTGGAGCTTTGTTTAACTTTTGATTTGATTAGTATAGGCGGTAAGTGATGACAAGTGGTAGAGGGATGCATCCTATCTTGATACCATAGGGATTCAGGTAGGCCCATATTAGGTTGTCTTTTTTATTTTAAATTTGATGACAGAGTGACTTCAAATTTTTTTTTTCCGGTAAAACTCACTGGCGACTCTACTCTTGCTATTTTTTCTCAAATTTCTAATTTTGGATTCAACAATGAAACTAAGAATCAAGGTTGGGAAGTAAGCTAGAGTCCCTAGTCCAAATAGTTCCCCCCCCCCCCCCCAATTTTTTAACTGTTCAGGCATGGGAGCCTAAGCGTGCTCTAGCCCAATGAGCTCAGACAACCTCTCCTGAGTCAGGGCACTGCACCAGACTCTTGATCCAAACAATAAAAAAAACTATTTGAGCTAGGAGCCAGGTTGTGCTCTTTGGTTGGATTGGGCATAATGCTATTGTGACCCAAAATCAGCTATCCTTTTTCTTTTCTTAAAAGATAACCTCTTAGCAAAGTACACCCAACTACTCCAGCCATTCTTGGGGGACCACAACCTAAGTGTGGGCCATTGATATTATAGTCCAGATTTTACATCTTGTGTCAGTTTGGCTGGCTCAAAATTGATCAATGAAGGATTCTAAGCACCTAGATTCATTACTCTTAAGTGTAACAAATTTGTAAGTATTGTGAAAGTTATAGTATTCTCTAGTGAGAGACTCAACCCCTCTAATGGATGAAAGAGACCCAACTTCTTTAAAATATTTGGCCCTTCTATTCACCATGTTCCTGTGAAAGAAATAGGAAAACTCCCTTGATCTCTTTGTTAATATGCATCACTTTTTGAACAATATAAACCCATTTATTTGCAGTCGTTTCATGGAATTCAGGTCGTTTCCCTTTGAGCATCTGTGACTTTTCACTTGTTTAGTCGAATGTATTCTTCAAACTCTGATGTGCCCATGAGTATTTTAGTAGGATGTTTTAATTCAATTGAAGCCTTAATTGTTGGATGCAATAGGATCAAGTTTCTAGTAAACCTAGCATGTGACTTGTCCAACTTTAAGCAAGTTTAGATTTTTTGTTAAAAAAATTGACCCTACTATCTATTCTCTTTGTTTCATCATGTTTGAAATAAAAGCACAGAGTTACATAGATTGAAGAATTCTTAGGCTCCTAGTTGTGTGGGATTCAAGGATATTTATTGTCAGCCTCAATCTCCTATGTGATATTCATGTTGCCCTCTCCTCATGTATGATTAATGTTGTGAAACGTCTTGACAACATGTACTTCGATCCAGTATTTGTTGATCTAGTTTGATAAGAATCTTAAAATTTGGTTGCTTTGGCTTCACAAAAGTTATGTTTTATGTTCTTTTCTTTGTTCCATCCCTTTCTTAATTTACTGTCTTTGGAGTTGTTGGCTATATTCATGTATCCTGCTTTGATCTAGATTGTCATGGCTTCTTTTAATGGTTCTCCGTACTAGCTTCTAGCTTGTGTTGGGTGGGTTTGAAGATGGTCCTCTTTCAATTCAAGTTTTCATTTGCTCTTTGGTTTATGATAAGTTTAATATAGTTCTTCATGTTGAAAGTGCAATTTCTAATACGCTTTCTTTGATATGAAGTTTTAAATTTTGGCAGTAACATGAACATTATAGTTCATTATGAACCTTGTGACCTTGGTTGGTTGTGAAGAAACTTCCCTAAATGCTTTAGGATGCAAGGTTTTTGGTCTAACATTACTATAATTTGTTGTACAACATGCACCCATTGTTGTTACTTTTACATTCTTGGGTTTATTTTGTTTGAATTGTACTCTTTGATGATCTCGAATTTTGATATTTGCCATCATACATAGAGTGTGCCATCATACATAGAGTGTAACATATGCCATCTTTGCTTTGAATTAAGATTTGCCTTACATGAATTGACATTTGCATAGTCTTCCTTATCAAGATTTGTAAATGACTTACTAGATCGATTTGTTCTCCATTTTTTATGCATATTTATTTATATGGTTTGTATTTCTATTTTAGAGGGTTAACAAAAGCACTAAATGCATCTACATTACTCATATGACTCAAATTGTTGATTTCTATCTAACCTCTTACTTGTTAATTTGGTCAATTTAGTCATCTTTTCTACGCCCTTTGTCCTTTTTTCCTTATCCAACATGGTAGTGTTTTTGTTAGATAATGGCAATGGTTTTTAACACTTGACACTAATCAGCCTTACCTTGGCTTCTCTTTAAATTGGAGTCATCGTGCTAGCATGCCAACTAGGGTGCCTATTGAGTCCTTTTAGTTTAATGTTTTGGCTATATGGATATTTTAGCTACTAATCACTTTTATGGATTTGAGCCTTATGATACTTTATTTTTGGATTTTTGTGCCTACTTAAGGATTTTTTTTTGTGGGGATGGGGGTGGGTAGCGTTTAAACTATACGCAGCTTTGTGTATTCCCTTTTAATTGTAACTTGGGATCGTTTTAGAGTCACTTTTGCTCAAATGCTCCTATAGCTACACATATAGTTCGTACCTTATGCGAGAATGGGCTTAGCTCTCTTCAGTACTAGTCAATGATGATATGTTTGAATCTAAGAACATTATTTATTTTTTTGAGTTCACTTCAATTATCGTAGGCTTTTACATCTATATAGGGCATTTTCCTATTCTTTCTAGTCCTATGCCATGTTGACGCTAAAAATGTGTTATCTTTACACTACCTTTCTACCTGATTTATGTTCAGAAATAATTGTTATTTTTAGGTTTTTATCTTATTTTATTTTATTTTTGCAGGTATTGAGTAATTTGAAAAAATGTGAGGAACAGAGGAAGGAATGTTGAAAAAGGAAGAATTGGGTCGAATGGATGCAATCCAAAACCAAAGACAAAAAAAAAAGAAACAAAAAAATAATAATAACAGATGGTCACGTGTGTGGCACATGACCCGGCTACCCTATCTTCCCCTTTCAAGTTACTCTTTCTCTCTCCTCGTTTCATTTCTCTCTGCCCAGACTCCCGATCCCCCTTCCCCTTCGCTGCTTCTGCTTCTTCTTCAACCCCAAACTCTCTCTCTCTCACACCATGGCTTCTCATCCTCCCCTCAGACTCGGTCCTTCTTCTCTCTCTTCTTTTAATTATCGCCTGCATTAATGTGGCGGTTTCAAGGATTCATTTTTTTGGGGAAACGAATAGGCAATTTGGTTTTGGGGAGGAGCTGAAGGGACCCAAAACTGCTTGCAAAAGGGGTCCGAGGCAGTGTGACAGTGGAGGCAAGGTTCAAAACCATATTTTTGTTTTTCTTTGTTTCGTTGTCGATTTTCCAAATTTGAGATTCGAATTTTAGTTTTAGATTGTGAAAGTTAGGTTTTAGGGTTTAGTTTAATTTCAGTTTTCAGCTTTAATTTGTCTACGAATTTTGATTTTTTTGTTTGGAGGTGTTGGTTCTATTTATCTATGGATTCGAATTTGATTTTTGATTTTGGGGCTTTATTGTTCTAAGTGGGAGTTTTGGAATCTCGTTTTACGTTTGCTGAGAATCTGCTCGATTGTGACCATGTATCATGCTCTGCGTTTACCCCTCCCTTGCTTTCAGTAACTGCAGTGCCTCATCCTGGTTGACTTTACTCTGAATTATTCCATTGCTAAGCCTTTATTGGGGTTATGAGCTTTGATGTTGGTGACGAAGTTGGGTTTGCTGATTTGATTTTGTTCAAACTATGCATTCAATTTCTGCAGTAATGCCCTGTTTTGGTTGTAATGCTACACATTTGGGATCGATTTTATTATTTCCCATGCCATGGTCTGCTGACACCATGTTTTGCCTTCTCAGTTTATTTATATATTTTGTAGCTCTGTTTCAGTGGTAGCTCTCTATTCTGATATCGTTTAGTTGACTTTCATATGTTCATTGTCTAATTAGTTCGAATTAGGCCAGATTAGTTCAATTTCGTAGCTAGTAATCTAATTCCACAGCACATCCCTGAGGATCGACACCCATTAGTATTACAATGATAACCGTATACTTGCGAAAAATCACAACAAGTTTTTGGCACCGTTGTCAGGGATGGCGTTGTGAGATTAGGTTGCTTCGAGTCGTAGTTTAGTTATTCAAGCCATTTGCGTCAATTTCGTTTTAGTTTTATTTTCGTTTTAGTAGGTTTCGATTGCGTTTTTATTTTGTTTTAGTAATCTCGTTTAGATTATTTTCGATTGTTGAAGTAAGTTCATGTTTTGATTCTTGTAGCTTAGATTAGTTTCACTTCAATTTTTAGACATTATTCTGGTGTGATTTTTGCAGTTCTAACCAATTTGGTTTCTGTGCAGGAAAAAAAAAAACAAAGCAACTTTCTGGTTAGTCTTTGCTTGTTTAGGGTTTTAGTTCATTTTCTATTTTTGTTTTAGTTTATTTTCTATTTTCTATTTTTGTTATCCTTAAAAAAAAATGATGCTCATGCTTAGTGTTTATACTTTGTCGCTTTGGTCTTTTTCTTTTGGTAATCTTGATTTATTTTTGTTGGGTTATTTTGTGTGCTTAACTTGCTTATTTCAATTTCATGTTTTGTTTTAGTGATTAGTTCGTGATTAGTATCCTGGAGTCATTTTCATTTTCTTTCCCTGAAAAAAAAAACTGAAAAGCAAAAAAAAAATTGAAAAATTCTTTAAAAGTTAAAAAAAAAAAGAGTTTTCGGAATGCCGGTTTTTAATTTTTTACAATTTGAGCATGAACCTTTCTGGAGTTATCTGTCTAGGCTTAATGCTTATTGCGCTCAATTGAATTACAATTTCAAGAAATGAAAAATTTGTGAGGTCATCGTTGTGGGTCTAAATTCTGAATTTCATGGTCATGTTGAGTCTATTTATCCTGGGGGTCTACTTGGATTATTAACTAGAACTCAAGATGAGGTTTGGGATTTCTCTGAAAAATTGGTATGGGATACTTATGAGTTTAAACAAGCTAAAATGAATTTAAAATACCCAACTCCTGCTGAGTCTGCCTTTCTTGCTAATCCTTACCCTTGGAACTCATATGACTCCTCTCATGCTTATGTGCCTCCTGTTTTGTGTGATTACTGCGGGTCTTCTGATCATGCTGTTTCTACTTGCCCTTATCGTGATTTTGATGCTAATTATGCAAGTATGGAAAAAAGGTTAAATGAATTGACTGATAAAGTGATGGACATAATGAAAGCGAGAACTACTAAATCGTCTCACTGCTTTAATCAGAATAGGTAGCAATGTAATGAGTCTGACTCTAGTTTAGGATCTCCTAAACCTGACGTTAGTCTTTCTGACGATTTTGAGCCCTCTTATCAATCTGGGCCTCATTTGCATGATGATCTGTCTTTGCCTAGCCTTGAAAAAGAGAGCAACCTCCTTGTGTCTCTATTGCCTGACCTTGCACGACACGCTAACTCACAAAAGAATGTCACTGATGATGTCCTAGTTTATGCCGACCCACCCACCACTTTTGATGACTCTTTTCAATTTGAGGGTCAGGAACCTGAGAGACCTGATGAGTTAGCCATGAGCATCCCATCTGCCATCGAGCATCATGATAAGTTAGATGATATTTCCCAGGAGTCGTGTGAGGAGGAAGTTGAGCCCACTACTTTAAAATTTAATGATGATATTCTGTCTGTAGAATATGAATCTTTTTCATGTGGGTTTAATTTCGACAAAAATTTTGATGCGGGTTTTTGTATTGAATATGAATCATTCTCTTTTAACCCTCTAATACCTCCTGAGTCATTCACAGTTGAATATGACTCATTTTGTTTTGACGTCAATGTGAGTTTGGATGTGGACATGTGTGTTGAGTATGAATCCTTTTCTTTTGACCCCATCCAAGCTAACCTCCTTTTTGAATCTCACAAGTCTGAAGTTGTTGAGTCTGAGTCCTTTATGCCCATGGTTGCCAATTTTGACCAGACTCCTAAGCGTATTGAACTTAAGGGACTTGTGGATTTAGGACCCACTGTTTTGCCTAGACCGTTCATTCAGGATGATCATATTTCTAGGCCAATGAGCTATATGCTGGCTACAATTAGGTATGTCTGTCTCTGTTCTGATTGGGCCTGACAGTTTGATAAGTTGAAACGGGCCCTTACTTGTGCTGAATTGACATGGTGGATGTACTCTTTATGGTTCCAACTCTTTGCTTCTTTCTGTTTCCATCTTCTTGAGAGTTGGTCTTCGTTATATGATAAGCTACTACGTGCTTTAATGGGTTTTGATTTGAATAATAGCTTGTGATTTGTAATGGAGTGGCTGATGCTCCATGGACCTCATCTGAGTGAGGCATAGCTTAGGTGGACTTCAACACCTGACCTGGTATGATCGTTCCACTCTCTTCTCTTTCCTCTTCTTTTTCGTTTCTTTTCTTCTTCTTTTTTTGTTAGTCGTGAATATTTAGGATTGTGGTTGTGATGGGTGATCAATGTTGAGGAGAAATCTGGGATTTGTTGAGCTGTGTTGGCAGTGATCACCCTTGGTTGTATTTTGTTTTGTGGTTATTTGTTAGTTGTTGATATCTACGACTGTTTTTTTTGAGTTTAATGTTCTGTTCTATGAGTTTTTTTTTTTTGCTTTTCTTTGGTTTTGTTTTGCTTTCTTTTGTGATTGTGCTTTTGGTTTTGATTTTTTTGTATTTGGGTTTTGTTGTGTCTTAGTTTGTATATATTTGTGTTGTGTCTCGGTTTTGTGAGTTGCTTTTTGGAGCCTTAGTTCCCACAATGAGGACATTGTGGAGTTTTGGTGTGGGGGTGAGGTGCCTATTTTTCAAATTTTTAGTTTTCAACCAACCCCCCCCCAAAAGGAAAATAGAAGGAAAATAAAAAACTAACAACTTTGAAATCCAAAAAGATATTTGTTTTGTTATGGGGCAGTTTTATACTATTTTGATCAGCTTAAATCCCCTGTACTTTGATTTTTAGCTTGTATATAAGGCATGATGTGCTTGATAGGTCTTTATCCTCGGTGTGGCATTCTAAGCCCTAATTCTAACCCCAATTGTTCATTCTTGATATATGTAATCCAATCCTTAATTATACCCTCATCATTATCCTAAGGTTTGAGTTTTCCATTGTTGGCTCTCCCACTTGTCTTTGACACAATTACTTTGGGTTTTTGTTTGCTTTTTGAAAAATAAATAAATAAATAAAATGAAAAAAAATGAAAATGGAAAAAAAGAAAGAATAGAAAAAAAAGAAATGGAATAAATTTGGAATCACAAGTAACCCTTTGAGGCAATACTGCTACTGGGAAAGCTTGCTTTCGATGTTGTTAAATCAATAATGTAGTTGTGTCAGTCAAGTGGAATTGAATTTGATTCTGGTAAACCTGAGCCCAAAGATGATGATACACTTCCACAAACACTGGGATGGATTCCAAGTCTTAATGTCTCGTGGGGTGAAAAATTAGTGCTTTGATGACATTCATAGGGTGTAGAGTCTTGATGTGCACATTTTGTTTATATGCAGGTCAATATCTTTGGTATATGGGTGATTTAGTTGATTATAATGTGTATATATCTTTTCCCAGTTTTGTACATATTATTTTTGAAAAAAAAAAAAGATTTTCGAGTTTCCATTTTCTTTTATAAATTTTATGAGTACATCTTCTGCAAACCCTCACAAGACCTTCCTCGTCCACTAGGGGCAACCTAGGGGTTTAAAGGGCTTGTTGCATATGCTAAGTGCAACTGTGATTCCTACGAAAGTGAGTTAGGGTTTTGTTTTCTTTTTCTAGGATTTTTAGTTTTGTTTCATTCGAGGACGAGCAAAACTTTGGTGATGGGGTATTTGTTGATGCTAAAAATGTGCTATCTTTACACTACCTTTCTACCTAATTTATGTTCAGAAATAACTGTTATTTTTAATTTTTTTATCTGATTTTATTTTATTTTTGCAGGTATTGAATAATTTGAAAAAATGTGAGGAACAGAGGAAGGAATGTTGAAAAAGGAAGAATTGGGTCGAATAGATGCAATCCAAAACCAAAGCAAAAAAAAAGAAACAAAAAAATAATAATTACAGTCGGTCATGTGTGTGGCACATGACCCGGCTACCCTCTCTTCCCCTTTTAAGTCACTCTTTCTCTCTCCTCATTTCATTTCCCTCTGCCCAGACTCTCGATCCCCCTTCCCCTTCACTGCTTCTGCTTCTTCTTCAACCCCAAACTCTCCCTCTCACACCATGGCTTCTCATCTTCCCCCCAGACTCGGTCCTTCTTCTCTCTGTTCTTCTAATTATCGCCTCCATTAATGTGGCGGTTTTAAGGATTCATTTTTTTGGAGAAACGAAGAGGCAATTCGGTTTTGGGGAGGAGCTAAAGTGACCCGAAACTGCTTGCAAAGGGGGTCCGAGGCAGCGTGACAGTGGAAGCAAGGTTCAGAACCATATTTTGGTTTTTCTTTGTTTCGTTGCTGATTTTCCAGATTTGAGATTCAAATTTTAGTTTCAAATTGTGAAAGTTAGGTTTTAGGGCTTAGTTTAATTTCAATTTTCAACTTTAATTTGTCTACGAATTTTGATTTTTTAGTTTGGAGGTGTTGGTTCTATTTATCTATGGATTCGAATTTGATTTTTGATTTTGGGGATTTATTGTTCTGAGTGGGAGTTTTGGAATCTCGTTTTATGTTTGCTGAGAATCTGCTCGATTGTGACCATGTATCATGCTCTGCGTTTACCCCGCCCTTGCTTTCAGTAACTGCAGCGCTTCATCCTGGTTGACTTTACTCTGAATTATTCCATTGATAAGCCTCTATTGGGGTAATGAGTTTTGATGTTGGTGACGAATTTGGGTTTGCTTATTTGATTTTGTTCAAGCTAGCATTCAATTTTTGGAGTAATGACCTGTTTCGGTTGTAATGCTACACATTTGGGATCGATTTTGTTATTTCCCCTGCCGCGGTCTGCTGACACCATGTTTTGCCTTCTCAGTTTATTTATATATTTTGTAGCTCTGTTTCGGTTGTAGCTCTCTATTCTGATATCGTTTAGTTGACTTTCACATGCTCATTGTCTAATTAGTTCGAATTAGGCCAGATTAGTTCAATTTCGTATCTAGTAATCTAATTCCACAACACCTCCCTGAGGATCGACACCCGTTAGTATTACAACGATAACCGTATACTTGCGGAAAATCACAACATGCCACTAGTTGGTTCCTACCTCTGAAAAAGCACTTTTTTTGTGCCTTATTTTAATTGTTCTTATAGCTTTGATATGGATTATTTCTATTGTGTTTCCTTTTGTCCTTTAGGTATGGAGTGAGGCAGGTCATAGTGGTCCCCCCCTTCAAGAAGGATATAATAACTCTTAAGGAGGGTCGAAATCAAGCTCCTCCACCACGAGCGTCGAAGAGATTAGTCAAGGACTACGTAGTACTTCCTAGGGATTAGCCTAGGAAGGAGCATGACATAGGTGATGAAGGTGTAAGCACTAAGTTGGTGCCCGCAAAACTTTTGACTCACTGCAAATTTATATGTTAGGTGTATTGTCACCAAATGATGGCAATTGAGTAATCTGCAGGAGTGAAATAATACTATGCTTAATTCCTAATAGTTAGTTCGTGTATAAAAGCATTTCTTATTGTAAAAGTTCTTAAAAACTATTAAAAAGCTAGATCATCCTTCATCTTAGTTGTAAGCAACTAAAACGAACCTCTCCTATTTATAGGTGGCTAAAACTCTCATACCTTCCTTTTACTTAGTCATTTGTGGCTAGAAACATCTTTAGTACTTAGTTGTAGGCGGCTACGCACCCTATCATCTAAGTCGTAAAAGGCTAGATTCCTCTATCCCATGTTATATGTGGCTAGAATCTTCTCTTCTTAGTTGTAACTGGCTAAACATCTTTTCATCCTAGTCATATAAGGCTAGAACTCTCTCTTCCTAGTCATACAGGCCTAGATCCTTTCTTACCATCATAGTTATAAACACCCCGTTACCAAGCACTAAGAAGCCAAATCTCTTTCTTCGTAGCCACATGTAGTAGGAACGACTATCGTAATTGTAGGAAGTTGGTATTATAGGAGACAGCCACGGAGAACCTTTCCTTTTGTCCTAACCATAGCAGGTTGTTGTTGTACGAGATATGCTTGGCATACCTGCTAGTAGGAGAGACCATAAGTGGACTTTTTCCTTTGTCCTAACTGTAGGAGATTGTCTCCTAGCAGTGGCCCTAGGTAGATCCTTCCTCTGTCCTAGCCATAGGTGGTTAGTCTCGCAGGAGATCCCATAGGTGGACTTCCATTTATCCTTCCTGAAGAAGGTTGTTGAATCATAAGGGACCTTAGGTAAGCACTTCAATTTTCCCTAATTGTGGGTGGTAGAAATTGTAGGAGTGACCCTAGGTGGACATCCTTTTTGTCATAGCTATAGAAAGTTGATCTCGTGAGAGAGAGCCTTTATGGACCCTTCTTTTTATCCTAATGATTGGAAATCAATCTTATAGTAGAGACATTAGGTGGATCCTTCTCTTGGTTCTAGCCAGAGGATGTTGGGCTTGTAGGAGAGATCCTAAGTGGACCCTTCCTCTTTGTCTTAGCTATAGGTTGTTGTTCACATACCCGTGGCCATAGATAAATTTTATTTGATCCTATCATAGGTGATTGATCTCATCGATTAGACCCTAGGTGGACTTCTATTTCACTCTAGCCGTACATTTTCAGTCTTGTAGTGAGACTTTTGGAAAGCGTGCACTCACACACAAAAGCAAAAACACATATATACGCACACATTTAGAGCTTTGTCTTCTTGAGGCATGGGGATTCAAAGAGGCCTACCTTTATATATATCCATATTCCTTTACTGCATCAAATACATGATCCTTTGCACCAGAGCCTTAATGCGTTTTAAACTCTATTGTTTTTCCCCCTAAAATGCTTTACATGTACAGGACCTGTAAGCCTTGAAATGCTTTACACGTATGAGACCTTTAAGCACTAAATAATTTACCGGTGTAGGACCTGCAAACCCCAAAAATGTTTTACAAGTGTAGGACCTTCATGCCTTAAATGTTTTGAGGATGGGACCTTCAAGCATCAAAAATGACCTTTTCATGGGCATGAATACCTTCAAGACTCATAAACAACTTTTTTGCCCAGTAGACAACTATGTATTCACTCTTGTATCTACATACATCCTACAGAACATCACATACTTTGCTCTTCTCCTTAAAGGCCTCGACCAATATTGGGGCTCTTATAAGCACCAAATTGGTGCTGTCAGAATTTTAGACTAATAGCACGCTTGGATGTCTTCTGCATCGTCGCTTGGTGATCATAATTACCTAATCCACCATAGTTATACGACCATTATGCATTAATTCCAAATAGCTAGTCCATATATGAGAACATTACTCATGGAAAAAATTCCTAAAATTTTTCAAAAAAATATTTTAAAACCTACAAATTTCAAAAATAACTTCAAAAAGACAAATTAACCAAATTTGGAGCAATTTATAGGCGTAAGGGCTTAAACATGTGACCTAGAGTATGGTGAAGTAGGAGCATGACTAGTGGTGAAGTAGGAGCATGACTAGTGGTGTAGTGCATTGCTTCACACTAATTTACTCCAAAACAACCCATTCTATTGTTCACACAAAGAAAATAGGCAAGATCATAACTATAAGATGGTGGAATGATTAGAATGTTTCCAAAGCCTAGCGGTAAGTTTTGAAGGCCTTAGGCTCAGCTGCTAATCTTGGGCCGACTATCATGCTGGCCGTGTCTTCTCATGACATGCACCTCATTTTTACTATAAGAAATATATTCCTCATCAAAAGAGCTTCCTAACGATAAATTATAAGCTCTATTCTGATAAGCAACAAAAAAATTATGAGCCAGATAGCGAGACATGTATAGAAACTGACACTTCTTTACTCTTAAGCCGAAAATTCTTCTATACTTATGCAAAATTCAGGAAACTTAACCCATTAAAAATTATGCTTAATAAATGATTGGACAAAAAAGAATGGCATTGATTAGATATCGAATGAGAAAGTTGTGGCCTGAACAAGCTGATCATGTTGTACTGACCAGCCAACGAGATATCATAGACTCACGCTACACTAGACCTGTCTATTTGCCACTAAGCTTGCCCTTGCCTCCACAGCATGAATTGACACGTCTTACATGGTTCACTCAATCAATCACATAATTAAATACTAACTTTGGATAAAATTAATTTTGATTGATTTTTTAAAATCATTTTGATTTTGATTTTGATTTTTGATTTTTGGTTTTTATTGATTTTACTTGCAAAAATGATGTGATCCTCTTCTTAGCCTACTCAACTTCTTCCAGTATAATAAGGAGCCTCTCCTCTCGTTTATCATCGTCTTCTACCTAGGAGAAACTCTCTCTCTCTCTCTCTCCTTAGGCACTCTCTTCCTCTCTTTCTTCACAAAAACATTTTCACGTAACAAAGTAATTTATTTATTACTTAATTTTCTTCCTATCCTAACACGCTTGGTAAGAAGGAAAATCAAGGATTGTCTACTAAGACCGACGTAGGTTCTAAGGGCCATTAAGTTCAAGAAGTTAATTTATTGTTCTCTATAATCGTGTTTCTCTTTTACCTTCCATGATTCTTTCATTGTTTTCTTATTTCGTTTAGCATTTCTAAATAACTATGTCATGGTGAAGGGATCATAGAATTTACCACATTCTTGTATATTTCTTTTATTTTCAAAACAATTATCTAAATAAGTGATGACTAAAAATATTCTTTTGATATTTACTCACTAAATAAAATTAAATTCATGAAAAGTACCTTTGTTTCGAAATCCAATCTCGTTGTTCGCAACTGTCTAATCATTCTTATTAATCCGTATTAAGGACAATAGGGATTATGATCTTATCGAAAAGGCCATTCTCCCACCTTGAAAATCATGTCCTATGTCGCTCAGTTGTCCCGCTTCTTTAAGGATTTGGCTGATGTAAGGAAAAGGGTTAGTTTTATAGAATCAATGCTTTGTACATTACCTTAAAATGTGTTAGTGACTCCAAGCTTGAAGTTATAATCCATTCTACCACATAACTTTATGGAATCACCGATTGGAAAGCTACTCGATGCACCTTTTGAAAGAAAAGCGGTTGGAAGGGAACTAGTTAAGCATCAAGAGACTTGGGCTAACTCCATTACCATCCTTCGATGACACTTTAGATGTTACCCTGGAGAGAAAGCACTTGAGGTTGAAGTGGTCAGAACCTAAAGAGACATATAATCCTATTGAGGATCGAAATGAAAGCACCAGTCAGTAAAGGAGTCCACTGGAATCTTTAGTAATGTCTTGTCATTTATCTCAACTTCGGTTAGGAGTAAATAGCAATATGATGGTTGGGGAGCATCTAATGTGGGGACAACCATCCATAGAGCAATGCTTGATTTGAACTCCCCTTTCCACAAGGGATAATGATCGACACCCTATGCTAGAAATAATGAAGTTTCTAAAAATATTGTCTGTGATAGAACCAATAATCCATAAGAACATGCCTATCTGCATCAGGCATACCTAATGCATACTCCAACTCAAGTAATTTTATGCAAGTTCTTTCCAATAGTACTAAAAGGAGCACCACAAGTCTTGTTTAATAAGAACCTGACGCCTCCATTTAGTCATAGGAGTATTTAAGGAATAGGTTCTTGACACAAAACGTAGGAAGCACAAAGGCGACAAAGACTAGTTCACTACTCATGAATATGGTATAGAAATATAGAGATGGTTTAGGAAATTTCATTTATAAAGATAATAGGGAGCTTCTTTCCATCACATACCTGAACCACGATATAGCGTTGGCCGCCTTCAATATCAAAGTGATAGATTTAGAATTCAAATCTTACATTTACCTTAAAAACTTAAGACCTATGCATAAGTCTTATGGAAGGTTGATGGCTACTTACAAAGAGAAGTTGTAAAGATGTCTGTATTCCAAGAGAAGAGAAGCCTCAGTAGGGTTAAGAAGAGTTGCTAAAAGAGCAAGGTGAAAGAAAAGAAGTCAAGAAAGGACAAGTTTAGAACATTTTTATAGTGCCAAAGAGGGAGATTCTAATAGAAACTAAGGGCAAATTTGCATTGGATGAATCGAGGCCAATGAATCAAAAATCCAAGTTTAAGGACAATGACTAGTGATGTGACTTTCATGGTGATCATACACACCAAATGGAAGATTGTTGGCACCTAGTCAGAGTCCTCCACGATCTAACTATGAAGGGATGTTTGGATGCCTATGTAAGAGACAAACCTTATAATAAAAGCAAGGTTCCTAGCGAGCAAAGAACAAGGGAAGACACCACCCTGTGGAGGTAGGTCTCTAGGGAATGGCACATGTTATCTCACAACAACCAACATTTAAGGATTGGCATGCCTAAATTCTTTTGGAACCTTAAAGAACTAAATGAAGGCTGGACTTAATCCTAAGGCCAAAAGACATACCTGAACTAGTTAGACCCCACCTATCCCTGAGGATGCCCTAATGATGGTCAAATTGTAAGTGGTCAGCTTTCAAGTCAACCGAATGCTTATAGATAAGGTAATGTCATGGACATTATGTTCTATAACTACTTTGCTAGGTTGGGATCGCAAGACAAGAATATAGCTCCAGCACCAAACCCTATCATAGGATGCACCAGCTATTGGCCAGATTACCTATCAAGGTAAGGGAGAACGCCTAAACTCGCCAATTGGTCATAGACTTTGTGGTCATAGACACATCATTTGTATGTAATATCATTATTAGAATACCAATATTGAATTCTATAAAGGATATTGTATCAACTTATACCCTAGAGATGAAGTTTGAGTCTAATGAAGGATTCTTTTCCAAAATCATGAGGCTCCCAAGGGATGTTAAGTGATGCCATGAGCCTACATCCAAAGCTTTGAATCCTTTTAAGAAGACATTTCCTTCCTACAAACTCTTATTATAGGAACAAAGGCTATATGACCTATGCACTACAAAAAAGTGTGAAAGCCAATCAAAGAGGTAACAGCCTTAGCTCAAGCCAAGGGCTTGGCCACAAGAAGCCCCATTTAGAAAAGAACTTGGCGAAGCTACCAACTTATAGATAAGTCTAGAAGGAAATTCAAAGTAAAGACATTGTAAGATGAGGACAACACCACAAGCCAGTCACTAGAGGCCAAGCTATTCGTAGCAGGAAACCTCAGTTAGGCAAGGCAGTAGAAAGAGAATATCTTACAATAATCCATTTAAGTAGACATACCCAATGTCTAGCTTATACATAATCTTAGAAGTACTATACACTAGTTAAAATTCTAATTTAGATTTTTGCTCAAAGTTCTTTAGGATAATTCTATGCTTAGCCAAAACGGTTTTACAATTTGAGTGAAAAGATTGTAACACTCTGACTATTTAGTCATGACAAAATAAAATACCATGAAAATTTTGATATATTGTGCTATAATATAAGCCTAAAATAGAGTAATAGTTACAGGTCAAGTCTTATTAAAATAAAATATGAGAAATTATGCTAATAAAGACACAAGACACTGTTAAGTGAATGAGATTTTATTAAGAAGGCCATAAATTATGCCATATTTTTGCAATAAGGAAATGCAGAAGAAAAAAAAGGAAGAAATTGTTCAAATCCTCTAAACCTCTATGCTAAATTCTCTTATGGCTTGCCTAAGGAAGCTAGAGACGTTAGTCCCAAGTGTTTGGAAACAACAGCTTCCGCCATTTCTTCCAAAGACTCTCCCAACCTTTAACTTTTCTTCAAGGGCTACAGTTTTCTATTGAGCTAGCCTAACGATCACTTGGTTAGGACCTCTAGCTTTAAGTGTTTGTTCAAGAGTTGAGTAGTCTCAGCTATGCTTTCTAAGCATTCCCATTGATAGAGCTCTATAGCGAACTTCAACTTCTTCACTTCCTCCTCGGATCTAACTAGCAATTTAAACCTTCATCCTAAGGCAGCCAGATACTCCTAAAAGAAAAGCTATCTAAGGTCACTAACTTTTGAGGAACCTCAACCCGCCGAAGAACTAGAACCTTAGTTTTACGGGGAAAAACTTGGAACCAACCATGGCATGACTAGAGACAGGGACATATGAGGGATAAGTAAGATCATCCCTCAACTAGGATTCCACTCCTTAATCCTTTGACAAAACCTCTACCTCAGAAACATGGGGAGAAGCTACGGAGCTGGATAGAGTCCTTGGGGCTGCCTCTGAGTATCACACTCTTAACAAGACAAGAGAAAATGTTCTCATGGGAAAATATAATCCCAAAGGTCGTTGGCAAGAAAAATCGCTAATCTAAGCTTGGAAATGACTTTACAGTTCTACCCCTAAGAAAAGAGACATGAAAAAATAATCCCAAGAGGACAAAAATAGGAATCTCCCAAAGAATGACTTTACATTTCTACATTTAAATAAATAGGTGTGAAAAAGAAGTCAGGGGCAAGATGGGATGAAGCCTAGGGACTTTTATAGAGTAATTATGGTAGGTAATGGTGAAAATAAACTATTTTGAATTTGGGATTAAATTGAAAATTTTGAGTTTCAAAATTCAATATTTTATTATGAGATCTTGAAATTTCTTACAAGCTTACAAAACAAGTCATCTTAAGCAAAAGAAAGAGGCTTGAAAACTAAAATTAGACAACCTTGGGAATTTAGCTTTTGAGTGTAATCTGCCCAATTTGACTTTGCATCTGCAATGGGCTCAGGAAACTAGCAATAAATCAACCACTGGAGCATCAGGTTCTTTCAAGACTAATGCAATTAAACTCCCATACTTATAGCTCCCAAGGAACCTAAGCTTAGACCTACAAATGAATTATTAGGAGTGTCTCACACTTTCCATCCTCTGGCCTAACTTTACCATTTTAACCATAGAATAGTTTAAGAGAGGAAGGTGTGAGAACATCTTAAAATCCATATGTTCCATAAGAAAGCCTCTTAGATTTAATTGCCCTACTGCCAAAAGGGAGCTCCAAGATAACAAGCACTCCTATATATCTAGGATATGAAGTAGAGGTCACCACCATATAGACATGGTGTATTTAGACTTAAAAGACTTGGGAATGAACTTTACATAAACCATGCTAAAGCTTCTCCCTAGAACCCTTGGCAACCATGTTGATAGAAACTAGCAAGCTTTAAGTAGAAGCAGATCTAACATTCTTCTCTAAAGGTCCCAAGGGCTCTACCTTCATCCATCTCGAAGTTGAATCTCAAAAACCTACGAGGAGGGCCAAAATGCCTGATAGTTACCAAACCCAAATAGAAGAAAGAAATATGAAATCAGGGATAGTGGCACAAAGTCTAGAAACAAAAATACCAATACCAAACCCAAAAGTAATTCTATCTTCCACTACATAATCCCCACCTAACGGCCTTGTTAGTGCGAAAGCATTGATGACAACGCACACAAAGCATAACCACATTATGAGATAAAGTCTTTTACAATCCCCTTTTAGGATTGGCTAATTTCTTAACTGTTTTGTTTTGGGAATAACTAAAGCCACCTAACAAAGAAGGAAAAGGGTTGAAAAGTCGAATAAGCTATGGTGAGAAATGGAAAAGAAATTTGAGTTGTCTAATTTTCAACCTCATTAGAAAACATCCTTTTTAGAAATTTAAGAGTCAACTCGTGAAGAGGAAGGAAAGGAATTCAATAGATTGGCTACTAAAAATTGAATTCACAATGCCTCAAGTTATAGCAAAAGACCTTAAAGTCATAATTCCATGCACAAAGCTCTAATGGGGGAAAATAATTGGAAATTGAAAAATGCATAAAAGTAAGTTGTGCTCAGTGAATGCGATTGACTCAGTAAAAGAAAGTAAAAGAGAAAAGAAAACCTAGAGGGCAAAAACAAAATTGCAAAATCTTAGCTCCCAAAAATGGTTAGCTCCTAAACACCTAGCTCCAGGAGAGCAAAGAATAAAGCAAGAGTCCATATAGCACTCCAGGACCTTGCCCTTAGCATTGAACATATGGAAATCATCATCCCTAGATTCTTATGCCATTCCTATTCCTCATGACATTGATCAATGATATGGATTGCTTTATTATGTGCTTCTAATCTTTCCACCTCCTCCCTCAGTCACCTGTTCCTCTTTTGTTATCAACCAGAGCCTCGACATAAGTGATGAGGCTAGTGCACCTTGGTTCCACATTATGCTCAAGTGCCGACATAACCCTTGCGACTCTTAGCTCTCTCTCAAGCTTGGTTGCTTTCTTCTCCAACAAGGATGGAAACCTCACCAAAAGGGAGCCCCAAGTTCCTCATGCTAGAAAAAAGGGAGGAGAGAAGAGGTCCAAGAAATCCTAGGACCAGTTAAAGGCTAGGGGGAGGGTTCTGATCATTGAAGAAACTCCTAAGAGGCACTGAGGGACAACAAAAGACGAAGGGGCAAGATAGCCCTTGAGTCTTACAAGGGTCCTGGGATTCCTGAAACTTACACTGACAGGGATGATAGTGGATTTCCTCACAATATATCTTAAGAATGGGGAAAATGGGAAGGAATTAGCTCCACATAAACGTGGCAAACCAAGTCTTGGACAGCGCTAGTTGCCACACAGTATGCCTTCCCTAAGGTGAAGGTACTTTGAAATAAAGTAACGACTCCAAGGAGTATGACATTGTATCCTCTAACAAATGAATCTATCACTCTTCGAATGACCTCTCTATGGCATCGTCCAAGAGAAGGCTTCCAGCCAACCAAGCTCTTATGAGCCACAAAGGAAATGGAAAAGCAATTGAAGAGGACATTAATGTCCAATCGTAGAGGTTCAGCATTGCAAAAGTAAGAACTCAAAAAGAAACTACAACATAGACAACAAATGAACTAAGAAAGTTTTAAGAATCTAAAGGAAATTACTGGTAGAGTTAATGGATATTTATAAATAAAATTAGAGTAAGAAAATATCTCACTCGTGGAGAGTAAAATCAAAACAACACTAGATGCCCAATCAAATAACTTCTCAAAACCAAGAAAACCATCATTATCCGTGTAGGAAAACAATGGAAACATGAGAACCCAAGCCATAAGTGAGCAAATAGATCGCTAACTCATAGAGGCAAAGATCTCATGACAAGTTATTGTTGTTGATGAGAAATCATCTAAGATATTGAAAGATTCACTTTGGAATTTATTTTCGAAACTGAATTAGAGAATTTGTTAGGAGACATATTTGGATGACTCTTTAGGAACGAGCTCAGGTTTATAAATGTAACTAAAACCAACCAAAAGAGGCCCTAGACTTGGGGGAACTTTGGAAGTCAGTGTACTACTAAAGAGGTACATAAGTCAAGTGACGCCATCGGGTTTAAGGCCCACCTGATTGAACAATCATCTGATGCTCAAGGGACAAATGATTTATGTACTATCCAAAAGATTGCAGCCTAGACACTATCCCATAGGTAACGCCCAGTCAAAAAGCCTGGACTTATTATGAAGCTCCATCTTTAGGATTTAAGATGCACTTTAAGAAAAGTCTAAGGAAAGCATGACCCATTTGCCTCCAAAACCATCTAAACATAGCTTGCACTAGGGAAAAGTAGACAATTGACATATTCGCAAGTATACAGGTGTTGTGATTTAGATTAAAAGATCGTCCTTATGGACTAAAGTAATCTACGGAACTAATGTCCTATTGGAAATGCTAAGCAATCGATCTTTTCAATGAGTTTGCTTAAATATACTAATTATCTAATTGGAAATTCAATCAAAGTAAGGCATCTAGGAATTCGATTTGCCAAGTAAAGAGTTGGATCATAGTATTAAGCATGCAGTTTTTATGGATTCGATGATTCAAGGAATTGCAATCGAGTTAAATTTAATTATTTCTTTCAAAATAAATTAAATTTCCCAAGCAAATTCAACTAACACTCTTTCAAGTGTCTTTGATTTAGTCTAGGTTGAAGAGTTATGAATGCTAAGTTTCCGCTTAATAAGCAATTCTCTCTCGAGTTTCCCTAAATAAAGTTCTACCAAGGTGAACTAGTAGTGAGTTCACTTTTTAGTACTTCACTTGTCTACCTAATATAAGCAAGAAAAATTGGCCAAATTCTACTCATAACATTTCAATCTCAAGATAAAAGTAAATCATTCCAATTATGAAGTAACCACAAGAATGTCGAAATAAAGGATCCAACTACAATACTATAACTAGCAAATCCCTAGATTGAATAAGACTACTCACTCATATTTCTAATTCAACTAACTCAAGAGTTCAAGGACAAATTCAAAGGGAAAGAAAACTTTACAACACTGGCAACCCTTCAATAGTGCCAAAATCTTCACGCTCCAAGAGTAAAGCTTCTCCCTTTAATTCTGCTTTTGCACCCAAAAATAAACTAAACTATATTCCATCTAAAGAGAGATGGATGTGAGAGTAGTAGTGAGATGGTGTTGGTGCTCAAATCCCCATTTCTTCAGCCCTCAAACACGCCTTTTTAGGCACTAAAACAGAGCATCCTCAGCTGCACAATGAAAGGAAGATGAAGAGGTTTGTACTTACAGGCTCACCAGGGTCCATGGAAGCCACCAAGGTTAGATCGTAGTGCTTGCCGGATCCTAAATCTTCTACTCTTCTCTTGCTCCAGGGGCATGGGACTTGGGGTACCTCCGTGGTGGGTCAACATGCACTCAAATGAGGGTCACTTGCAAGGTCAAATGGTCTAAAATCCAGCAAAAGTCATCAAAGAACCATACCTAAGCATAAAACAAGAATATGAGCATAAATTATAATATAAAGCCCATGAATTCCGAAAAACATGCTACAAAATGTCCAAAAAAATGAAGTATATAGAAGCACTTATCAAACTCACCCATGCTTGAATTATTGCTTGTCCCTAAGCAACACTATGACCAAAAATTATTCACTACCTCTGGATAGACGTTGGTAGTAGCTTAATGGCAAATCCGATCCAAAGTTAGCCTACAAGTGCCAAAATCATTAACAACCAGGCTAGGAAATGAAATTTTCGAAATCATTGATAGAATGCAATGTCAAGTTTGAATCAACCTCTCCCAATGCATCGAATACAATCATATCGACACATGAATCATATGGAGCTAGTAATGCCTGTAGAACCTCACTGTAGTCATGTGGCGCTTGTCACACATTTGTGTGAAAAATGTACAACGGTTCCTTCAATTCTGATTCCAAAGAATCAAATCTGTCATAGGCTTGATAAGACTCTCGTGACCACTAGTATGCAGTGCACATTAGATAATCATAAGGACTTCATGAGGTTGTAACGGGCCATGGATAAAGGTAAGAGGGGAATAAATATTTTGGAAATGTGAAGCTAGAAGCTATAGACTAAGAGCTAAACGCTTCCAATGCATTTATGCATCCCTTTCCTCAAACCTATACAATTCAATAACAAATACATTCCCTTCCACAACCAAATGAAGAGAAAGGAGTTGAAAGTCAAATATACTTTTTACAATCCAAAAAAGGCCAACACTTTTTTTTTCCTTTTTTTTTCTTTTTTTTCCTTTTCATTTTCTTTTTTTTTCTCTTTCTTTTGCTTTTTTCAAAAGAGTTGGCTAAGGGAATATATATCAAACTTGAATTTCAACTCTTCTCTATGCTTAGTACAATAAAACAAGGGATCTCTTATACATAGACAAGAACACAAATCCTTCATCAATTTAACAACCAAATCCACCAAAAATATCTCAATGCAACTTACGAACACCCAATCAAACTTAGTTTATAAAGACGAAATGCTCCTCTAATCTTGGCTTAAGGGTTAGAGAAATGTTTGGCCATAGGCTATGTTCGCAGGTTCACATCAACAAAGACGGATGTAAGCTTAAAGGGGCTAGCAAGGGATATATTATGCATAACTAGGGTGTATGTTTGGTCTTTTGGGTTAACAAGTCAAAGAATATCTCAATCATGTTACCCAAATGCATATGCTAAGTGTGATCTTAAATGAGAGTCAAAGCAAGTTCTAGAGAAATGATGTCGAGGAAGAGTCACTCATGAATTGACAAGAGACTAAATTAGTCTTTAAAAGCTTAAGGCCTCACGGGACATCTACCAAGGTCATACCTAGCTCATTAGTAGACACACCATGTAAATAATAATGGCGACAATCAATTCGCACTCAACAAATGGTCAAAACATGAAGCTAATTTTTGCAAACTCATTTTCAAACATTTTTATTCACAATTGGGCAAATCAAAGGGTCAATATAAACCAAAGAAGTCTACTTAGTCTAAAAAGTTCATCATCAGAGGATTTTTTCCCTTTTTTTTGTGTTCATTTTTGCGATTTTTTTTAGCGAATGCATGCTCCTAACAACAATACTAAGAAAATGCAAAAAACAAAACTATGAAAAGGAACTGAAAGTGAAAAGAAACCTAAATGTATGTCTAACATGCTTTTACTACATAAAATCAAACCTAAAATGCAACTCTAAATGCAAGCATGAACAATATAACACAATACATACACAAGCACACACCAAACCAAATCAGGCATTATACGCCATCAATTAACTGACTAACTTCCCCTTGCTTGAACAAAGCATTGTCCTTAATGTGAGCACAAGGTAGAAAAAGGGTAGGGGAGTAGCAAGAAGCAATCAAAAGGGAGGTGGGGAAGGAGGGTGGGGACGTTGACCATAAGAGATATATCAATCTCGCGAGGTCTCAAGACAAGCCTTATAGTCCTAAAAATATTGGGTCTGGGTAGCAAGCATCACAGGGAGCTTATCGTGCCGCTTTTGGACAAAGTTACGAAGAGCGACATTCTTAGAGGCAACATAAGGTCGAAGAGATACTTGCTCCTCCTAAATGGACCTAAGGGTGGGTTGGACTTCTGCATATTCAGTGGAGGAAGCTTGGGAGGAAGAACTAGGTCCGGCCTGGCAAGTAAATATGGGTGGAAGAGGTGCAGGGCAAACAACCTCAGCATCACCAAGTACCCAATGGAGCTTAGCCCGGTGAAGTAAGCTGGTCTGCTCAACAATGGAAAACGGCAAAAGCCAATCCCCGAGATAAATCCAGCACAAACGTCCAGCCTCTACTTTACAAAATGTTCATCAACTCAAGAGCGGCTTGATCAAGCCGCTTGGACCCAGAAACTCGATCCTCAGGATTGGTGTCAACACCCAAAAATCTAGCAGTGGTGATGATTATACCCCCAATTACTATCTTACCCTTATTGCTGACAGATGCACTATATAATTATCGGACCAAGAATGCCCCAGGTTCAATTTAGATGCCATCTGGCATACAAACAGGAGGTATAATTCAGACAACCTAAGGACATTCAAACTATCATCCCGAGCAAAGAAACAACAGGTGAGAATACGCTGAACCACTTGAATGCAAGGGTTCCTAATAGGGGTGCATTTGGAAGAACTAGTACTGTACCTAAAATCCGCCGAAAGCTCACCCCAAAATGCACTTGGGTTGAATTCACGAGGAACTTAACAGTTTGGTAAGTCCATGCTAGGTGGAAAACCAAATATGTTATTAAAGGTACTTAAGTTTAACTTATAAAATTGCCCTTACAAATAAAATAAAATATATCCCGCTTGACATTGAGGCCCTCAGGTGACCTCAACATGCATAGTACTTAGAAATTCTAGTGTGAGGTCCGGATATGTATGCTTTTTTATTTCAGTAAAATGTCCCATACCTGTCGTGCAAATAACCACCATATATCATCCAACAATCCCAAATGTCCCAACGATTCCTCATCATAATAATGAGTTGCCACAACAATTCGATCATTCAAGCAATTATTTCTAGCAACATGTTCGGCGTTAGTCAAACCAAGGGGATGAGGAATGTTACCTCGAGTCCGTTCATTGGTGGAAGTGCAGGAGGTTTGTTGAAGTTGTGATGGTGCTTGGCTAGATGTCCCCACCTCGTTGATGCTCATTTGCCTCTTGGTGGGTGCCATGGATGTAAAATGTGAGAAATTAAAACAAAAACCTCAAAAATGAGGTATGAGAAAATAAAATGAAGAATTCGAGTAAAAAAAGAGGAAGAATTAGAGAGAGAAGAAAATGGTTATGGAGGAAGGGTGAAAGTGAAATTAACTTAGAGAAGAAATGGTAGAAACAGATGAAATTTGTTTGAGAAAGAGAAAGATTAAGAGAAAAGGGAAGATTTTGAGTGAAAAAGGAGTGAAAATGGAAAGAAATAAGGGAGAATTTGAAGGTTTAACAATGGAGGGTTTAGAGAGAGACAGATGGAGGTAAAAAGAGTGTGTCTCGAGGTAGAAGATGAAATTGAGGGAGAGTGAAGGGTCACCGCGATCAAAACCCTTGACTGCGGCCTATAGCAGTCCACCACGGATGGTAGGTGACACCAAAGGCATACCATGATGGCTGCTGGATACTTGTTTCTCAGCTTTGCTAGGCGGGCATGCTACAGACTGTACTGGAAAATACGGACCATCTATGCCTAGCATTTTCGTCCTTTTTTTGTATTCTTCTTCTTCTCCTTTTTTTTTCTTCCGTTTTTTTGTTTGTTTTTGATTTTTTCTACCTCTTTTTTTTAATTTATAAAAAAATTAGCTAAAAATGGAAATCAAAGCTATAAAAGGGCCTAGGTTGCCTCCAAAGAAGCGATCTTTCAAGGTCAAGAGTTTGACCATGCTTCTATGTGCGCTCGGGATCGGTAAGCATATGGATGGCGTTTCTACGAAATTAAAATCTTCCAACTGGAGGTACCACCTCAAATACTCAGGTTGGAGGTCTTTCATCATCATCAAATGACACGATAATGAATTATTGGTGTACAAGACAAACCAATAGCATGGTCTATTGGACTGGCCGCTACCCTCATGTTCAATCCACAGATCAAAGTCTAAATTGACTCCTTCTATAGCAGGCAAAGAGAGAACCACTTAGACAAACCTACAATAATCACTCATAGGAGATTCATTAGAAGCATAGGCCTTAACCTTGGGTATGCTAGGTGGCGTAGGAGCTGCAAACTCCACCTTAACATATCCTTGGTCGGGATCCTCAGTAGAAATCCAATCAAAATCAGAAGGGCCTTAGCAATTCAAACCATCCTCCATGTCAATCTCAGCAGAAAGGGGAAGCGCATTTGAAAGGGAAGAATTAGTGGAAATCACTTTCTCATCCCTAAAACAGAACATAGCAAAACATCCTTCTACTTCAAATGTTAACCGCCCCCCTTTTACATAAATGTTGCAACCTGAAATAGCCAAGAAAAGCCTACCAACAATAATTTGGGCATCATCGGTCTCAGTCATATCAGCAATGATAAAGTCTTCCAACACCCAAAAATCTCCTATTTTTACGGGCACATCCTCTAATCTACCTAAAGGTCGCATTTCAAAACCATCTGCTACTTAGAGTAAAAAGGGTGCAAGTGATAATGGTCCTAAGTGAAGCCTATGAAACAAAGAGTAGGGCATCAAACTGACACTAGTACTAAGGTCACATAAGGCTCTTTCAATTCCATTTTTCCCACAACATAGGGGATAGAAAAGATACCTGGGTCAGCAAGCCGATGTGGAAAGACTATGGGGATCTATAAGCTATCATTTTCTATGAAAGTTATGGGCTTGCCGCCATCATTTATCTCCTTACTCTCAGCCATGATCATTTTTCTACCTCCTCAAGTGGTATGTCCTTGGGGTCTTTGGGGTCCTCTACCCCTTCCTTGAAGGTAACACAACTACAATGTTAGGGGGGTTAGATTCGAGTTTACTCGGCAGTCTACCTGGAGGTGTAGATAAAGAGCTAGCTTATTGGGCAATTTGAGCTTCCAACATCTTGTTATGAGTAGTAAGCACATCAACTTTAAAGGCTAATTGCTTTATATACTCATTTTGCTTTTGTTATGCCAAAAGCATACTCTCCATCATGGCATCTAGGTTGGGCTTTTGGGGAGCTTGTGGAAAGGAAGATCTTTGAAACTCAGGGGGTTGCCTAGCATCCAATTGGGGAATGAGGGAAGGGTTAGGCCTACATAAGAAATTTGGATGATTCCTCCAACCTAGATTATAAGTATTGGAATAAGGGTCATTGGTCAATCTCAGGTTGAAATTATTAACATAATTGACTTGGTCACTGGTGTTTTGGGCAAAAGGACTCCCAACTTGCCAATTTTGAGTCAAATGGTCAATGAAATCACATATTTCACATGATGGGGGAGGGGCACTAGAACTTACAACATTCACATTTAATCTTTCCAACCTTTGAGTCATAGCATCTACCTTAGCATTACGTAAAGTAAGTGCATCAACTTCAATCTTACCTCCAACCCGCATCGGTTGGCCTCGTTCGTTGGACCATTGAAAATTGTTGAGCGCCATCTCCTCTATCAAATTATAGGCCTCATCCTCAGCCTTATTCATCAAGGTTCCCTCTGTCGCTGCATCAACAGTAGACCTTATAGCTTGGGTCACTCCATTGTAGAAGGCTTGAACAATCATCCATCTTTGAAGGTCATGGTGAGGGCAAAACCGTACCTCATGGAGTGTCTCATCATCCCTCTAGGTAAAGTGGGTGATTTGGTTCCTCAAGCTTGCTATCTTGCGCAGTGGGAAGAATTTGGCAAGAAAGCTCTAGTAAGCTCATCCCATATAGTGATGCATCCGGGAGACAAAGAATGAAGCCATGCTCACGCCTTGTCTACCTTTCTTTAGCCTTCAAACACGCCTTTTTAAGCACCAAAATAGAGCATCCTCAGCCACACAATGAGGGAAGATGAAGAGGTTACCAGTTATAGGCTCACGACAGTCCGTGGAAGCCACCACGATCAGACCGCGGTGCTTGCTAGATCCGAAATCTTCTACTCTTCTCTTACTCCGCGAGCATGGGACTTCGGGTACCTCTATGGTGGGTCAACCTGCACTCAAGTTAGGGTCAATTGCTGGGTCAAATGGTCTATAATACTGCAAAAGTCATCAAAGAACAACACCCAAGCATAAAACAAGAATATAAGCATACATTATAACATAAAACCCATGAATTCTAGGAAACGATCTACAAAACGTCCAAAAAAATGAAGTGTATAGAAGCACTTATCAATGATACGCTAATCTTGGTGGAATCTACTACAAAGGGGAAATATCTAGGAGATGAAAGTATTCAAGAAGGAAATGTAATCTGGGTAAGACTAAACTCCTAATATGAAATCTCTAATAGATTTCCTTTAAGATCCTATATAAGGAATGTTATAATCGACACGAAAGGTGAGCAATTCAATAAGATAATTTAGTTATTCTCTATTTAATTAAGCTAATAACTCTTATTCTAAATTCCCTCTTTAACTTGAGCATCAATGACTATTTAATAAGGGGAGCATCACTCTTCTCTTTTCAAAGTTCTTTTTAAGTTCAGTTAATAGATAATTCTCCCTCTCTAGGTCCGACAACTCACAACCTATGAAAGCATTGTTCCTATCCTAGGCTGAAATAACTTTGATTTCTACTTATAAAAATGTGTAGATTCTTTTGTGGGGCAAGTCCGTTTCCTCCACTATTAAAAGGTAGCATCTCCCTCTCATATTTCATTCAAGACTCCTTATAAAGGTTAGAGAGAAAGATTAGTCTCCCTTTGATACTATCATCCTCCTTTCTTCACTCTTCATAAAAGTTTAGTAACAAAACTCAGCCAGATCTACTTCTCAATATCACTCTTCATTTGCACTAGCCTTCATCCTCCCATAGGAAACTTCAGATCCAAAGCAATCAAGGACATCATTGCTTTACCAAATGTCCAAATTGCTTGGGTTGAGGTAGGTATTGTGGGACATAAATTCAAGATAATAATTTATTTATCAATTTATTTTTACTGCTTTGTCTCTTATAATCATGTTTTCATTTGACTTTTCATGATTCTTTTATTAATTTTTTATTTCATTCAATGCATCAGTAGAACTATGCTCATAATCAAGTCAAAACTAAAATTATTGCTTTCTTACATTTTCAATTCCATTGTCAAATTGGCTTGCTTAATAAGTGGTCACCTAAAAATATTATTTTGGTAATTGTCAAGCGAATAAAATATAAATTCATGAAAGCATCTCATAGAACTGGGAAATTTAGGATTTTAATTCATTCATTTCTAATAGAGGCTACTATGAAACGGACTGCCTAATGATGATTTTCACCATTTATTGAGTTGTACATTTGCCCTTAAATTCGATCTTATGGTTGGCAACAATGCGGTTCTTGTGTAATTCCTATTTAGGATATCAAGGATTATAATCTTATGGAAAGTTCCTTTTCTCCCTTGAAATCTAAATCTATTGTCCATGGCTATCTGCATTGTTTTACATGGATTTGAATTGATACAAAGCAGTTTTCATAAAATTATAAGATTGTGCATTTCGATAAAAATGTGCTAGCAACTCTAAACTGAAGCTTAAAATCATCTCACCTTATAACCTCACAAAATCAACACTTTAGGAGACATCGATGCACTTTCAAAATAAAACAGTTACTTTAAAGCTATTTCAGCCTTGGCAATCTCGGTCAACCCATGACTGTCCATCAGTGGCGCTTTTAGTGGCAGCTCTACTAGGGGCTTCCCTATAAGTAGGTAAAACTTGAAATAAATTATTACAATTAAATTTTTAATTTTCGGATCAAAATCATTAAGCATAATGCATATGAGTTCATACACAACAACAATGAATTCAGTGTCAAGTCCCCCACTAGTATAGCTTGCTCTTAGGATTTCTTTGCACCTAAACTTTTATAAGAGTTCTTCATATAGTCCACCTAATCCAATCTGATTGTGTTCTTTCCTTAAAGGAGCACCACCACGTCGATCTCTAGAGCACCCCACTATGGAGGTAAAAAAGTGTCACCATCATGTCGGACTCATATGGAAGGCAAGGCCACCCACTCTATTAAGTGTTGCCTTTAACATAACTAAGCCTTGCATTTGACATAACTAAGCCTTAATGTGCTTGCTACTCGAATGTGCAATGCACTATTTACCTTCTATGTGCATCTTTCTGAGTCAAGAATCATTTTCAAAAATTGAGTCTTAGTTTATGAGTCTTTTTAACTTACAACTATAGCCCCGCCAATAATGCAAGGTATTCCCATCAATTACGTAACGATAGAACCAAACGACAGTTGATTTTATGCTGGTTAGGCTAGAATTCTACCATAATGGTAGTAATAGAGGTACTATTGCAACCTAACAGTAATATCCATCATGCCTTTGGGCGTTGAGTCCAATGGCAATACCTACTTCGATGATTCCTCTAGTCCACCTGTTAGGTTGCGTACTTAGTTTGTTAGGTCCCTGAAGGTGATGAGCTTTCATGTCATTTATCTTGGGGTGTTAGTTAAGGGTCTTTCTCATTCCTTATGTATGTGCATCTATAGTCATGTTCTTTACATCTTCCATGATCATCATCATCCATGCATTCATCAGATATCATAAACCATCTAGGACTCCTTGCATGTAGACCTTGCTTCTCTAGTCCATTTAGAGTAGCTCATGCGCTTATGTACTCATAGGATACTTCATCACTATAGCCCACCTAAGATAGCCATTATCATAGTCCATGTAGGATTACATTGCTTGCATTATTTAACCCATTAGACCTCTACATTCATATTTTTCCCTTTAAAAAGCATATGTAGTCCAAAATATGTGAATGTCAACCCATTTTACATGCATTGTATATCATCTAGGATATTACATCACGCACATACCTTAATCCATCATTTTCATACATTTATATTAGTCCACTTAGAAAGCATATAGCTTGGCCCTCCTTGCATTCTTATTGCTTAGTCCATCATACTCTAGGCCCATCGTTCTTATGCATTCATACTAGCCTATTTGCATCTATACTATATATTGCATACCTGTAGCACATGGACTATTTTCCAAGCATATTGAGTCTCGAATGGTCCACCATGAATGTGCCTTGACCGACGGGTTGAGTCCTCTTGCACACATCCTAGCCCACCTTACATAACGTATTTTGCACAAATGGTAACCTGACTTAGGAAGGTCTATTAGGACTTTTGGCATGCTAGCTTGCTCAAGATGATCTCTTTCGTATGCGGCCCAACCTATTAACCTAAATAAGATCATTCTCCTCATAAGTAGCCCAACCTAAGATTAATCCAATATACCATCCTCATAGCCTAGGGTCAAACTTTACTATCCTAAGGCAAACTTTCCCTTTATCCCTAACCCTTTACATAGGAACCCATTCTGCACCCTTGGGGCCCAATCTAAGTGCATGGTCCACCATTAAGCAAAAATTCTTCGTCTTCATGCTTTCAACTTTCCCTTCCGGATCCCATCCTGGCTCAACAACCTTGAACCATTTCTTTGTTGGTCCATGTGAGAGAAAGAACAGTAAACAACATTGAATTGATCTAAGGTTGTCACCTTACAACATCAATGACTAGCACCGATTATAAGAAACTTAATGAAAACTATAAAATAAATCATAAAGATCTTATAGCCTAGAGGGAAACTGGGTTTGAGGTCAAGTTCAAAGAAAAGCAAGAAATAATTTTTGAACAATAAAAGGTTATAGCTGACATTTTAAGGAAACTAAATATGCCAAAATCTGACAAGAAGGATGATGCCATTTGGTTCATTGATCCCAAATGATCATCTAAATCAAATCAATGAAAAAATCTAAAAGCTAGAATAACTGCTTAAGAGTTCCACCATGTTTGGGAATCACCTAATAGACCCCCATGTCAATCACTATAGGAAAGCTTCAAAGTTCTAGCAAAGTTTACCTTGCTAGAGAGCGCAAACTCTATTGGATTCGGAATCTCACTTCCCATCTAAGGAACTTTACTAGTTTTGTAAACCTAGACAGACTGCATAAGGACTTGTTTCCTTATATTTTCCCCTACTACTAGGAGAAATTGTTGGAAACTATACTAGTCTTTTCACCCACAAAGGCTAGTATATGGGAATGGATTACTAAATAATTCTTGGTCCAATACTCTAATAATACAAAGTTTCCTATTATAATTTATGACTTTACACTACTTAAACAAGACAAAATAGAAATTTCCCTAGTTCTTTGGTCAATAGAGGGCCAAAGCAGCACTTGTAGTTATCGCTCCTTTAAAAGGGATTAAACTTACATGATTATGAAACATCTACGGACCAAATACAATCATCACTTTCAGTTTCGACTTATTAACTATTTCACGACACTCCCCAGGCTAGAATGTTGATTTAAGAGGACTCTAAAACTCATATAAAAAAGATGTCACACTGACATTAGAGGTTATGAGCGAAGTGATTACTATTGGTTCATGTATAACTCCACGAGAACGAAACGGCAAAGTGTACATTTCTCACCAATATGAATGTTTTTATTAAAAAAATCGTATAAGGTTGGGTATACTTTATTGAAAACTCTCATTAAAATAATACAACTATTCTTCAGCTGTGCCTAAGTTCTATAGTCTATTTATAATAATTTACCCATGAGCCTATAAATCTACTCAATAGCAACCTAACACATTTTGTTTTTGCCTTAAAGCAGTTCCTAGCTACCTATGTAAGGGCTCTTGTATTTCTATTTTACTAAATCATATAAGTTAATATAGTAAATGTAATAAATCATCTCTATTTGTGTTTTTTGTCACCTGTAAACTAGAGCTTCTAATTTTGTCACATAGTGCATACTCCAGCTATGAATTTGTAACAACTCAGGCAATAGCGTGTAACAAAGTGTTTAAGAAAATTCTCATTAAAAAAATGTATGTTCATGACTATCTAATACTTCTAAGTAGAACAGGCAACATGCAAGCCAATGACTACGATCTTATCCTTGCTCAAAAGCTTTCTATGCATAACTATGCACAAAATGAACGCATATGTAGGAATCATGTATTTATACCAAATTAAAGGGTACCATTATACTAATGAAGCTTTGCTTCTCAGCCATTCATGCCTAGTTTTGACTGTATGTTTACCATCTATGTAGGACATCCAAGTTGATTTATGCCAAACCTCCCTATAATGAGGCTGTTGCTTGTAATATCCTGGACCAAAACCAATTGTCTTTAGATGAGGAAACATAATCCCATATTCTACTTCCTCTCAAAGCAATGGTTCACCCGTCTTCCATAGGCAATCCTTTTTCATTGCTAAGTGGCAAATCAGCTTTGCAATTATAGCTATATTTTAGTTGTAATAGTCTTTAATTCCCATACCACCCTCTTTTTTTTTGGGAGGTTGAGTGTTAGCAGATTTACTTAACCGCAAGTGCGCGGCGTAGCTGTAGCTAGCAACCGGCAAGTACGGGTCGAATCCATAGGGAACTTGCGTTTCAACTACTAGAACTAATTGGACTAACTCAAGCTAGGCAAATCAAGTCGTGGTTGGAAGCTAAACGACGAGAGATAGTGATAATTCAGGGTTTTAGTAAATAGCAGAATAAAAAGCACCTAGGTTGGAATTAATAACACGAATACGCAGATGAATTAATTACTAACCCACTCAAGCATTCCCATGAATGTAATACGAATGGATAGATTGTCAATTTAGCCCATCTCCTCCCTCTCTCAAGGGTCGAAGGCTAATCCTGCAACCATAGTCGCCTATTCTCATAGGACTAAAGGTTGAGGGATTACGAGATCTACAATCTCAAATCCCAATTAAAACTTGACTATTTTCATGTCAAAACCTTAATTGTGTACTAAGTCGCACTAGGTAAAGGTTTCGTCTCTCAACGCTCCCCTAAACCCCAATAAAAATGGACAAATACTCTTTCGAGCATTTCGTCGAGCATGTGGCGTGCAGAGTAGAATTCGCAATTACAAAACAAAGGGGGGAGCAAGAAGTGGGCTAGTTTACAATTCAGTCATACATACTCGGCATTAATCCCAACCTAAGTTGAGGATTTAGCCTACAATCATACTAAACGCAATAATCGCAACATTCAACCAAAGAGTCATGATAATTGAATTCTAAAACAAGAAGACAAAAGAGAGAAGAGATAACAACGAAAACCTGGAATTAATTGAATGGAAATAATCTTCAATCCCAGAACAATTCTCAAGAACAAGAATTCAACTAAAGTTAAACCCAAGAATCTCCTAGGGAGAATACTCAGAGAGTCTAAACGTAAAACAAGCGTAAAAGATGAATGGAAAAACTCCCCCTTTCGAAACAGCCCCGAAGGAGAATTTAAGTCGCGTCGCGGAACGGGGGTGGCACGGTCGTGCCAGACGGAACGGGACAACCGTGCCAAATTTCTGGAGCGCCCCAAGAACGACAAGCGGAACCGGCCACGTGGCACGGTCACACCGTGCCATGTGGCACGGTCGTGCCACGTGGCACGGCTAGGGCGTGCCATGTGGCGCCGGTTCGGGTTTGTCGGGTTTTCGCGGTTTTTTTCTGTCGCGTATGTCCGATTCTCCGGGGCTTCCGTGCGACGCCTTTTCGTAGCTTTTCTCGCCTTCTTGGCACTCCTTTCTACTAAATGTTGTTCATCTTTCTGTTTCTTCAATAGAGTTCCTGAAAATATCGAAAGATGTTATATGAGTTAAAAGTATGCAAAAGGAGGCCGATTTGACCCTTCCTTAACACAATTAAACGTGAAAACGGGGGAGAAAATAGGTCAAATAGGGGCTAAAAGAGTACAAAATAGAGGTTCATCATTGAGTGTATCCCATATCACTAGGGTAAGCCTGTTGTGTTTAGCATTAGATCTCCGTAAGAATTGCTGACATACCTATGTGACCTTATCAAGAACTCCCTTGGGAAGAACAAATATTTGAGGCCAATATGCAAACATACTCATCACCATAGAGTTTATAAGTTGAATCTTTCAAGCATATAAGAGTTTATAGAATGGCTAGTGACTAATTTTGGCTATAATTCTATCCACTAGTATTTGACAATCAAGTTTATTTATTCTCTAGTGTTTAACAAGTGCACCCATGTATTTGAAAGTATTCCACTCAGCATAAAGCACGCTATTCACAACATTAAATCTTTACTATCTCCTCCACTTCAACAGTCATAGTTGAAAACTTCTTCAGTTTTAGCTTTAAGTCTAGTGTAATGAGAAAAATGTACAAATGCAGTCATGAACCAATTGACAATAGGCTCATCCTCTTTATAGAATAAGAGTAGATAATCAACGAAACTAAGGGAATATAGTTTAGGGGGGCACAACCATGATGAAACTTAAATCCATTTTGCATAGTTACCACCTTGAGTGTCCTCATCAAGTAGTCAATCACCAAGAGAAAAAAAATAGGGAGATAGGGATCCTGTTATCTTGATCGCATTTTATTTCAAAAATAGGCATGCACTTCTCCATTATCTTTGATAGAAAATTGAGCAATAGTAATGCATGTCATTATCCTATCGACTAATTGTTTTAGAAATCCGTAAGCAATCAATGATTTCTCAATGAAATATCACCTAATGATATCACCTTTTGTAGATCTACTTTCATAATGCATCTTCGAGAAACCTACTTCCTACCACTTTTAGTGAGTTGTCACATAACATGATATTATGAAGAATTAACCTCCCCTAAACAAGGGCCCCTTATGATTTATCAACTATCACAAGCAATACAGCTCTCAATCTCTCACACATGGCTTTAGTTATGCACCGAGACACTTAACTCCAGCAAGCAACTACTCAAATGCACTGCTCTTAAAGGATTTAGGGTTTTAGTCACCATATCAATGGTTGTGGTATTTACTTACTTCATAAGCTTTCTATGAATGAAAAAATCTATGATAGCACAACAATGATGTCCTGAACAGCTTTAAAGAAACTGCTCCCAAATCCTTCTTACCCGAGGCTTTTATAACTACTAATAATGAACATAGCCTTGTTAATCTCCTCATATGATAATTACCTAAGTTGTATATATCTGTAATCTTTTGTTAAACATGGCCCTTGCATAAGGACTTCAAAATTTGGATTGCTCCCATGAACCTCTTTCCCTAAGAACTGCAAACAACGGTTGAATAAGATGTTGTATATTTCCTGTTAGTCTTTGTTAATGAGCCGTGTTCATCTTATAACTTTCTAATAGTTCAATTGTAATTCTTGGAATGCAAGTAAGCATAGGAGTATATCGTATTTTGGTCACCATGGTTCAGCCCAGGTTCCTTAGTTTTTTGCTCAAAATAACTCTTTCGACATTCAACAAATGCTTGTATTCCTTAACAACTTCCTTTTCAAATACAATTAGTTGCCCATTAAAAGGATGTTCATAGAGGGATTTTTGTACTTCCAATAGCTTATAACAAGTAGTTTTTACCTTGATTTGGATTTTTCTAAAGTGGCTCCTCTTTAAATCTTTAAAAGGGAGTTTCAGTGCTTTAATTTTTTAGATAAGAGAACTGTGCACTTGTAAGTGCCATAAGTGCCATATATCATACACATACTTCCTAAATGATTCATAATTAGCCCACATATTCAAAAAGTTGAACTGATGTTCTCCAGGAACAAAACAGCTCCTCAGTTGTACTAATAATAGGCAATGATCTAATATGTCTTCAAAAAAAATAGTGTATTCAGCATTAGGAAATTTTTGAATAGCTAGTCCATTAGCAAAATCCGATCTAACTTGGAATACAATCTGGTTATACTCTCCTACTACATCCATATAAAATATAGACCACTAAACCTCATTTACTATAAAGAACAACATTCTAAGAAATTAGGCAAGTCGTCAATTTCAACAACATGTACTTGATCACCTCCCATTCCGTCATTTATTCTGACAATACTATTGAAATATTCTGCATGGAACCATGGATCACCAATGCTGTAAGATATATTACTAAACTCTCCCATAAAATTTCCTTTCCTCCAAGTCATTAACTCTATAAACTATTATTATATAGAACTCATCTCCAGACTTAGTAGTTGCTCCACTATGAACAAATGGTCTATATATGATAAATATATCCCCCAACATCTTATTTGGATCTCATACCATCTATATTTTTCCTCCATCTTGGCCAATAGCATTAGTAGCAACAAACCAACTAGGGCAAGTAACTCTTCTGATATTAACTTCTCTACATTGGATACTTTTGCTTTAGCTTTTCGCAAAATACCATATTTATTCACATACAAAAATTTAGCAATAGCTACATGTTTATTAAGGCCATTAAGCCTTCTTATATTCCAAAAACTGACACTATCCATTCTTTTTAGCAAGAGAGTTAAAGCCATTTTGTAATAGGATACTTACAGGAGGTGCATGCATAGCACCATTGTGGATAGCAGTAACACCATTATCAAGTATATTTAGAGTATTATGCTTAGCCTTACTTCCAGTGTTAACAATACTGCTTTTCCATTTTATTGTTAGGTCATATTTGAAACCTTAATAGCTGTAGTTTTTTTTCTTTTCCATACCTTCTTGACTCTCTTTCAACAATCTTTAAATTTATTGCTCAACATCCAAAAGAAATTGCAATTCACGAGTACCCATTCAAACTCTACGAATTGAACCACAAGGTCGCCCACTTCATCAACAAAAGTAATATCTTGTAGAAATTTTTTACTGATAGCCATCTCTATTAGCACCTTGGAAAATTTGGTATTTGATTTTTCCTAAGTTGCTTTATCACTTGCGATAAGTTTAGCAACTAAGCTTGCAATCTAGCCAAGATTGTCTTAACCCAAAATAAGAAGTCTAGTGTTGTCTAGATAGGGACCTCAGCAATGATTTCCTTATCAACAGGTTGTCCAACAACCCAAGATTTCATAATAACTTATTTTAATGAAAGTAAACAAAATTCTGGGTAAGAATAGAATCTTTCTCAAGGACTAAATGAAGAAGAGCACGATTGATACGAACTTTACTGAGGCTTTTCAAAAACTAAAAAATCAAAGTCTCTTAAACCCATTGAGCCTACACCAAATAGCCCAGGAGGTAAAAGAACCGAAAACTACAACCCTGAAGCTAATTGTCACTACCATTATTAGTGAGACAATAAATGCTACAGACCTCCAAGACGTAATTTAGGACATGCTTGACAGTGATATACTTCACTAGGGATTCTTTAACAAACCCTACGTCTTACATAATAGGATCTAAAATAGAGTAGTACCAACCTCACTTCCTGCCATAAGCAACTCTAGGTGAAGGTAGAAACAACATCAACAACACCAACATAGGCTTTAATTCCCTAGGATAATTTCATGTTTAAGTTGGGGTATTCCCACAACCTCACCCCCCCCCCCCTAGTCCAAGTCTTATCCCAAGTTCACAACAGTAAAATTTCACTCTTTGTTCCCTCTTCCACTTTGAATGTTTCTATTCTACAATGAATCTAGGTTTTAAGACAGAAAGTACAAAGACAAAAAAAATATAAATTGTTAAGGATCTCCAAACAAAACAAAGAGTGCAACTACAAGGACTTGCCTAGGACAAGCTAAGAGACCTCCTTGGGAAATGTATGACCTCTTGTATAACTGCAAAAGCCTACTTACACCCTTCAACCTAAACTTCTATAAGGCCAAGCCAACTTAGGGTCTATTCTTTTCTTTGGGAATAAATTTGTAAGGAATGGTATGGAATGGGAAGGATAGGAAAAGGAATAAGAAATAACAGAAGGGCTAGTATTTTCCTTAAATGACTGGAAAGGAGTGGGAAGGAATAGGAATGATTGGAAAGGAATCGACAAATTAGGAAATTATTTTATGGAGGAAGGTAAAAACGATGGCAATGAATTGGATAGATTGGGAAGGAAAATTAGAACAACCATTCTCAAATGGATTTGCCTAAAGTAAAAATTAACTTGTTATACATAGGAAAAAAAAAGGTACTTTGATCTTACCAAATCATTCAAATGAGAATGTTACTATAAGCAGCTGGTGAGATTGCTTAATATAAAAGATCAAAAAGCCAAAAATTGATGCAAACATTAAGATCTTTACAATAGTTATCTCGAAAAGAAAACCCACCAAAAAATAGACAGAGTGGAAATGAAAACAAGTATCGGCTTCTCACGTGAATACTTACTAGTAGTGCATACATCCCATAAAAAGGCTCAAGCTACAACCCTATTAGTCAAATGTATACCATAGAAGTTACCTCAATAAAGATAAAGTTATCTAAATTGTCTCTCAAAGCAACCAAAATCCCAAGAGTAAAAATTACAAAAGATAAAAGAAAACCAGAAAAAGGAAGATTGCTTTGAATTCAAATTCACAACAAGTTGGCATCCTTTTTTTTTTCATACACTAAGCCGTAGGGTTTATATGTGGGCATTTTGAGCATACATGTCGAATCCCCTTCATTTGTTTACTCGAATATTAGCTTTACCTTAAAAAAAAGGCCCTCATAGATGCAAAATCCTTAGGTCACAAGTTTTTTTAGAACAACAATTGCCTAATTCCCATCAAGATATGTAGGTAGTCTGTCTTTGGTTTGGTCATAAAAGCTATTTCACATAAAGCTTAATTGAGATTCTTGGCAATGAATTAAAAAACCTAAACAATCAAAATAAGTTCAAATTCCTTCCTGCTACTAACTCAATGGGAATAAATCATGCAAGAAGGTCGTATATTTATTCCTACTATTGCTTCAGCACATATCTAAGCCTAGTTCCCATGTCCGAAAAGAAAAAAGAAACAACAACTTGACTTTCTAAGGATTCAAGAAATATCATCCTTTTAACATTTCCTCACAAGACTTAGACATCATCACCTTACCATCATAAAGTATCTTTACCCCGCATTCATACCTTTGCACCACCACGAATCCATCTTTTAGCCCTTCTCCCTATATTCATAACTTTTCATACCTCCCTTGTGATCGGACACCGTTGATGTTGAATGTGGTATTAGACTTAGAATTTGATTGTCTAGAAATAAGGTAATCAACTACATTCAAAGTCATGGACAAAAGCACAATGGACCACCAGTAGAAACATCCTTGATTAAGAAACAATACCCTATAAGGTAAAATCTGTTGTTAACTTTGCTCACACATTTCTATTGGCCATAATGTAGCCTGAATTGGACCAATATCCTTCACTATTTCATTAGCCAATCAAGGATTTATCCTTGCATCCACCCTTCATAACCTTGGTTAGCTTCATCACAGCCATCCTAACAATCTTAGCCTTAGTACTAACCAAACCTAGTTGTTCATCTAACATTTTCTTTATTTTGAGCAAAAAAAAAAACATTTTCTTTATAGCCTTCTTGCCCAACCTTGCTCTTCACCTAAATATAACCTATCTCCTTCTCGTATCCAAAAGAAAGCCAAACCATACCTCTATTCCATCCTATACCTCTAGAGCTAGCCTTTCTGCCTAGCTATAGTTGCTAGCCAACCCAGGTTTACCTTTAGCTACTAGCACCGCTTGACCATCAAACTAAGCCTGAGCCTAGCGTAGCATCATAATCATATAGTGTCATACTTTGCATTCAAACATACTTGTACACCCATTAATGTACTCCTGTAATTTGCCCATTCCTCACTAGCACCCGTAGACTCAAGATGCATTCACCATCAACACATGCATGCCCGTACTTTGCGTACTTGACATTTATTCAACGTAAGCATACACCCATCGACATTCAGGGACATAGTCCATGCATCACTAAATGAACCGTGAGAATGGAAAGCCAGAAAGTAAACAAGTTACCAAAGGCTGGACGGACAATACTCATTCAATCCAATCTTGGATCCAACCTTGGTCATACAATGCAATGTTTTGAACTTCTTACATGTACTACTCAAATGCTACTATGTGAGAAAAATGCCTAAATAAGGAGGCTTGCTTATAGAAATATTATCGTTTACACCTGTGGTTTTAGTAAACTTTTTTTTAACACTCATGACCTGTTTGAATTATTATTGACTTCTTTGCCTTTGACCTAAATAATTTGTAACTCCAAATTTTCCTAAAATGCACTTCACATAACAAATAAGCAAATGACAAGTCTCAAGGACATTTTAGTAAATTTTAGAGTCAAAATTCATTTGACACAAAAGTGAACACAGTAAATAATAGTTCAAAAAGGCTATGTGTACAAAAAAAAAAAACATTTATCAAAACCTAATGGAGGAAAAATGATAATACTTCCTTACATGCGAAACAAAGACCATTGATTTCCCCATGTGGAAAAGTATTTAAGTACGAAATTGCTTCGTTAGGGCACCTCATGAAAAATTAGAATGGATGACAAAATTAAATTCTTGTGGGATAATTTGATAGGTAAATGTACTTTACTTGAATTATCTAACCTTTAAGAGTAAGGCTTAGTCAATTCAAATTGCAAATTTTAATGAATTTGTTACAAAGTCCAAACAATATAATACTAACGAACTAAGAGATATATTTGAAGAAGTGAATATCATTTTTCAAATACTTAAGGGCATTTGATTCAATTTTATTTGAATGGAATGGAATGAGAAACAATTTAAGAAGGTATGGGAATGGTTTTTTATTCTTGATTCTGCTTATTTGGTTCAATTTAGGAATAAATTCAACCTAAGTTAAAAATGAAACCTAAAGGTATGGGTTTATGTAGACGCTAGGGGTCGAAGAGGTTAAGTAAAGTCGTACCCTATGGGTTGCCATTCCATCCGGAATGTGATGCCGGTAAATAATACCCCAACCAAACTTAAGGGATGCGAATACACTATACCATTCTGGTACTGAACTCAAAAAGCCTTAAACAAAACGGGGATTAGAGTACCTATTCCTCAATTTATCTTTAAGGATGCATACTATTGGGATATAAATGGAGTGAAATCAACTACATACTATCTCAAGATAAGGTGCTTATGAACAAACCACCTTGAAATTTAAATATATATGAAATTTAGATCTTATGCCCACAATGAAAATTTTCCTCACTACTAAAAAAGCGCAGAATAACGATGGATATGAGCGACAGATTGGAATCTGTATCAGATAGTGAAGGAAATAGCGACGGATACTCTGCATTTGAAATTTATCAGATTCAGCGACGAACATAACGAAGGAATGAACATTCCGTCACCATTATTTTCAAATGGCAACGGAAATTCTGTTGCCAAGTGGGCGAAAATTTTTTTGAAAGATGTGGCAATGAAAAAAAATAGGTTTGGCGATGGAAAATTCGTCACCAAACAGTAAAATACAAATTTTTACAGATGGCGACGGAATTTCGATCACCATTCGGTCGCTGGCTGCATTAAATGAAAACAGATCTGGTTCTGGTTTCATTTCACACTCCGTCATTCGAAGAGAGAGTGTGAGAGCCCGAGAGCACACCCCCCACCCCCCGCGACTACTGCTGCCCCTTACCAGCCGCCGACCACTGCCAGCTACTATTGTCGTCGTCTAGCGTCACCGCCACCCCCCCACCGCTCGCCGACGATGTCCTTTGGCCATCCAAACCACCACCTTCAAGCAGGTGGTCTTCTCTTACTTCTTGTAGTTTAATTTCTACAAATTTGTTAATTAAATTATTAAAATTTCAAAATTAGTTCATGTTTTTGTTGAATTGTGAAATTTATGTGAAATTATTACTCCAATTTGGTCGAACATCTTGCTTAATGTAATTTAGGGTTTAGATTTGGTAATTTTAATTAAAATGCAATGTGTTGATGGAATCAAATGCTCAAGTTCGGATGAATTATTTGTTTTGTGGAATTTATAGGAATAGAAGTATGTTTGTAGAAATCTATAAGTAAATGTATAAAATTGTTACATTGTATAAGTATGTTTATGTAAATTGTCATGCTTTGAAAGAAATAATTGTTAATATAGGATGATGTATTTCAATGAGATTGTTGGCATAAAGTTGATGTTATAACCTGGGTTGTCTGATAAGGTGAAATCAGATCAACATGAATATTTAAAAAGTTTCATGTAAGTACGTTTGCGTATATGTTTACATATTGCATTATATAGGCTATATAATGCATGTTTCTTATGATAGATATATTCAGCTAATTTATATAATTATAATTATTTAAATTAAAATTAATTCTAATCTAATAACTTAGGTGGTTATTGTTGTTTGAGCAGAATATGAATGGTCCTCTATATTGTAGTTGTATGTATAATAGATTTTTGCTTGATGTTAGTGGTTATATACAAGAATTTCTAAATGGAGTAAATCAATTTGATGAATTTGCACGTAGACAGACAAATTTTCGAAATGGGAGAAAGTATAGATGTCCATGTGCTAAATGCATAAAGAGAGTGTACTTAACACCTGATGAGATAAAGAAGCACCTTATGTATAAAGGTTTTATGAAAGGGTATTGGTTTTGGATAAGCCATGGAGAAGTTGAACCTCAACAATATGATTTTGGGTATTCAAATAGTGAATTGCCCAAAGTTCGAGGTCCAAGTCATATTAATCATGACTATAGTCAGTCCTACGTAGATCCCATGGAGTATATGGTTGGTGATGTTATAATAGCAAATAAAAATGTAAGGGAGAAGGAGTCAAGCACTTGTCGAGAACCATTTTATAATATGGTTTAAGCTGCTCAACAACCCTTATATGATGGTTGTGCCACCCATAATGAGCTCTCTGTCATTGTTAAGCTACTGAGTATTAAGTCTGATTATAACATACCACAAAATTGTTTCAAGGAAATTGTTCAGTTAATGAAGGAGATGTGCCCACCTAACAACCGTGTGTTGAAAAACTATGGTCAAACAAAGAAGGTTGTTAAAGATCTTGACAATGATGTGATACACGTTGATTATTTTCGTAAAGGTTGCATGCTCTTCTTCAAACAGGACTTGAAACTCAATGCATGCAAGTTTTGCGGGCATTTGAGATGGAAAAGGCAAAGATCGTAAAGAAGGTATCAAAGTTCATTGCCATATGCAAGGATGCATTACTTGCCATTGAAACCTCAGTTTCAGAGGTTGTATGCATCAAGAAGCACAGCAGAGCACATAAGATGGCATTATGAACACACGGTGTTTTATGTCATTCATCAGATGGGGCAACATGGAAACATTTTGATAACAAGTACCCTGATTTTGCTGCAGAGCCTCAAAATGTTAGGCTTGGGTTATGTTCTGATGGATTTAGTCCTTACACTTTGTCTTCAAGATCTTATTCCATTTGGCCGGTGGTGGTCACACCTTATAACCTTCCCCCTAAAATGTGTATGACCACACCATTTATGTTCCTCACTTGTGTAATCCTCGACCCTAAAAATCCTAAGAATAAAATAGGTTTATATCTATAACCTCTTATTGATTAGTTGAATGAGCTGTGGGATGTTGGAATTGAGATGTACGACATATCTATGGAGAAGACATTTCAAATGAAGGTTGCACTTATGTAGACCATCAATGATTTCCCGCACATGGAATGTTGTATGGGTGGAGCACTAATAGGAAATTCGCTTATCCAGTATGTATGACACAACAAAAGACTTTAAGGCTCAAAAATAGAGGTAAATTATCCTGGTTTGATTGTCATCGGTGTTTCTTGCCAAGGACTCAAGCATTTAGAAAAAATAGAACTTCATTTAGAAAAGGCATAGCTATTACGGGGGGTCTTCCTCGCCACCTTTTTGGGGAACATCTCTATGCTAAGGTTAAACACTACCCAATGGTAATGATAGACGGTGACTTTCAAATACCAGGATTTAAGAAAAACGAGCATAACTGGACGAAGAATAGCATATTCTGGGAGTTGCTTTACTGGCAACATCAGTTGTTCCGCTATAATTTGGATGTGATGCACATAGAAAAAAAATTCTTCGAAAACATCATTAACAATATCATGGGTGTTCCTAGAAAAGAAAAGGACAATGTCAAATCAACAATGGATATTGTAGATATATGTGATAGGGAAGAGTTACATTTGCAACCAGCCTCAAGAGCCAAAATGGTTAAACCGAAAGTGAAGTTCTTTCTTGCTTGGATAAAAGAAGAGAGTTGTGTGAATAGGTAAAGGGACTTAACATGCCTGATGGATACTACTCTAATTTGAGGAATGCTATGAACCTAAATAAAGAAAAGTTCAACAGTGTGAAAAGTCATGATTGTCACATGTTTATGGATACTCTATTACCGATTGCATTTGGTGCTCTCTCGGATGAGGTGTTAAAACCTCTTATTAAAATAAGTCAGTTTTTAAAGAACTTGTGCCCCATAATACTGCGAGAGGATGTGCTTGAGGAAATGCATAGGAACATTGCGATTACTCTCTGTAAGTTGGAGACAATATTTCCTCCAGAATTCCTCAATGTGATGGAGCACTTACCGATACACTTGGCAGAAGAGGCACTACTTGGTGGTCTTGTGCAGTACCAATGGATGTATCCATTTGAGGGGTAAAATAGATATATTTGATGAAAATGGATATAAATAATATAACCATGCAATCACTCACAAGTCATTGGTTAATCGTATTTTGTTAGGTACTTCCATCATCTAAAGAAAAATATTAAACAATAAGTATATCCTGAAGGTTCAATTATAGAAGCTTACTTAGAAGCTGAAAGGATGTTTTTACCTCCTATTACTTTGGCCCTAATGTGCCCTCCATGAGAAATAGATGTTGAAGAAATGAAGATGGCATTACTTATATTGGGTGAGTGCTACCTTTCAACAGCAGAAGTTGCATTAAGAATATACTTAAAAAAAATTTGCATTTACAATGTGTACAAAATGTCGCAGAATTTTCTCAAAACAAGTCCGAACTGCATATCGCAATGTTAGTGATGTTAATATTGATACCATCATTAAAACGCATTTTGCAGATTGGTTTAGCCAAAATATAAGCAAATCAATTTATTCACTTAAAATTATTTGGACACATTGAGATGTGCATTGTGTTAACTAAAATCACATCCTTTGTTGCCTTAGGCACATTACATTCAACTATTCGACAGTCATAAATATTTGTACTTAACACAATTCGCCGCGAAGCCTAATAGGCATGTGTCAACGTGGACTGCATATAGAGTTAAAGGATTTAAATTCCACACAGAAACACGCAATGTTGGGAAGAAAATGTACAATTGTGGTGTTTGTGTGCATGGGACTGGAGGAGGTGATATCAAAAACGATTACTATGGCATACTTAAAGATATCATCGAAATCAAGTATGTAGGTGAACCAATTAAAAGATGTGTGCTATTCAGTTGTAAGTGGTTTGATCCCGCATTGAATCGCGGGACACGACCTTATAAACTAAGCAAACTTGTTGAGGTCCACAGCACAATGAGGTATAGAAAGTACGATCCATTCATATTTTCAAATACTACATTTCAAGTGTACTTCATGCCATATTCAGATCAGTCAAGGGATAGAGTCAATTGGCCTGTCGTCATACCAACCAAACCAAGAGCCAGAGTGGATAGGCAATACACTCTACCCATTGCTTACCACAAATGGGCATGACGACACTCATTGAACTTGTGAATGATGTTATCTCTACATCCTTAGTGGATGAAAGTGCACCACGGGAAGAAGTTAATGATGACATGGGATTTTCGTTTATTCAAGTAAATGATGACATAGATAACGCAGAAGAGGGTGAGGTTGATAAAGAGGGTGAGTGGGATGAAGAGAATGAAACAGATGAAGAGTAGGGAGATTTACATTTATATGATGATGATGAGGAGGAGATCGATGATGAGAATGATGATGAGGTTGGGTGTGGGGAAGATGATGCGCACAATCAAATGCTTATAAATTGTTATATATTTCATTGCTTACCATCATTGTAATGCAAATGTGTATGAATGTACTTTTATTATATGTGTCAATTTTGGATGGCAATGTTCTAACTATTGTGCAGTGTAACTCTAATTGTTAATCTGTACAATTGTTATTTGTACTTGTATTTATCGTCAACTATTTCAAGTATTGACTCTACCCTCCATCGAGGGAAGTCCTCTACTCAAGATTGAGGAAGAGAAAGGAGGAGCTCCAGCGCCCAGGCCACCGCAATGGACACTGGTCCACCTTTCTTCCTAACACCACACACGACAGGTGCTGTGGGAACAATCCCTACTCAAATTGGGGCAATTCCTATGGGGTCTTTCACTCCCCATACCCCATACATCCCTCACCAAATAATCATTTCCCAACAATATGCATATAACATTACAACCAACTCCCCTGTTCCCAACCAAACCAACCCTACTCCCCCACCTATCGACCCCAACTCTAACCAGTTCCAACAAAAGATTGGAACTGGAGAGTGTGAAGCATAGTTTAGTCATGGCAGCAATCGACCAAAGTCATATATTGTGCCAGATGATAATGGGTAAGTGGTAAAATTGTTATCTGTTTGCTATAAAAAGTATTTTACGTAATGTCGCATTAATTGGATGTTTTATATTGAAACAAGTTTCTCCCAAACGAAGGTACTGTTGGAAGGATTTCTTAAATCTTCCAAAGCAAATATGATGGCCATTGGCCTTCTTGGGATGAAATACCAAGACAAGTTAGAGATTTGTAGTTTAGAGAGTTCAAGGTAACCACAATTATTACATATTAACACTTTGTATGTACTTGATTCATCATTATGATATTGTTTGATGTATTTATTGTTTTCTTATGTGCAGAAGTGGTTTTCTTAAGATCCTATCCATGAGGATCCCATAAGGAAAAATTTTAAGAACAGAGGTAATGCACGGTTGAGGGACTTCCTTGGCAAGGCAACGAAGTACAACAAGCAGCCCGCGTGGCTTGGTGATGAGAAATGGAGAGGAATCCAAAAACATTGGACGAATGACTCGTACAAGCAATTATGTGAAAAAGCCGAAAAAATCAGCTTGGTGACCCAACTAGTTTTAGGCCATTTCCTCACACCTCTGGCTCGATCCCTACGCATGAGCATAGGAGGCAACTGGTAAATAATTGTACATCTTACAATTTCTTCTAATTATTTGATTGATTGTAGTGGTGAACATGGTTTACTAAATTTGTTTGAAACGTAGAGGGAGTAACTTGGGACAGAGCCTACAATTGTTGACTTGTTCGCCTGCACTCACAAACTTCATGGCAAAGACGATGGACCTTTGGTTGATAAGAAATCATAACAAATATATATAAGTTATTCCCGATGGAAGAACTTAATTAGTGGTTCATACAATTTAATTTATTGAGTATGATATATTTGAATTTTTACAAATATATTGATATCTTAGGAATCCTTTGAGAAAGAAATTCAAAGCATGATCAACTCTCAAGGAACCGCATATCCCAGTTCCAAAGATCCATCTCAATCTCTTCCAAAACCAAACGAGTTGTGGATGAAGGTCTATACGAACAGAAAGGGTCGTATTTACGACATTGGAGATGAATCGGTTAGCATTAGGGAGTCCTCCTACTGTAGTCCCTTTCAGCGAGCCAGTACAGTAACTTAAACACTATTTGTATTTCAGGCATTAATAGAAAAGTTGTGTACAACGTCACCTTAGACTGAGTTAAGTCATCATCACTAATGTATTCTTCAGACATATACATGGTTTTTTGCATGTACAGGTTAGGTGGCATCCCGACAGGAGTTGAACCATTTAAGGGGCATGGTGACCAACTTAAGGGGGTGAGCGTACCACTTAAGTTGAAAAGTATCGGATGCTTGAAGAGAGGTATAAGTGATTAGAGGAGTCCAACCAAATGATGAGCCAGCAAATGATGAGCATGATGAGTATAAATCAGCAAATGGCAACTTTTTCCAAATGCAACAAGCTTTCGGTTCGGGCTCCCAACCTCCCTTCACTAACCCCCCACAACATAATGAAGAGAACGAGGATGATGCCGATGAAGAGTATGATGGCACTCACCTCGATGATTAACCCCTTATGACTTGCTTGCTTCTTCCCTCTTTATTCCTTGCTTATGTATACATTTATGTGCATTTCCATCTCTGTTTTCCTCTCTTTACTAGGGGTGTGCAGAAAAACTCGAAACCGAAAACTTAACCGAAAAACCGCAAAAATCGAACCGAAAAATCGGTTAACCGAATCAAAATTTTTTTCAGTTTTCGGTTTGGTTACGGTTCGGACTATTTGAAAATTTGATTAACCGGCGGTTAACCGAACCGAAACTACTTTAATTTTTTTTAAAAGTATACATAAAAAATAAAAAAATCAGGTAAGAAAGTGCACTTTTTTATTATTTATAAATGGTTACCAAAGTTTAATTTTTATAAAAAGAATTTAAACATAAAAATTGAAAAGTTTAGTTAAGAAAGGATAAGTTTTTTATTATTTGTACACGGTTAACCGGTAACCGAACCGAAAAATCAGTTAACCGAACCGAAAAACCGATTAACTGAAATTTTCGGTTCGGTTACGGTTCGGGTTTTTGGCGAACCAAAATTTTCGGTTAACCAAAAAACGGTTAACCGAAATTTTCGGTTCGGTTACAGTTCGGAATTTTTTTGAACCGAAAAACCGATTAACCGATTTTCGGTTAACCGAAACTCCGGTTGACCAATTTTCCACACCCCTACTCTTTACAATGGATTGTTAAGTACACCTATATTTTGAAGCATATATTGTATGAATTTGTGATGAATTGTGATGAGATACTTGAAAGTATTCGATTTGTATGTGATGATTTGCTTTATTGTTGGTTGACATTTGTTGGAAGTGCTTCCAGTGAAGCATTGGTGTCAAGGGGGTTATCCTCGATGTATTTTCTTGTAAGGAATGAATTGTATTTGTAATTTGGGGCAATTGCATAAACAAAAATTTTATTTAAAAAAAGGTAAGACTAGCGACAGATAAGTGATAAAACATCTGTCGTGGCCCTGTTTTTATTTTTTTAAACACACAAACTGGCGATGGAATGGTACTTCTGTCGCCATCAGCAACGAAAAATTCGTTGCTAATTCCATCGCTGATAGCGGCGGATTGACTATTCTGTCGCCATCAGGTGCACCTTTCTTTCCCGCCATCAAAACCTACCCGTCGCTGGTTCTGTCACTAGGTGGCGACGGAATTACGATATTCCATCACTGAGGAGTCAGCGACGACCAAATATGCGACAGACATATTCCGTCGGCATATTTAAATTTCTATCGCTAAAATGCACTTTTCTGTCACTGAAAGCGTCGTTGAGTGGGCTTTTTTTTTCGTAGTGCCTACGGCAAAGTTGTTGTGACACCTATGAGGGATGTAATGGTAAAACAATGCCTCAATGTTAATTCAATATGCCATTATGACTGGGCTAAATTAAATTTGTTGATTACTTACTATGAGAGTTTGCTCGTATTAAGAAATTTTAGGACTTTTAAAGAATTCCTAATTGGCTATAAGTTTCAAACCTCTCTGACGGAATATGATGCTTTGGTGAACTATAATTAAGACAAAGGAAGGCCAAATTCTGATGTTGAAACTATAAATTAGCATACCTCCTATAAGTATTTGGTAAAGATAGGGCTCAAGTGTACTCCTAAATGAAATATTTAATCACATAGGAATGCATATCTAGGTTGGGAAAAAAATATAATGTTGATACGTGAATCTAATATTAGGCCCTATTTGGTGAGAAAAATTAAAATAGAATGGAGCGGATTGAGGAGTTGATACCTGGAGGGTTGGGGGTAGAACTTCAAGCCTGAACTCAAGTGTTTGTAGAGGTTTCGAATGGAATCAATCCAGTTCTAATTATTTGGCTAGAGTTATGGAATGGAATCGGATTTATTTTATTTTTAAAATATTTGTATATGTGTATAATAACAACAAAAATAATAATAAATATTAGAAAATTGAAAAACAAATTATTCAAAAAATATTTATCTTTTTACATATTAATATTGATTTGTACACAACTTTTTTATAAGAAATTTGGACATAAGTTTATATTCAATTTATTTTTCAGAAGTAAGGCTTTTCAAAATAAAATCTATCAACATATGACACAGTACACTGAATTAAGAGTATTCTAGTTTTTTGTTAAGTTGTTGTATTTTTAATATAATATTTTTTTAAAAAAAAGCTCAACCAGCAATACTCTTCTCCAGCCACAAACCCATGAACCCAGAAATCTAGTAGAGCTCGAAAGTTGTTGTGGAGTCGATGTCGCCAATGCCGCGAGAGCCACTGTTGTCAGAGAGGAGGAAGCAGAAGAACCCAAGGTTGGAGAAGACAGAGGCCCTGAAAGTACAAATTGATAAGTCATATGTGAGGGAGCTACGGGCGAGGACAAATCCGTAGACACAGTGGCGACAAACCAAGTCACCAAGACAACCAAAGAGGAGCTGATTGAGGGGACCGGTGACCATGGCGGAGTAGATGGTGGCGGGGAGGTGGCGGCGTTGAGGGTAGTAGATCCGTAGATATAGGAAAGGAGGATAGAGGATTTTTTTTTTGGAAATTATTTTTCTTTTTTTAATTAAAGGGCTTAACCCTATAGGGTTGGGAACTTGAACCCCCTTGGAAGTGAGGGAATCAAGTTCCTTTGTTTTGAGAGGGATTTGAAACACCTAGATTTCAAATTCCATATCCAAAAAACCCATACAAAACACTTGGGAAAGGAACCTAAAACCTAAGGTTTCAAGTTTCATTTCTTTCTTCTCACCAAACACCTTGTTATACATTGGGTTTCCTTTCAAGAAGGAGATATATCATTTCAATCATACCCCCAAAATGTCTTGTGAGATGGACTACTCATACCAAGGATTCGATAAAGTCAACTTTAATGGATCCCTCAACAACTTTGTGGTAGACGACATCATCATCCAAGATTAGGCCGGTAATCTCCTAAAGCAAAAGGGTATCAAACAATGGAGATACATCTATAATTGTAGCTAAGGCGTTAGCACGAAGAGAAGAATTAAAGAAATTGTGGCAGTAGGGTTCAAGAGAGTTATGGTTGAAGGAGGTATGAAGTCGTCCTTCAGGCATTCAACAATCTTATAATTATTCCACCAACGAGGTAGTAGCCAGGTTGGTATCACCACGCTTGTCCTTCCTCAACCACCCAGGTTTGAATCTGGGTGAAGGAAACTCTTCACTTCCATTTCTTTAGGAATGAAGGGGGGTGGACTTAGCCTTCGGCCTGTGCATGGTTTCTCCTTCCCCTTGGGCCAGTTGGCCCACTGGATATCCTCTGAGATAAGGGGCCCTATAGATGGCTTCACTTTCCAAAAAAATAATTCTTATGATTATTTCATTCATGTATTTCAATGGTCAATCATGTGTAAGACCCGCTTTCTTTATTTTACATTAAACTGACTGTCTTGTTTTCTACGTTACAAAATTCATATTTTTAGTAACTACATGAGTTAAGTTATCACGAATGTGCTTACGTGAACGGTGAATTTATTAAAAAGAATATTTCATCGATATCTATATTATTAATATTATCGTCAATTATTTAGAAAATTTTTGAGTTGATGTAAACTCACACCTTTGAAGTCGTTATTTAATTTATTTACTCGTTTCCCTAATTTAGTTAGAACGCTGGTTTTAGAACGCTTCAACGCAAGCTTAGACTGAACGTTAACGAAATGGGGACCGGGAACTTAGCTATTGTAGTAAACGAACAAAAAAAGAAAAGGGAAGGGAAACAACAAGGGGCTGAAGACCCTTACTTTCTCAGCTAAGGCTCGACAGGGGGGTTCTCAACCCCCAACCCCGCGACCCACACCAAGAAAGAGAGAGTTTGAGCGAGGGAGAGAGAGAGAAGGGGGTTGGTGCCGGCGGCGGGTCAGGAGGTGACAGTCGTACGTCGCCGGCGACTAGAGAGCGGCAGAGAATGAGGGAAAGGAGGCAGGCACGGGTTAAGCGTGAGAAACAGGGGGTTGGGTCAAACCCTAACCGCCGCAACCCCCAAACGCCGCCTCCACCGCCACCAACGATGGTCTGGCAGGCTTGAAGGCCAGAAAGAGGGGATGGGAAGCAGCAACTAGTAGCAACCTCAGCAGCAAAGAAAAAAAGGGAAACCAGGGATTGGCCTAACTTGCTTCGGGTTTGAGAGTAACAGCAAGAAGGGACAAATTCCAGGTTTTCAAACTTCCAAATCGAGCTCGAAAACACTTAGAATAGGTCCTTAGCTTGGAGTCCATGTGAGTGTTTCTCACCTCCTAAGTATTAGTAATTTCGAAAATGTTTTAGCGCTTAAGTTGGGATGCGTGGCAGTTTAGGATTATTTAAATTAATTGGGATTATGCATGTTCTATTTCAGCTGAATTCAGTTTAAATCGATGCATATTAATTTAGAATTAGTCAGACGAATTGGGCTGATTTTCATGCCTAAGAATGCCCCAAATCGATGTATGTTAAGTTTAGTTAATTCATGCCTGAAAGCAACTTCGACATAACCTAACAATGCTATGAATTGATATATGTTAGTTTAGTTAATTAATGCTTGAAAATGGCTTTGAATAGATATATGTTAGTTTAGTTCATCTGTACTTATAAGTGGCCTTGAAATAACCTAAGAATGTTTCGAGTCGATGCATGTCAAGTTAGTTGATTCAAGTTTGAAAATGGCCTTTGAAATGACATAAAAATTCCTTAAGTGGATGGATGCTAATATGGTTAATTCATGTCTAAAATGACCTTGAAAGTGACCTAATAACCTTGGGTAGTTAAAACAGATATGTAAGCCTTTAACGCGACTAAACTATGCTTTAAAAATGACATGAATTGGGCATGCTGATTGGTTTGAGTCGATGCTTGTTAAGTTAGTTAATTCGTGCTTGAAGGTAACTTCGAAAAGAACTAAGAATGCCTTGAATCGATGCTTGTTAAGTTAGCTAAATCATGTTTGGAAGTAGCTCCTGAAACGGCCTAAGCATGTTTGAATTGATGCTTGTTAACTTATTGAAACTATGTTTGAAAATGACTTGAACTTGGCATACTTACTTCCTAATTATGAAATATGAGCAAAAGCTAGTCTCATACTCTATTAGTGTATTTCAATTCATTAAGCACTTCATTTGAGTCAATGCAACATAGATATATATGTATGTATATGTTTATATATGCAGTGATGTGTCCCTGAACGGTTGCTGCTCGCTCGGTAAGTTTAAACGTGGCTATTTCATTTGACTTTATGATAATATGCTATGGTTATGGAATCAAAAACCGAGTTGGTAGTCGAATGGCTTGAGGATGAACTAATGAGAGTTTTGAGGTTCTTTGTGGTCGGTGTTGTGTGAGGAGGGAGTCTGGGTTGTGATTGACCGCAATCGTGTGGATTACGAGGCCATGTGTGGCTTATTCTGTTGAGTTGTTTATGAAGCGTTTGAATGTATTACGTGCAAACTCCCTTCCCTTTATGTCATTAAGTTTCATATTGCGAGTGAGGGTAAGTTTGAAAAAGAAAGTTTTCATGGTTGTAACTAATAGTAGCCATAACTACTAGCAATCGATGGCGAATTTTAACTATAAGAATATAGTTTTGGGAGTGAACTCCCTAGAATAGGGGAATCCCTAAGGAATTTAAATAAAAAGAGAGTGCATTGTATGAAAAAGGATTTCGCTGTGAGAGGCAACAAACTTATTAGTCGTTATGGCCATACGCTTTAAACTGGGTAAGATATTGTGCTTATGGACAATAAGATAGAAGTGAACATGCTTGAACGGGGGAATCTCTAGCCTTGGGAGTAATCCTATTAGTGGGAAGCCCTAGAGACCCTGACGAGGGATAAAGTCCAAAAGTTAGTTGTCATCCTCGGAGTAAGAGCTTAGCGTGAGCGATCGTCTCACTGGAGGTTGAGAATAGATCTCATCCAATCAGCACATTATGATGATCTTATGCCCAGAGCATTTTCCTAATAAGTAAGAAAAGCAGTCGGTGTTTTACCTTTTTAAGTATTTCAGAAAGAAAGTTTTTAAGGGTCATTATAGCATCAATACGAAAGATATTCTTTTAAGAACATGAGCCTCAGAGAGGTTAAGAAAAGAGCTTTATGAGCCTTAAAAGGCTAAGAAAAGTGTTTTTATGAGCCTAAAGAGGCTAAGTGTTTTCAGAAAAAGAAAGAAGGATTTTTGTGCATATTATGTGATTAAGATTCTAATGTGCAGTATGAATAAAATTTCAAGTACAGCATGACCATATCCTTATGATGCATCGAGTATATGAGTTTGAATGTGCAAGTTTAGTGAAAGAAAGCTCCTTGCATAATCTGTGCTCCATGTGTTTAAGCATTTCGTATGAGCAAATTAGATAAATAAGGCATGACTCACGAATTATATCACATAACCTATGAAAGAAAGTTATGTGCTTAGACTAGTTGCTTACTTATGTGTTTGACTGCTTGTTAGTAAAGGAATTTAGTCATTCAGGGACCTAGAAAGGGGTTTGAGTGGTTAGAATGAGGTTTACGGGTAATGATCCATCCTTGGGGACTATGTTGACCTGATATGATAATAATACATTGATACGCTATATTTGACTATTAAAGATGTTACTGCCTGCAACGATTTTGGTTTTAAGGGGGTCGGGGAATACTCACTGAGCGTGTGGTTGGTCATCCCACTACTCTTTCCCCTTTTCCCCAGGTTTTCTTTGTGACAGGCATGTGTTGACTCATTTATGTCAAATTGGAAGTTGTTACCACTGAAAAGGGAGTCATGTGTGCTCACAGTGGAGTAGTCTTCTTGTTTGATGATGTTATAGAATGTATTCTTAGTTGTGAATATATGTAAATAAGTATTCTAGTTCATGTAGTGTATTCAATTTAGGAATCGCTATGTACGGCCATTTGAGCCAACCATGTAAATTGTCAATTGTCTTTTTAGTTGAAGTTAGTTACGTTTAGGGATGTAAACCCCAGTATTTCGGTTGTGTGAACAGTTGAGATGTATCGTCCATTTCTTCTTTATTAATCAATTATATTATTTGATGTACTCCGAGCGAGTTGCTCGCTAAGTTATGAACCTCGGCGTGCAGCCGTTGAGCTTATTTTAGAATTCTTTACACTTCCGTTAATTGCATGGGTTTATTGTAAGGCTTTTAGCTTGGATACAGTCAGTTTTTAGGGAAACTCTGTCTGTTTTGCTCCAGAAGTTAAGTAGGAAGCAAGGAAACGTTAACGTTGCTGGCCCTAGGGGCTGGGGGTGTTACATCATGATACATAGAGATAATCAATTTCATGGAGAAGTATTCATTTTCACATGTTTATAGGGAAGCCAACATGGCTACAGATTAGCTATCTAAACTTGGGCATACATTTTCATCATCACTCACCTGGAATTCTACTTTTTCTTAACAAGTGTATTATGTGTAGTATGATGATTGGTTGTTTTATTTTAAGAAGAGGCAATGAATTCCTTTTACCACGTACTTACGTAAAAAAAAATTTAAAAGAAAAAACAAAGAGTGTAATTGATCCATGAGAGAAAACCCGTTTGCCGAATAAAGGCTTTGATCTTGATGATGATTCCCAAAATGATGAGGGGAAACAACAACCCACAAAAGAAGAACATCTTGATGAACTACAATATAACTCCAAGCAAAAAACCAAACCCAAAGCAAAAAAAATTTGTAGATTTTGATTTGTTGAAACTAGAACCATAAGCCACCACTTGGATTTATCAACCCACCATTTAACCTTATAAAGCCTAAGTACCAAAAGATTGAAATAAGGGGGGACCCACTATCACGACTCTCCAAGAGAGATAAAGAAAATGAGAATTTTGTAGAGAGATAGCAAGCAACAGTCTTTTTCATTCAATAATCTAAATATTCAACAAAATTCCAGTTAGTTGTGCAATTTAAACAGAGAACAAGGGGACCACAAAACAAAAATATAATGCTACAATTTACAACACCTGTATGTGCTTGGCGGCATCCTTCACCATCCCAAATGAAGGAATTTGAGGGAGACATTCAAAGGAGAATTCACCATAGGTGTACACCAACTCCCCGCAAAGCTTTAACCCCTAAGTGACCTATTTGGCTACCTAATTCAGGTCATACTCAAAATCGTGCATATCTAGACTTGCGGTGACCCTTGCCCGGTTGAGCTCCATAACTCACTCAATTCATAGAATTTGAAGGTGATCTATAGCTTTTCAGAAAATAGAAATAATCCATCACTAACAAGTGAGCCATCAACCTACTTAGTTTAGGAAAACAATTTAGACTCTTAAAGAAAATAGCATCCTACAAACCTCTTCCCCTAAAACATCTATAATAGTTATATAAATCTGATCAAGTCCAATTCATACATAAATTCATACACACACACACACAGACACACATATATCTATATATATACATATA
>JACYFF010031952.1:36378960-36400377 GCA_017589665.1 Selenicereus undatus | reverse complement strand
TATATATATATATGTTTATATACGTATAGAGAGAGAGAGGAGGTATGATGGGGATACCTCTCAAAACAGAGTAACAGGCCATGGACAAAAACTTTCTTAGCTATTCGAGGCTACTGATAGATATCCCATTGGAAGGTCCTTTTATGGAATATGTGGATTACATTAATGATAAGGGCAGGGTCTTCGCATACATACGTACATACATACATACATGTATACATGCATTCCGCAAATGGGGGCAAGGATTAGTATAGATGAGAATATTATTCGAACCTAAAAAATATGATTAAATTCCACGCTATTTAGCACCCCGAATGGATGATGAAAATGGTTTTCTAGTGGTTCCCAATATGGTTGTGAGTATTGTGTTCAAAAATGGATGTGGATATGTTAATGTATTCTTGAAACTCGAACTGGATTGTGGACCTGAGTTGCTTATAAAATGTGACAAAAGTATGCTAAAATCCAAAAATAGGTGTTAGGCATGAAGCCTAATTGTATAGTATTTATTTATGCAGAAATGAAAAATTAATTTTTTTAAAATTTTATTTTATGTGCGTCTAATTGGACATGAATTTTATTAACGTTATTTGAAGTTACTAATCATATATAACATATATGCAACTGTGAGTTGAATATGAGTAACACTTGGCATGTATGTACCCGAATTAAATCTCTAAATCTGAAATATCCAACGGTTATAGAATTGGATATAGCAATGCAAAATTTGATAAATATGAATATAAATATAGGTATGATTTTTGAAAATTAAATATAAATATGAGTATGACTCAACCTGTTCGAAACTTGCCGCACGTCCATCCCTGATGGCAAGGCAGAGCAGATGAAGGCAAAGAAGCACAGTACAGGTGCACATGGGATCCACCAAAGTTTCCACGTTGCATTAACTAATGCTGGAAATCAGCGTTTTCAGCTCTGCCTCTATCCTTCAAAAAATCTTCGTTGATCGCCCCATATATTTCCATACAAGTACAACCAGCTCCGATCCCCCTTCCACGCCCTCCCTGTTTTTAATTTTCGCTGTGGATTCTTCGAGCAAGGTGAAGATTTCTGTCTCTGTTTCATCTGAAATGTCACTCTGTAGGGTTTCAGTTTCTTCTTCGATTTGGGGGAATGATTTGAGCATGTTCAATCATGGAGGCATTGAGCTGAACACCTTGAGGCGTATCAATTATCGAAGTAGATTCGGACGATCATTTTCTAGGGTATATGCGACGTCAGATGGGAATCAGACGGCTTACAAGATGAATTTAAATGAATACATGGTCACATTGGAGAAGCCATTGGGTATTCGCCTGGCTCTTTCAATCGATGGCAAGGTTTTTGTGCACTCTCTCCGAAAAGGGGTCCGTAATTTCACTTCCTTTTACTAAAGATCTAGTGTTATTGTTATTGGTTAAATTGGGAAACTTATCCTTCTGAAGTCTTATTTGCAATTTGTTATGTTTTGCTCTTTGGTATCTAGTGAAGTGCTGGGACATTGAGACTTCTATTTAGTCCATAGATTAGGCTATGAAAGTGAAGAAATATGAGAATGATAATTATAAATGGAGTGCGTTTGAATGAACTACTTCAAGGTGAAGCAGTAGGGTTGAGTTTCTAGCATGTATGTGAAGGAAACAACTCAACTAATGGAGGGTTAAAGGCCTGTGAATAGATTGCATTTGCACCCTTATATGGCTGCTTATGCATAGTAAGAGCGTGTCTGGAAGAACTACTACATAATATGCCTCCTTACGTTGAATGCTGAACTTGATGGTTTATTGATCACGAATAGATTATATTCTGCATTCTCATATGTGCGTGAATGCTGTCGGGATTCAAAGTGTGGATACTATATAGACCCCTCATATATTGGACAGTTATTCAAATATTGGGGTTGCTGAATTCAAACCTGAGGTCTCCTAGCCATAAAGTAGCATTAAATGGAGCTCCAGTGGCTTATGTTTCCATCAATCTTCCTTTCTTATTCTCGCTGTAAGATACCCCTCTAGTGGGATTCCTTGACATTCTCCCTCACACTAATTTCCTTTTAGACACTAGGCCAGTCGCGAAGATTTTCGATGCCTCTTTAGGGCTAGACTTACGATTGAGTTAAGCATGTGCCCTTCTATTGGCAAAGGATATTGTTGGTCCTTCTGGTGTATGCAAGCTAACAAGTATTCAATTTATTCTATGATGGCCCCCCCCCATATGGGGCAAATGATGGACCAAGATCTCATATGTTCTGCTATCATGTCAAGAAACCAATTCAAATAAAAAACATCAGTTGATAGCGGGAGGGATAGGAATGAATTTTATTTTACACTCTAATGATGTATTCATCAGTTGATAGCGGGAGGGACAGGAATGAATTTTATTTTACACTCTAATGATGTATTTGGCCACTAAGGTCCTATTCTTTTCGTAGTGTAATGGACCCATCCCACTCCTTCCCACTCCCATCCACTTCTTCCCCCTCTTACCACTCATTCCCCCTTCCATCCACTCTCACCCACTCCTTTCTACTTCTACATATTTTTTTTTATTTTTTTTTTGGTATGATGGGTAGAAATTGATTAAAATATAAGATTATCACTAAAAAAAATTTTTGATCCCGATGGCTCCACACCTCACCCCCTCCATGTTCCGTCCGCTCACTGCCGTCGGCCACCACAGTCAGGCCTAGCCGCCGTCGATCCCATCTTCGAAGTTCACCGGCGGGCAAGGGGGAAGCTTCTTCGAACGGTAATCTCCAGTCTCCCTCTCTCTCTGTTAAGGAATCTTAAACCTAGCTGCTGCCCGGTGAAGGTAGGGTGCTTGGAGTGGCCATCGGAGGATTACCTGAAGTCCGGTGGACTTTGGGTCTCCGGGAGTCGCCGGGTGCTCCCTCGCCGGTCGCCGGTTGGAGAGATTTCGGAGGGACAAGGGTTTTTTGTCAAGATTCTGAGCGGAAGGGGAGGCTTCTGACTTCGCCACTCAGGGGGTTGGGCTCGCCGGCTCTTTCTGTCGCCGCTGGACCGTGACTCCGGTCGCCGGCGACTTCTCCGGTTGCCGGAGCCTCGCCGGAGATCTGCTACTCTTTTTTTTCCAGGCTTTTTCTTCCCTTCTCTGTCTCTGGGCATTGCGGGGATCTTCAGCCAGCCTCGGTTTTGGTGCAGTAGCTGGGCCAGATTTGTGCTTGAATTTGTGTCGGTTACTCTAGCTTCTGGTGTTCATGAGAAGGGGATACCAGAAGCTTTTGACCATTGAAAGCAAGGCTTTTGTTTTGAGTGTGGTGGGTTCTAAGGAGGACTCTTTGAAAATAACTGAGAATGGTAGGGGAAGGAGGTTCTCCATCTTGTTACCTGAAGATGCTGTTTTATGGCTATTGAGAGCCTGGACGAGGTTTAGAACTTCTCAGTCCGTTAATTGGTGCAACCAAATGAGAAAAGGCTCGAGAGTTTTTATGCTGGAGTCCCGAAGTAATCGAGCTGGAAAGTACCTTCAACTCTCAGTGTTTTATGAGGGGAAACGCTCCTTTGTGATTCTCCCTACAGGATGGAAGGAATGGGGGTGGTTCAAAATGTTCGGTGTTATTGCGGAACTAGTTGGGCAGGTTCCATTAGCTCCTCCAGTTAAGCTGAGCACTTCGGCCCCCCCTCCTTCATCCCCCTTAGGTACGATTGCCCCTCCCCCTCCCCTGACCGAGTGTTGCCCCAAGTGTGGTTTCAAGGGGAAGCCAGCTTCATTTCGTCGGTCTTTTGCGGAGGTGGTTTCTTCTTCAGCGGCGAGGAGAGGTAAGGAGGTGAGTGATGAGGGTTTTACTCTAGATCAGACCGAGCCGTTGGCAGTGCAAAGGAGGGATTTATCTTCTGGGACTGTTACGTTGAACCAACAAAGTCTGAATAGTGTCTTGGAGCCTAAGAGGGCTAAGGTTTATTCTCGTCGGAATCGACCCCATGGCTTTAAGTGGAGGGTCAAGGGGGGAATCCTCTCGGAGAAGGTAGACTCGGGTGGAGTTGATGCTTCTGCAGATGCTCTCCTTGCTTCTATCCTTGATTCCCAACTGGACTCCTTGTCCTCAGCTGGATTTTCTTTGTATGACCCTGCCACTTTTGAGGCGGCAATTCATGGTCAACCTTCCAAGGTTGTGGGTTTTGCTCGGGCTAAGGACGTCTCACTTGAAGTCTCAGGCGTTTCAAAGGGCCTTGTCATGGGTTTACTCCCTAATGCCGCCCCCCATGGTTCTCCCCCGACCCTGACCATTCTTCCCAGGTTCAGGGATCTTGGTGATCCTCTCACTCCTTCTATGGAGGGGAGTCCTTTTTTTGGGGGGGGAGGCTTGGATGTTAGTGCTCCCCGGGAAGCTATAAGGGATACACTTGCCCTATGTGCAGCGCCGTGGAATTTGGAAGGTTGTTCTGGAGGTGATGGTGCAAGGGGGGAGCTTGAAATCCACGACCCCACATTCGCGGGGGGGCCCCAGTCAGGATCGGAACATTTCGAAGCCCCTCTTGCAGCCGATTTCTCTTTCATTCAAAACTCCAATGTGAACTTTTCTGCTGCAGATGTTTGGGACGGTCATTGTGTGAATTCTGACAAGGTTTCTAAATGGGTAGACTCTAAAATTCAAGGTATAGCTTCTTGTATTGGTGTGGCGGTTTCAGGGTATGAGACTGAGGTGATTCAACTTCTGTCTAGAATTGAAAGGAACAATCGTGTGTCGAAGCAAAGTGCGGTTCGAACACCCCTGACTACTAGAAAACAAAGAGAACTTCGACGGCTTGAATTCGGAGTGAATTATGACAGAGATAGTGCCTCTTCAAGTGGGCCTCTAGTACCTTATGTCTAGAATGATTTCCTGGAATGTGAGGGGCATTAATGACCGTGACAAGAGAACTTTGCTTAAAAGTTTTTTGAGAGACTGGAAATGTGACCTTGTGTGCCTTCTAGAGACTAAAATGGAGGATGTTTCTCTCCTAGATGTTCGAGCCTTATGGGGAATTCAATCTGTTGATTTTGCAGCTCTTAATGCAGTGGGTTTGTCAGGGGGTGTCCTGGTTATGTGGGACAAGAGTGTGTACCGCTTGGTGTCAACTTTTTGTGGTGACTTCTCGATCACGTGCATCCTTCATTCGATCGAGAATGGTGTTGATTGGGCCTATACAGGTGTGTATGGCCCTCAATCTAGGAGTGACAAGTTGAGATTCTGGGAAGAGCTCTGTTCTATTAAGGATAAGTGGTCCGGGCATTGGTGTGTAGGTGGGGATTTTAATGAGATCTTATACGCTCATGAAAGGAGCTCGGGTTTTAGTCCCTCTAATTCTACGGAGGAATTCCATAGCTTTATTAATAGTTGCGCTCTTGTTGATTTGCCTTTACAAGGAGGAGACTTCACTTGGTCTAGAGGTGGCGAGGTTCCAGCCCGTTCAAGACTAGACCGTTTCCTCATCTCCGTAGATTGGGAGGATCATTTTCCCGATGCTATTCAAAGAAGGCTGCCTAGGCCTCTTTCAGATCATTTCCCAATTTGTTTAGAAAAAGGGTCGTTTCAGAGGGGCAGAATCCCCTTCAAATTTGAGAACATGTGGCTGCAAGTTGAGGGTTTTGGGGATCTTATTAAGAGATGGTGGGAAGAGACTCGTGTTGAGGGTTATGCCAGTTACGTGGTTGCGAAAAAATTGAAGGTGATCAAAGAGGAAATCAAGAAATGGAACAGAGAGGTCTTTGGGGATATCAAGGTTCGGAAGTATAACCTCATGGATTCTATTAACCAACTGGACTTTAAAGAAGGATTGTCTGGTCTTTCTAATGAGGAATTGGAGAAAAGACAAGCCGACAAAGATGAGCTAGCGAGAGTCATTCTCATGCATGAGATTTCCTGGAGACAAAAGTCGAGGGCTTTATGGCTTAGAGTTGGAGATCGGAATACCAGATATTTTCATAAAGTAGCTACTCTTCGTAGGAAATTCAACTCTATGTCTGTTGTGGTTGTGGATGGAAACTGGTATGAGGATAGGGATGAAATGAAATCTTCCATCTATGGTTTCTACAAAGCCCTCTTCACTGAGTCAGAACCGTGGAGACCAAAGGTTGACAACCTGGGAATGCCCTCCTTGACTATTTCTGCTAGAGAGGGACTTCAGTCGGAGTTTTCGGAGGAGGAAATTTTGAAAGCTCTTCATGATTGTTGTGGTGATAAAGCTCCAGGCCCCGATGGTATGACTATGGCTTTCCTTCAAGCAAATTGGGACACTCTTAGGAGTGATGTTCTGAGGTTGTTTTTAGAGTTTTACCACAAGGGAAGTTTGTGTCAAGCCTCAATGCTACTTTCAATGGTTTGATACCTAAGAAGGCCAATGCCGAAGATATTCGAGATTACCGACCAATCAGTTTGATCGGTTGCATTTACAAGCTTCTGTCTAAAGTTTTGGCCCTAAGATTGAGAGGGGTAATTGGGTCTCTTATTTCAGAAAATCAGAACGCCTTCGTAGGAGATCGCCAGATTTTGGATGCCGTTCTCATTGCAAATGAACTCCTTGACTCGAGAATCAAGTCCGGGGTTCCGGGAGTTGTTTGCAAGCTGGACATCGAAAAAGCCTACGACCATGTTAACTGGGAATTTTTGTTGTATGTCTTGAGAAGAATGGGGTTAGGGGAGAGGTGGATCTCTTGGATTCGTCATTGTATATCTTCGGTCTCCTTTGCAGTTCTTGTCAATGGCTCCCCTACAGAGTTTTTTTCAGCGTCCAGAGGACTTAGACAAGGGGATCCTATCTCTCCTCTCCTTTTTTTGTTGGTCATGGAGGTTTTCACGAGAATGTTGCATGCAGCCACTTCAACTGGCCTCCTTTCTGGGTTTTCAGTGGGACGAAGGAACGGAACTATCATTAATGTATCCCATCTTCTCTTTGCCGATGATACAATCATTTTTTGTGACAATGATTGTGAACAGATGGTGAATTTGCGTTGTATCCTCATATGGTTTGAGGCAGTGTCGGGGCTTCGGGTCAACTTGGCTAAGAGCTCTATCTTGCCGGTGGGTCAGGTGGACAATATCCATTTGCTAGCAGGTGTGTTAAGGTGTAGTGTGGATTCTTTTCCTACCTACTATCTTGGTCTTCCTCTAGGAGCAAAATTCAAAGATAAATCTATTTGGGAGCCAGTAGTGGAAAGATTTGAGAAAAAGCTCTCTGGATGGAGAGCCAACTATCTTTCCAAAGGTGGGAGACTCACTCTCACCCGTAGTGTCCTCTCTAGCATCCCTACTTACTACCTGTCCCTTTTTCCTATTCCGGCTTCTGTGGCGGCCAAGTTGGAAGCCATTCAAAGGAAGTTTCTTTGGGGATCTTTTGGTGGCAATTTCAAGTATCATCTGGTGAGATGGGACGTTGTTAAGCTTTCCGTATCAGAAGGAGGGTTGGGAGTCAGAGACCTAAAACTCTTTAATGAGGCATTGGTGGGCAAGTGGCTATGGAGATTCATGAATGAGAAGTGCAACCTTTGGAGGAGGGTGATATGTTCAAAGTATGGGGAGGAGAGACGTGGGTGGTTTCCGTCTAGACCAAACGGCCCCTATGGGGTTAGCCTGTGGAGATTTATTTGTAAAAGATGGGATACATTTGTCTCTCATCTATCTTTTGAAGTGGGTAGTGGCTCTACCATTTTGTTCTGGCATGACCGATGGTGTGAAGGTGCCCCGTTGAGGGACCTTTTCCCTTCTCTTTTTGCGCTAGCGGAGAATAAAGACGCTACTGTGGCTGAGTATTGCGATAATGTGTCGGGTTCGTGCATTTGGTCACCTATTTTTACTCGAGATGCCTTAGTGGATGTCGCCTCCCTTTTAAGCTTGCTAAGGAAGCTGAATGGGATGCTCATCAGGCAATCCCCTATTGATTTAGTCAAATGGGATCTCAATTCCAAAGGGAGCTTCACGGTGAAGTCCTACTATTTGAGACTTTCCTCAGTGCCTTCTGCTTCTTGGCATGTACGGGGAAGGCCTTTTCCTTGGAAGCTCATTTGGAGTTCTCTGGCTCCTTTTAGAGTGTCCTTTTTTGTTTGGGAGGCTACCCATGACAGTATTTTGACGTTTGATAATTTGCAAAAGAGGGGTAAGATCTTGGTGAATGGGTGCCCATTATGCAAGGCTACTGCAGAATCGGTGGCACACTTATTGCTTCATTGTCCGTTTGCAAGAGCTCTTTGGGATCTAGCTTTCAGTTGCCTGGGAGTTTCTTGGGTCATGTCCAAATCTATTTTGGAACATCTCTATGCATGGGAGGGCTCTTTTGGTAGAAAAGTGAAGGTGAAGATTGCAAGATTATTTCCTCATGCAATTTTTTGGAGCATTTGGCGTGAGAGGAATAGAAGAGTCTTTGAGGATGAGGAGATGCCACTTCAATGTTTTAAAGATTATTTTATCAAGGCACTCTATTTTTGGGACAAAGGGAACGTTTGCAACTCTCCTCTAGATCTCTTGGATTTTGTGGATTTGATGCACTTGGGCTGTACATAGCTAATTGTACGATGCTATCTTTGCATCCATTCTTTTGTTAATATAATTTCTTTTTTCCTGATCAAAAAAAAAGATGGGTAGAAATTGATTAAAATAGTATGAAATGGGTTGAAGTTAGCTGAAATGAGTTGAAGTGGGTTGAGATTGATTGAAGTAAGTTGAAGTTGGTATTTTTTTATTGAAACTCATGAAGTGGGTTGAAGTGGTCTAAATTTGGTTGAATTAGGTTGAAGTGGTTGAATTTTTTTTGTATGATAGGTAGAAGTTGGTTGAAATAGTAGGAATTGGGTTGAAGTTGGTTGAAATGGGTTGAAGTTAGTTAAAATAGGTTGAAGTTCATAAAGTGGGTTGAAGTTTATTGATGTGGGTTGAAATTGGTTGAATTTTTTTTATTGTATGATGGGTAGAAGTTGGTTAAAATAGTGGATTAAAGTGGGTTGAAGTAGGTTAAAATTGGTTAAAGTGGGTTGAGGTTGGTTTTTTTTTTATTGAATTTCGTGAAGTGGGTTGAAGTTGGCTGAGGTTGGTAAGTTTGGATTTACCAATGAAAAGAACAGAGCCTGAACATATGTGTATTTTTTTCGTTGTTCGTATTTGGTTAATATATCAAAAAAAAATACATTCGCAATTTGTTTTGCCAATAATGAAAATTACAATTTTTTTTTGGTAACAACGGCCACCAAACAATATTTTGTACCCAAGTCAACACAGAAAAATATTTTTTTCAGTCTAAAGAGAATTTCATTATCGGTAGTTACTATCACAAATAAAAGATTAAAGTAAAAAACAAAACACGTAACTTACATCAACTCTCACACTTCATTCAACTCCTTCGCACTTCTTCTCATTCCTTCTCACTTCTTCCCACTCTTACCCATTCCCACCCACTCTTTCGCCCCCTTTCCCACTCCCACCCATTCCACACCTGCAATTTCAAAGTGAAAAGAACAGGGCTTAAGTGTGTATGCTAAAAGTACGTAGTACTTTAAAAACATGGCCCCCATTTTTTCTTGAACGTGGTACTATTAAATTGCTATTTAATAACAATGCAAGGTACAGTACAATCGAGGATTATTGTTCTGCATCAGACTACAATCTTTACTTCTTCATAAACTTATTACGACTCCTTGGCTATGTTTGAAAGGGTGTAATGAGGAGTACTTGGGAGTTAACAAGGTTACTTTTGCCTTTGTGAGTTTTAAGAAAGAGTGCAGAACGGTATTTAAAGTAGTTCTTACCTCCTCCTCTGAACGAAGCCTTAGATACTACTTAGGAGGGGAGTGGAGTGGATTTAAGAGATTCAGATTGAATACTTACTTTCCATACGCATGGGGGGACTTGGGAGTTTATTAGTATGAGTGAAGACTTGTACTAGAGTGTAAACCCTGCCTCTCCTTCCCCCCTTGCTTTTCACTGTCATTCTTTTATCATTTAATTTGTGTGTCAAGGAGGAAGGGTGAGAAAAAAATTACTGTTATTGTTTTCTTTGCTCTTACTAAACCAAAGTAGAGTATGTGACTACTGTTTCTGGCTGTAGGGTGCAACCCTTACTTCTCCATTTCCCTCTTCAGTCTCACTCTGACACTCTCATTCTTTTATCATCTAATAAGGGTGTCAACTACGAAGGGAGAGAAAAAAATTGCTCTTATTGTTTTCTTTGCTTTGACTGAACATCCACAGAAGAGTATGTGACTACTCTTTCTGGCTATTGTTTGCTCTAATTCTTCCTATTCCAATGACATTTTATTTATTCTTATCTATAAACTCCCAATTATTGTTCCACTTGGCACCAAAATAGGCCAAAGAATGAGGTTGCAGGAAGCTCTGGAAGTTAATATTTGTTCCATTTGTTTTTTCCTAGCAGGGAGACTGAAAATATCTTTATGTGTGTACAACGGGTTTCACAATTTCTCATCTGTCAAAAATTTACCTTGGGAAAAGTTTCAGCTTTACAATATGGTAGGCTAAAGCAAAATGTCTCACTTGGCTGTTGTCTGCTTCTTTTGCTGGGAATTAGGTTCTTAAATCCAAGTCAAGCAGAAAGAGCCGTTGGAATGACTATTTTGCTGCATTTTAGGGTGTCTGTCATGTTTCATGTTGAAAAGGCTACAACCACCATTTGAATGACTGCGAAAACGATTATGAAATAGAGAACTACATTTATGTGTGCAATTTGTTACAAGTATTAGTAAATTATAGATGTACTTTACTATTTATGTCTATGAGTTGCAGTACCTTGTTACATTATGCTACTAATAAGAGTACTAATAATCTTTTCAAGATACAAGTACCAAACACTGTCCCGTAGATCTTTTTGTAAAACACACCACAATAACCTCGTTCTGCAATGTGACTGCTGTACTAGCATGATTCTGGGGTATTACATGTCTTAGCACATTTTGGATTGTGGTATTAGCTTAGTTTGCTTGCATCATGGAAATTTTCTTATTTCACGTTTTTGCAGTTGTAATGTTTCCCCATTTCACACTGTTACCTGTTCAAAATTTGTGGCAACCATTGTGGTAATTTGACCTTTTCCTTTTTTTATTTCTTATATTGATATTGATTTTGTAGTGTGTTGTTTATAGGGGAATGCAGAAAAGTCAAGGATAGTTATGGTGGGTGACACTTTGAAGAAGGCAAGTGATCAATCTGGTGGCCAGTTTATTGAGATCAAGGACATTGGTGATGCACAGTATAGATTTCTTTACTTTCTGACTCCTATTTTAGAAATCATTTGAGCATCTCAAATGTGAACTGTTTGCTGGTAGAATCACAAATTTGTCGGGGTATTGGGCCTTGTATGAATAACTAAAGGTGGAACCCCTTTCTTCCTGAAATATACTGTGCTCCGATAATGATGAAGTTGGTCTAGACATCCTATCAAACCTTATAAGGTCCATGAGTAAAACTAAAGACTGTAATTGAGTTTATCATTCAGATTTCTATGAAACTTAGCTGAATAGGGAGCTTCAATTACAAAGTTGCAATGGACATTTGCATGTGTTTTCATCACTTATTTCCGTAATGCTTTGACCTCTTGTCCTTTGGCCAATGCTGCTCTTTTGGTTGATTGTTTTGGTGATAAGTCCCTTGTGCATCTGGATTCAATGAGAAAGATGGAAATGATTGTGAGCTGATAGTCTGAGTGTCTGACATACATAGACTTAAAACACAGTTAGTTGGTGAATTTGTAAGAGGCTTATACATTGCATTTTGTTTGATTATGATGACCTATACTCTGTAACCTATCCAATGATGTTGCTTGAATTGTAAGTACAACTATAGATTGAAGTTGCGAAATCAGTGGCTTTCTCATGTTGCTTCTTTAATGACCAACATGGTTCATTGTTATGTTGCTTGAAGTTATTTCCTTAAGAAATGATTGTTTCTCTATGATTGTAAGAAAGAGTACAAAAGAAATCACTTTGGAATGATATAAATTTTCAATCTGCATATTTGATATACGGTCTATCTTGCATAGGACCAAATCAAGGCCTTACATGGGGTAATGGCTGTTATGTAACGGAATTTTAGTTCATTGTTATAAAACAAGCTGTCATGTTACATTCATTTCACGAGTTTGTTGTTGAGAGAATTTCTAGCTTATATTGCAGTTATTGATTGCGTCCAATATGTAAAAATACTTCACAGAAACATATTCTTTTACTATGTATTTCGATTCCTTCTCCAGGGTTGATTGTTTTTTGCCTTCATTAGGACTATGCTCAAAGCAAAAGTTGGATATTTCAGCCTGGTCCTTGAGAGACCCTTCTTACCCTTCCCTATCCACGAGCTTCTTCTCACAGAAGATCTTGATATTCTGTTCAATAGAGGCCATGTTGCTGTTGCCACGTGGAACAAGAACCTAGTCGGTTCAGGTTTGCGAGCATCTGGTGACAGCAATGGGAATCCTGGATTTGTTGTGTTCTCTTCAAAGTTTCTCGCACCAAAAGCATGGACGATAATTACCGGTGAAAATGGAAATGGCTATCCCTTTGCGCAGAAAAGCACATGCACTTCACCAGTTACCCAACTTGTTTGCATTTCTTCAGAGGAAGATCATGCTGATGCTGAATGGGGTCATGGAAGCTTCCCGTTAGATGAATATGCTAAGGCACTTGATCGTTATAAAGGAGAACTCTACTACAATCATTCTCTTGGTATGCACTATAGTAAGGTGTGATGTTGAACTCCTTAATGCTCCAGCTGCACCCCCCCCCCCCAAAAAAAAAAACAGAAATATAGAACTGTGGTTAACTAATAGACTTTGATGCTTTCATGATTGTGATTTTGTAAACTTCGTTACCAAAGCACCTGTCCCTCATCCTCCTCGTTATCTGTTTTTTTTAATTAAGATTTTGTGTAGGTGACAGTTAAAGCATGATGTCATGTTTAAGTGACCTCCTTGGGATAGCAACATCCCAAACTATAATATTCTGTCTACTCCCCTTGTACCCAACCATACAAACTATCAAAGAAAAGATGACTGGTCAAGTCCCTTCATGATACCTGTTCTCTAAGTAGCTTGATTAAGCTAATGCTTCATTACGATGAATTAATGCCATGCATTCCAAGCATATTGTTAAGCCAATTCCAAACCATAATGATGGATTTAGCTAATTAATCCTCAAGTTTAAAAGTTCTATGTTTATGTCTGCTTTTCCAAATTCTGAAGGATGAGAAACTAGTGAATAGGTCCTTGTACCATCTGCTGAATTGCTGAAAAGATAGCTGCTAAGTTCCTTGGATATTCAGCATTCTGTACTTTTTATGTAATTCTGGTTAGCAACTGTTGCTAATGTGTCCAAATTTGACCGTAATCCATAATGCTTACATATGCACGAGGATGGCCATGGGAGGTTCAGTATTGTTTGTTTTCTTTGTAGTTCTTTTCTGTTGAACAGTCTCCTAGATGTTCTGTATATGCTTGTCAAATAACTCATCTCAATAGTTTATATGATTATACCCTAAATTTTATGTTTTCATGCTTTCTAACATGCTTCATGTCCACATTGTGTATAATCATCACTGAACAATTTAACCTACTCAACAAATTTGTGTACATGTTTTTTTGTTTTCATTTGTTTGTTTTTGTCTTTTGGTTAGATTACAGAGCAAATATATGTGGGGTCATGCATTCAAAAAGGAACTGATGTGGAAGCATTAGCGAATGTGGTAAGTTTACTCATTTTGGTTATGAGCGTGTGCATTCTGCTGCAGTACTGCTTGTGAAGTAGTTTGATGTCTTGCTCACTTCAGAGTTGTGTATAGGGAGTCACTGCTGTGCTGAATTTTCAGAGTGCCATTGAAGCAGAAAACTGGGGAATCAACTCAAATTCTATCAATGAGTGTTGCCAAAAACATAATATTTTAATGATAATTTACCCCATCAGGTAAAGTGGAATTCATTCCGCTTAGTATTTGAAGCACAGATGCTTCTTTTGCTCTTCATCTTGCGAGATGTTTATTATTGGTGTGTTACAACGTCTTGCAACTCAGAAATCTGTCAGATTCTCTTAGTTACATAAGTTCTTTAGATTTTTTTTTTTTTTTATCACCATTGACTAGTCTGACTGTGCGGTTAAATAATTGGATGGTTAGGTGATGGTTCAAGTGAGCCAACTGATTGAATTTAGAACTTCCATCACTGTACCGTGTACTCGAATATGTAACAGGAAAACATGATTTCTGGTTTTTTTGCAGGGACGGGGATTCCTTTGATATGAGAAAGAAGTTACCTTTCTGTGTAGGCCTTTTGTTGCGCTTGCTGAAGAAAAACCATCGTGTTTTTGTCGCTTGCACATCAGGCTTTGACTGTTCTCCTGCATGTGTCATTGCATACTTGCACTGGATGACAGACACTTCACTGAATGCTGCTTATAACTTTGTCACTGGGCTACATTCTTGTAGGCCTTACAGGTACTTCTGCATTGGTTTCAAAAACTACAGTTACAATCTTTGCTTACCTTGTCACTATAATAGTTTGGAGAGCAGCTGTAATCAGTACTCCCCCTCCCCCCCAAAAAAAGGAAAAAGTAATAAGGGTTTGCAGAATTAGTGTATTTTTATTGGTCTTTCTTCTTTTTTATGGGAAGCAAAAAGATGCTGTAACATCTTCTACCAACGTCTGAACTAACTCTTGCACAGGGTGTTATGCTAGTATAGATTTTAATAACGAGCTTTTGCTTGAAGGATAATTGAATGCTCTCTGTAGAAAATTTTCTTGTTCACCTAGAGAAATTTGCATGTATGACTGGGCTCTGGCAGACTTTGACACTTAGAAAAGCATTCTTGGTGTCCTCAAGGATGGTAGAAGTAAGGAGGGGTTTGATGGTGAACAACTCCAACTATAAGCTCTCCGGACATAAAGCAACATATAAGGATATTTACAGCCCAGAATCTACTGGCAGGATAAGAAAAATATGTGGTATCCTAGTATCACTAAGTTACTACTTGCTTGTTGATGACTTAACTAATGTTATATTTTGCACCTTAAAGAATTTTCACTAAAAATATATCCAAAAATATGATTAACATAGCAAGACACAATTACTTCCTTAATCTAATAACTTGTGGTATAAATCTTAAACTCCTTCAGGTAAAAGGTCGACCATGAGTTTTCTGACAAAGAAAGAGTGGTTGTGATGTATTTCTTCCTTTGTCATTGTCCGTAAATTTCTTCATTTTGGTATTCATCTATCTCCTTCATTAGGGTGGGTTAGGCTCTACTAGGGAATGGTAATAGATGGGGATGTGGATTGGAAAAGAAGAATGAAGAAGAGTTAGCTTATTTGGACTTGGATGATTATTCCCTTGGCTATTGCTTGAGCACTGGAACAAAAGCAATTGTTCTTTTTTTTCTTTTCTTTTTTTAAGGGGAAAGCTATGCCTTATTAAGAGTTCAAACTTAATTTTTGAGAACTTGTATATTTAGCATCAAATTCGTAATTATGAATTCCTTTGACATTTGACTATGCTGGATAATGTAGATCACGTTGCCTATGAGGTGGATGGCATAATAATGTTTGTAGTTGGCCCTTTTTAGATGGGTGGCGACCCCATAGTGTCCTAATATGCTTTTCTTGTTACTCATGTGAAATTAAGAAAAAAGGAAGAAGTGGCATGGGCAGTGTAAGACTCATAATATTTGGTGCAAAAAATGCCTTAGATATATTTGACTCAAATGGTCTATGAAAATATATATAGTGGCCATCAAAATCATGGGTGTAGGCCTTCTTAAACTCAAACTCCATATTGACCTCCTCTTCAGCTTGGAAAACGTCATTAGTTCTAGCAATTTCTTCCTCTTCAACCAATACACGAATGGGACCTTGAGCTTGACTTGTTTCTTATCTACCTCTTCTTGTAGATTTGATAGAGGAAGGACATCTTTAATAGGTGCATCAATCTCTTCCATATTGACCTCTCTGTTGACATGGACTGAGGTAGGGGGTATCGGACATGGACACGGATTCAAGTGTTCAATTCGTCAAAGTTCTAACTTTAGGACACGAGACACTATCCAAAATTTGGACACGGATATGAGAACTCATAAGTTTACAAGTGGAAGTTGCAATTTCAAGTTAATGTTCCAAGAATATTTCAATAGTTACAAGGTTCTCAACCTGTCAAACAGTTGAATATAAAAGATCCATTAAATTAATAATGAACGAAGAAGGACAAAAACCGTATGTTCCTAAATTTTTTCACCGCTGTTGCTTTAGAGTCTGAATAAGGGTCTGACACGTATATCATGTCCTATTCATAGAGTGTTATGTCCAACACGGGTACGGCGAGGCAAAATGGAGAGTCCATGTATCATAATTGACCTCTATTCACCTAGTAGTAGTTTCTCTTGCACCATGTTTTATTTGAAGTTTTTCAAGCTTTTTGTCCAATGGCTTATCAATTTTCTCCACAAGTGCATCAATTTAAGTTGAAGCTCATTGGCTTGTTTTATATTCTATGAACAAATTGGAAAGAGGAAAGTGCTTTCGTGCTATATCTTCTTCCGTCACCATGGTAGGAAGATGGTAGTTTTGCAAATAATGATTGTGAGGATGGGGCACAGATTGCATGATAGTAATCGCAACTCCATAATGGTTGATGAGGGAGACTGAAAGTCACAATGAGTGATGCACTTCTAAGATCTTGAAATGAAGATCAAAGAAGGGATCTCAAGTAGAAAAGCAAATTGGAAGAGAAAGAAAGAAGGGTTTGCAAACATTCAAAGAACAAGAAGATAAACTAAGCTTACTTGGATAAGATATCTCCACCGAGTTCACTTAGAGCCCTCCTTAAGGATCAATGGAGATAAGATATCACCAGTCAATTGATCTTTAAGGACTCTTGAGCACCACACTAGAGAGCTAGGCTAGTGATAAGCAAGAGTAGAGAGAGAAACAAGGGAGTCTAAACTCAACACAAATGCATTCATTCAAAAGTGATTACAAGCTGAGGTTCCTTCTACAATTATAGGCCTTACAATCAGCAAAAAAACTCATGAAAACTAGGCAACCAACCGTCCATAAGCAAAGGGTGAAGGGGGACCAAAAAGCAACAAGTACAAAAGCAAAAGTAAAAAGCTGTCAGCACTTTTCAGGATTGCAGCATCAACTTCCAATGAGCATAACTTTCAAAATACTTGCCCAAATGGGTTCATTCCAAATCTGGAAGAAAGCTCTAGAAGTCTAGTTTCCAGATTGGCCTCTTGCAGCTCCAAATTCCCAGCCGTTTGAAAGTCGTAGCCTGAAAAGCATCAGGATATGTCTGCTGCCAGCAGCCTGCACCCCTTTCTGATTTGCTTGCTTTTGATACCTCAACCAAAGACTTGACTTCCAACTCTTTTGCTGGCCTTTCAGTACACTCCAAAAGGGTTTTAAAAAGTGGATTTGATAGTTCCAAAGTTCACCTAATGATGGAGAAATTGGAACCACAAAACCGGGTACTGAAATGGGTTTTCTGGGCAGTTTATATAGCTTGACTTTAGGTGCAGAGTTGGGTGGGCAAATGAAGTCCAAATGACTTGCAATTTGGCTTATTGGAAAGCTAACTTCCTAAACTTAAAACCCAAGGCAATTAAACGGGCCTAAACCACCTTTAGCCTAGGTGATTAGGGTCAACAAGTTGCTGCACTTGCTGACCAGAATTGTTGGGTCATGGCCTTGATCTTCTATGAGCTTCCTCATGACTTGGGTGGCTTCTTGGACTTCCTTGGGGGTTGGGGTTGCTTGCCCTTGCACTTGTTCACTCTCATTGCCTCCCATGGGTACATCAATGAGTCCCAAAGAATAGCCTTTTGGTTGGGACGCATTATTAGTCATCCAAATGCCTCTAAAAGGTCATGTCTCGAGGAGCCCACCTCACTATAACACTTCCAAAAGGAAGTCTCTCCTAAGTCACAGAAAAAAAAAAGAAATTTCTGTCCTGAAGGAATTCTTCCAAAAAAAGAAATCTGAAACTGCTACTAACATATCAAAAAAGAATTGTCTCCTAAGACTCATAATTTTACAGCTTGAACCACAAATGTGATATTTGGCTTTCTTGCCGACTGAATCCAGGCAGAGGGTGAGAGGTCTAAACTGTTGCTTAAGCTTAGCTTTATACTGTCAGCTACATGTCACTGTCCAAAATGTAATGTCATTTGTTGGTTCTCATGTATAATGGTAGAGCATAATCCTTATTAAAAAATAAATAAATAATGTAGAGCAGAAGTGCATAATTATACTGCTTTCCAAGTATCTCTCTTTTCACTTTAACTCCAAGCTAAGTTGCCATGCTATACTTGAAATGCAGGGCAGCAATAGCTTGGGCAACTTGGGATCTTATTTCCATGGTGGAAAATGGTAGGCATGATGGCCCTGCAACCCATACTGTTACATTTGTCTGGAATGGTCATGAGGTAATTAAGATTTTCAATCTGCAGCTTTTGGTCATTGTGAGCTTGTCTTTCTCCTTTTGGTTTTTTGTTTTTATTTTTATTTTTATTCTGGCTTGATCACAACCTTGTATGACATGTTTTTATTGGATCTACTTCGTTGGATCTATGGCAGGAGGAATGCCCCTAATTTTTTGCATGTCTATTCAAGAATTCAAGCTTTACTATTCGAGAATTTTGTGTAGTTGGGTTGAGTTTTCAATTGTTGTATAATGTTGACTTTTTAGGATTTTGTAGCTAGAATTATTTAGGAGAGCTTGTGGGCATATGTTTTTTTTTTTTTTTCTAGATTCCCCTTTGTACTTTCTGTTGTCCCTCCTGGTGTCATATTTATATACTTTGATTCTTTTAAAAAAAAAAAATTGGCACATTTCTAACTTTTCTCTGGCTCCTTTGCTTCTCCCAAACCAAGCCATTGCTCTTGGATAGTCATCTAGGGTGGGATATGGGGTGTTGGGAGGGATAGAATTGCAGTCAAGCCATTTTCCATTGGACCTTAGATTTGATAGGGAAAACTACCTAGTACTCAAGAAAAGGAAGGGAGCCCGGGGGAAGACATTTTGCTTCAATCCATTACAGCCCAAAGACGATCAATTACCTAATTATAACTTTTCCAGCTGCGGTCATGTTGATTCTATGATTAATTTTGATTTTCATACCAACAGGGTGAAGACGTACGGTTGGTGGGAGATTTTACAGGAAATTGGAAAGAGCCTATAAGGGCTACCCACAAAGGAGGACCAAGATATGAGGTTGATGTCAGACTTCCTCAAGGGAAGTAAGTATCATATTCCGACAAGCAAATTTCTGACTGGTTGATTGTGAAGTCATGATCAGTAAATTTAGTTTGTTTTAGATGTCTCCATTTCTAATAACATTCCTGAAGGCACTTTTGCAAATTGAAAGTTTTGAGATGACCATGTCATCAGAACGGAATGGCTAAAATAAAAAATAAAAAAAAATAAACTGAGATGTAACTGGGGTTTTTGAGAGTGACTTGCCGCCATGGGGAAGGGGTGATTTTTGGCTGCAGCAGTTGACATATACAGGCAGAACTGGGATTTCAGCTGGGAGGAACTATGATAGACTTGTTTGAACCAGACTATCAGAATCTATTAAATTACTAGATGATGTATGGGCTTAAATTTGTTAAACTTCAATTGCACACATGCAAGATTGTCTGCTTTTCTGAGCTCATCCTTACTTGCTAAGTGCCTACCACTGAAGCAATTCTGATTTGGCCACGTCAAACCTTGAATCTAGTGTGACGGGTTTAGAATTTGCGGATTTATTTTTTTCATTTTACCTTTATACCTTTTTTTTAATGGATGGGAGCTTTCGAAGTTGCCTCTGATTCAGGAGACGGTTGGGGCTGCCACATTTAATCTGGAAATCCGCATGAGCTCTATCTATAGAGAACTATGGATCTTCCAAAATATGAACACATCAATATCTCCTTTGATCATGGTCATGATATTCAGGTACTATTACAAATACATTGTTAATGACCAGTGGAGGCATTCAACAGCTTCTCCAACAGAAAGAGATGAAAGAGGCAATGTTAATAACATCATTGTAATTGGTGATACAGCCAGTGTGAGGCCCTCCCTTCTACAACCAAAAAAGGTGGGTGCTTACTTCTCTTATGTTGATAGTTGGAGCGTCAGCTTTCTTAGATAGTAGTGTATTCTGTAGATTGTCATGATATATGGTTATTTGTTTACGTCTGGTTCAAGATCTACCATTAATTCATTACTTGAATTCGTTTCACACATTAAGATGATCCCTTTTACTTTGGAACCTTCTGATGAAATTTGGTTACCTTAGCAACAGAAAATGGATAGAGAAATAAAAGGAACACTGCTAATCCACAATCAGTTTACAAAATGGTGAACATGGTTCATATTTTTATGATTATTATCTAAATCTAACTGCTTGAATCAGGTTTTTCCAATCTAAAGTCGGTTTTATGACTTTTTTTTTTTTAACAAACACATGTAAAATTAAAGGAAATAATAACAATAAGAACAATACAATAACATTGATAATACTCACAACAAGAACAAGAACAACAACAGCAAGAACAACAATAGAACAAGAACATGAACAAGAAGAAGAACAAAAACAGAGGAGGAAGACGAACAAGAACAAGAAGACAAGAGCTAGAAGAACAACAATAACAAAACCCCCTGCCCACTCTATCTCGTCACCTCTCCAAATAGCCTATCCCCACCAACATTGCTGACCCCATTTTCCACTGCTTCTGCTGGCTGCCACCAGAGGCACTGGCAGCTGAAATCCTGGCTTCCCCCTCCCCCCAGAAACTCTGCAGCCACCTCTCCCCTTCTGTCCTCCCTTCACCTGTCCCCCTTCTCTCTTTCAAAACGAGCTGTTGCTTTTCCGCCAGGGCTTTGCACTGCTTGGATTGAGATTTCGCATTTACTTGCCATATGTGAAACACACATTGGCTTCTTTCGGTCAGGATATTTCAAGGATTTTAGTCAAGCATCTTTTTGAATTTTTTTGAATAATTGGATCAAATATTTTACAGAAAATTGAGTTTTGAAAGTTGCAAGTATCTGGAAATGGGTTTGAAAATGACCTCGTAGTTTGTCCCAAGTCGCCACATTGACAAGCCACCATCCGAGTCGAAAGGAAGAGGTGGGTTAGCTTCTCAGTAGCTCTATGGCCCTGCTTTCGGTGGATAGAACTACCTTGGGATAGGTGAAGAAGACTTCTTGGGGGATCGAAGTCGAAGAAATTGAAAGACAAAGATAGGTCTCAAAGAGTGTTGTTCGGGTATGCTTTAATTGGTCATACAGTTGGGAAATTCATGGTTTTTGTTTTGGTTTCTAGTCTAGGGAAATTGAGTTTGAATTTGTATTTGGGAAATGGATGTTGAAGCTTCGAATTCTGTTCATTTGAGCTCAAGTTGTTCTAGAACAGACATACATACATACATACATATATATATATATAT
>JACYFF010031952.1:36334482-36376982 GCA_017589665.1 Selenicereus undatus | reverse complement strand
AATTTTAAAAACAAATGCCTAATCTCTCATGGCCTAACGACCCAACTCAACATTTAGGCCCCGTTTTTTTCATAGATATATTACATGTGTGGAATAGAAAAGAATGAGAACGAATGAAAAGTGGGTGGGAGTGCGTAAGAGTAGGAAGAAGTGGATGAGAATAGATATGAATGATTTGTTGTATGTGGAGGTAGGAAGGAGTAGAATTGAGTGAAAGTATTAATATTCGTTGCATTAAAGATTTGTGTAATATAATAATAATAATTAATAATTATTATAATAATATAATTACTAATTAATAATAAAAATAATAATTAATCATAATAATAATCATCAATATTAATAATAACTAACAATAATAACTGCACTAATAATTCTTACTAACATTAATAATAATAAACATAATAATTATTAATAGTAATAATAATAATTATTAATATTATTAGTAATAAGATTATTAATGAATATTATAAATAATTGCAATAATAATAATTATTATTATTAATTATTGTTATCAGTATTACTGTTAATAATAATAATTAATATTAATATTGATAATAATAAAAATTATTAATTATTAATATTAAGAATAATTAATAATAATAATAATTCCTAATATTAAGAACAATAATTATTATTAATATTTTCAATAATAATAATTAATGTCAATAATTAAAAATATCATTAACTTACTATTTATTAATAATTAATTAATGAATTAATAATTACTATTATTATTGCCAATATTATAAATAATAAATATTAAACTTACTAGTTAATAATGATTAATAACAAAAATAATAATTAATAACCAATAGTAATTATTATAATAGTAATTTTTAATTAACAAAAAGATAATAATCAATCATTAATAATAATAATAATTATTATTATTAATTATTAATATTAATAATAATAATTATTAATATTAATAATAATTATTAATATTAATAATAAAAATTAACATTAGTAATTATAATAATTGTTATTAATATTAATAATAATCATAATAGCTATTATGTTAATAATAATTAATATTAGTATATAATAAATATTATATTAATAAATACAATAATAATAATTATTAATATATATAATAATTACTATCATTACTTTTCATAACAATAACAATAATTATTATTAATATTAATGATAATAAAAATTTCTAATTACCAAATTAATAATAATTAGTAATAATAAAAATAATAATTGATAGTATTAAGCAGAATAATAAAAATTCTTGTTAATATTATCAATAATAATAAGTAATATTAATAATTATTAATATTAATAATTTTAATTTTAATTTTGTTAATTAGTAATAACTAATAATTATTATTGTTATTAATATTGAAAATAATTACTATTGATGCTATTATTAATTATTAATATTTATAATTATAATAATTATTAATTAATAATAATAATAACTAATCATCAATAATAGTGGTTATTAATATTAATAATTAACAAATTTAAAATAGTAATTCTAAGTAATAATGATCATAACAATTGTTAATATTAATAATAATTATTATTAGTATTAAAATCAATATTAATAGTAATAATAATTAATATTAATATCAAAAATAATGATTATTATTATAATTATAATTATTATAATAATAATTCTTATCAAAGAACATTAGTAATAATTATATTATTAATTAAAATTAAAATTAATAATAATTATCATGTGGCTTGGTGATCTACAAGACTCCCAAGATCTATTTGACATATAGAAAGAGTCTGCATTAGCAAAACTTAGGGACATTTTCTAATAAATTATTTATTTTGTAGGTAAAGACAAAACCGTTGGCAGCACTATTCGACTACAATGAATCAACACAAACCACTATTCATGAATAGTAATTTATAGTACCTTTCAGCCACTTCACAAAAAGTTTAATGATAACCTACTCAAAGATGCATGACGGCCACCTGTGCTAATACTATTCAACTTCGTTCCATGGCCGACACCTTTTACAAAAAGTTACTCAACTATTGTACTATAGTATTCTCCTCCTCTTTTCTATAAAAGAAGAGCTTTTATATCGAGAAGGCATAGTGAATTAGAAGAAGAAACACTCTAGGAGGTTTGCCTCTTTTAAAATTCTTAAGCTTTAGTTTTTAGTTTGTTGTTTATTAGTTCCATAGAATCTTGTAAGTATTCAGTTTACAATTTATAATATCTCTACAATTGCAATTTTATTATTATTTTATTTAGTACTTTTTTTATTTATTACTCCTGGGTTTCAGTTGGTATCAGAGCCAAATTGGTTAGATAATTGTTTGGTAAGATGTTGGTCAGCCAGAAATCCGTTGGTCAACCAGAAGTGGTGGTCCTGTCTTTCCCGATTAGTAATATAGAATTAGGAGATTGTTATTGTTTAAGTCTGATAGTAGTAGCTCTAGTATTATCAATGGTAATGAAGTAAGAACAAAATCATTGTTTAAAACAGTAGTCCAGACCACTATTTAGACTGAAACATACCTAAGGTAGAAGTTGACAACATATATAAAGTAGGAACATTTGATTTCAAAACTGCATACTCAGTCAAAACTGATGAAGAAGTTGTTTCTATACAAAATGGTTTGCAAACTATCTCTCTTTTAAATCAAAACTCAATAATGAGTCATTTAAAAGAAAATTATAGATTCATGCATATAGATTTGGTTCAAGTTGCAATTAAAGTTTTCGTGAAAAGGGAAGTCGATGCTTCTATCTACATGGCTCACTAAGACAAAAGGTTAAAAAGTTTCATAGCCTCCTTACTTGCTATGGTTCAGACAAATATTTGTAATGGTCCTATACTTTTCAATTGTTATCCTAATAAAACACAGCTGATCTGCGACGGAAATACCGACGGGAAAAGTATGTTTTTCCGACGGGAAAAGTGCTTTCCGACGGAAACTCCGACGGGATTGGGCTAGTCGCAGAATTTATCCCGACGGAATCCGACGGGTGTCCGACGGCATTTCCGACGGAAATATCCCGTCGGACATCCCGTCGGACAGGCCTGCAGCATCGGAGGAAGCAAAGATCGAAAATGGGGGGAGGGAATTTCCGACGGAAATTCCCGTCGGAATTCCCTTTTTTTTTATAAAAAAAAAAATTTTAAAACAATTTTGTTTAAAAAAGAAATTTTCGGATGAAATTGTTTTTTTTTTAAAGAATTGAGAATCCGATAGAGAAGCTAATTTGTAGGAAATTTTTCTTGAAAACCCAAAAAAAAAAATTACGCAAAATCAATATGCGCGTAACAATATAATTACCATGATAACATTGTATAGATATTTCTGTCAAAAGAAACATGCTGAATTAAATATGAAGTACGACATATATAGGAAATTGTTTAAAATGTACACAAATTACTAAACTATTCGGAGTCGGATAAATTTGTGGGATCATCATCGTTGTCATCTTCAGAGTCCTCTTCATCGTCGGGATTCAAGTTGATCTGGCTGGAGGAGCCTGCACTTTGACCTTTGAAAAATCTTAAAACTTTTTTCAGCATTCGCTCTGTCTTCCCCTGCTTCTTGGCTATTTGAGTTATAGCCTCTGCTTACTTGGTTATGCTCTCATTGAAGAGTTGTGCTTGCTGTCTTGGATCAAAATGCTCAGCTGATGAGTGACGTGCAGCTGCAATAGTAGCCGATTTTTTCAACTTGACCCCCTCTGCGCCAAAACCGTATACACGGCCCTTCTTGTCGATATTTTCTTTAATCCAAAACTCCTCTTGGGTCATAGGTGGCAATTGAGAACCCCCTTGAGATGCAGTTTGGGAGTACTCCTGCCATTTGTTCTGATGATCCTCCTAAAAATATACAACATAAAACTATTTTAAATGAAAACTGCAATTGTCACATATGAATTATCTGTAAATAGAATGTGTGAAACTTACATATTTTTTGGCAGATTTTTTGTCCACAAAAGCTTTGTCTTTCACATTACAGTGAGTGTCCTTGAATAATTCCTCACACGTGGGCTCCCTACCTAATATTTGGGTTTGAAAAACAAAAGTAAATTGCAATTAAATATAAGTGAGGATGATGAACGAGGACCTCAACCCATATCATGCTTTATATATAACAAATATATTTATTAATAATTAAATTTCTTACCAAACACCTTTTCCTTTCACTAATCGGAATTGAGCCACATGTATGCAACGAAGGACCAAAACCTTCAACATCACTCAATCTATTCTTCTTGTTTTGTTCACTCAATTTCTTGAAGTTGTCACTGTCACTCCAATATTTGAGCATATCATTCCAAACACTAGGCGGTAACCACTTCGGTTTTTTGTTGTACTTCCTAGCGTATCCTAGAATGTCCCTGAGTCGAGTGGCACCTCTGTACTCAAAGTTACGCCGTATCTGACTTTCGTTGTCTGGATGCCAGTAGTAGTGTTTCTGCGGCAAAATTGAAGTATACATATTAGTAATCAAACATTCCAAATTAACAATCTAATCACGACTTTGAAATTTATTGCACAGATAATTATGAACCTTGAACTCATTGAACCAAATGTCTCTTTGAGATTGTGGAACTTCCCCCCACGTGGTCCAAGGACGTGGGTACTTACCTGCAAAGCTTTCGACTATTTTCTGAACTACACCCTGATATGGAACAAAACTAAGAACACAAAAAGAATTGGTTAGTAATAAAGATTACACGTATGAAAAGAATATGAGACGTGAAGAAGTTGCAAACTTCATAATAAACTTACGTGTCACCATCAGGTTGTAAATATATCTTATTGTTGGTGGTCGATGTGTCACTTTCAGGTGTAGGACTGTGTCTATCTCTTCCTCCCCCTTCATTGCGGACCCCTTCGTTGTGTACTGACTGACTTGGCATTCTAGGTTGCCCCATAAAATGACTACTGTTGAAATGCGGACTAACAGTACCGAATTGTTGATAAACTAATGGAGTAGATGAACCACCACCCATGTAAGGAATATTTGGTTGAATTGGTGTTTGCATACCCGCACTAAAGAAAGGTGGTTGCAGGTGGGATTGCTCATTCATACTACCAAAATAATTTTCGAATGGTTGACTTGGATCAAGAAAATCTCCAAACATTCCACTAAAGGTGTTGGGCTCATAAGTTTGATCTGCAGGATCATACTGTGGAGTCGGTTGTGGTACTCCTCTACCGGCATCGCTCCTGGCCGTTCGACCACGTCCACCATTGTTTCCAGACATCTAAAGAATAAGAATAAAAAAATAAAACCACGTCATTTTTGATACTATTGTTAGTGAAAAGTTACAGTACATACAGACAATTTTTTTTGAGTTTGCAATAAAAGAACGCTTTATATACATATGCATAAATATCCATATATACAACAAAACAATTCAGTCAATCATGGTTGGACGCATTGTCATCGTCATCGTCATCATCACCACTTTGCACTGCCGTATTTTTATCATGACCCTCATCAGTGTCTTCTTCTTCATCCTCCCATTCACCTTCTTCATCCTCTTCATCACCATCATCATGTTCACCATTCCCATCATCATCATCACCCCAATTATGTTCATCAACATCATCAGCCTCTGCAGTTTCATCGACTAATGTGCTTACTATGACATTGTCCACGTTCATGTTTGTCATTCCAAACTGTTGATAGCCAAGTTCTAGGTTTTCTTTATCTTTAGGAGCACCGCGAGGTTTGTTTGGTATAGCTACCCACCAATTCGCTTTTCCTGATATCCCCTCAGAGTACTTAACATATACCACTTGGGTTGCAACATCAGCAAATATGAATGGGTCATACTTTCTGTAACGTCTGGTATGATTCACCTCGGGATATGGGGTGAATTTAGGGTAACGTAACCCCCGAGGAACATCCGGGTCAAACCACTCACAATTGAAAAGAACACATTTTTTAATTGGCTCACCCGTGAATTCAACACGAACAATTTCGTGAAGTACACCATAATAATCCCGAAATTGATATCTGTAGTCACTTTAGGCAAAGTGGATACAGTATCAGACAACATCTCACCAGGAATCCTTCGGGGAGGGCCAGTGTGTATATTCTTCCCTTTATGAAAAGCAACTTTGTTAGCTCTAAAACAATAATTCTGAGGCAAGAACCGACGATGGCAATCAAACCAAGATGGCTTTCGGCCATACTGTAAATGAAATGCACAATTCTGATGCATACAAACTGGACATGCTAGCAGCCCATGAGTACTCCATCCAGATAACATACCATATGCGGGAAAATCATTGATAGTCCACATCAATGCGGCATGCAATCTAAAAGTTGCACCGCTTGATACATCAAATGTTTCCACCCCAACATCCCACAGCAATTTCAACTCATCAATTAAGGGTTGTAAGTACACATCAATCCTGTTCTTCGGATTTGCTGGACCTGGAATAATGCAACTTAAAAACATGTATGGGGTAGTCATACATATTTCGGGAGGTAAGTTGTAAAGTGTTACCACAACCGGCCACACCGAATACGACCTTCCAAATATGGAAAATGGTGTGAAACCATCAGCACAAAGACCTAACCTCACATTCCGAGGTTCTGCAGCGAAGTTTGGATACTTTTGGTCGAAATGCTTCCAAGCTAAACCATCTGAGGGATGGCGGAGAACACTCGACTCTTGGCGGTGTTCATCATGCCATCTCATATGGACGGCAGTCTTTTTGGAGGCATACAATCGTTGCAGTCTTGGAATTAAATACAAGTACTGCATTTTTGCATATGGTACATCCTTACGACCTCGTTGGTTGCAGTTCTTCGGTAAGTGTCTTACATGTCCACAAAATTTGCATGCGGACAAACTCTCATCTTCTTTATAGTAAAACATGCAACCAGTTGGACAACAATCAATTTCCTGAACATCCATACCCAAGTCTCTCACTTTTTTCATTTGCTGATGATAATTTTTGGGAATGCCACTTTCAGAAGGGCACACATCTCTCATCAGGCCAACAACTTCATTGAAACAACGTTGACACATATTGTATCCCGATTTAATGCTCAGTAGCCTCACAGATGTTTCAAGTTCAGTTATATCACACCCTTCATACAAAGGTCTCTGAGCAGATTCAAGCATAGTGTAAAAGGCCTCAGGATTTACGTCATGCGGACTACTCATGTTTATTTCATTAGCTTGTAACGCAGCATGCACCATATTTTCCATATCATTATGATCGTTGTGATCATAATCAAAATTCATAGAATGTGAACTACTTGCACCCCTAACTTCCGAATTATCTTCTTCTCCATGACTCGTCCAAAACCAATAACTTTTCACAAATCCCTTTCTATACAAATGGGACTTTATAACGTCAGGTGCAAAATATTGCATATTCTTACACTTGGCACATGGACATCTATAAACTCCATTTCAGGGGCGAAGCCAAGAAATTAGGAGAGGGGGGTCGGAATTAATCCGACTTCTTTGAGACAACAGAATGGAATTGATATTTACATCACAAGGTGATGGTGATGGTGGTTGTGGTTGAGTAACATCGTTTCCACCTTCTTCATTCAATAGCGAGTTTTCAGATTTCGAATTTGAAGGTAACGACAAGTATTCCTTACATCTCTTTTTGAAATATCTATGCATTTTTTCCTACAATTAAAATTAAACATATAAATCAAACATTTATGAGACCCCTAAACTACAACCAATGATTAATTAGCATAAAAGTCACAAGATAAATGACCAAAACCACTACAATTGTATCCAACAATTGAAATCCAATAATTGCATCCAACAATTCAAATAAATGGCAAAACCCTAGAATTAAGCAAAGCAAACCCAAAACCTACTCACGGTGTCTTCTTCAAACCTTAAACATGACAATTAAAAACAAAGTATCAAAATAATCTACAAATTCAGATTTAATCTAAAAATTCAAATTTAACCTACAATTGAAATAAAACCTACAAATTGAGATTTGAGAACTCACAAATTTGGATAGAGATGTGAGGCCGTGAGGGCCTAGCTGCGCTGCGCAAACAGCAAATTTGTTGGCAGCAGGTGGTGGACGGTGAGTCGGCGACGCGGTGCAGGTGGCAGGTGGCCCGGTGGGTAAGTTGGGTCTGGGCAGTGGAGTGGCAAAAAATTGAAGGTCGAAGGAGACAATTGGCCTCACGACCTCAAACGCGATAGAGCACTGGTTTTAAAAACAAAAACAGTTGGGAAAAAATATGCGAAGGAGGAGGTTTGAACCCATGACCTCAAGCACACCAAGCTAAGGCACTGACTGCTAAGCTATTGCAAATTTCATGTTTATCTTCAACAAATATAATACATATACTTAACTTTTTATTTTTTTTAATTTTCTGACATATATGTAATTTTTTTTTGAGAGGGAGGTCGGGTGACCCCACTGACCCCCCCTTGGCTACGCCTCTGATTAATTTGATACTCCTCCTGATTTCGTGCAAATTCATCAAACATATTAACTCCCTCCAACCACTCCTCTCTAAGTCCATGTCCATTAGGATTTCTTCTTCTATACATCCATTGACGATGCAACGGCCCATCCATATGTTCCTAATATGAATTCCTTAATTGTTACGTACACTACATTTAATTGTAATTAAATTCTTGCACAAATGAATTCAACCAGTTCAACATACATGTACGAATTACATTAAAATATATTTCAGGAAATTAAACATACTTAACATACTTAAACAATTCAACGAAAAATTGAAGACAGTACATATTACTTGGAAAAATAAATGTCATCGAACATCAAACATGAAACACCAAACCGAAAAAATCACACAGTTAACATTATTAAACCATTTATGAAAACGAAATACACATAATACACATACTGTTTAATTATTCAAAATAATACACGTCCCATATTCAATAAGAACACATTCAAAACAAAACTATTTAATATATCATAACACACCTAATTAAGCATAACACTTCATATACTTATATAATAAAAATTACACACAGATGCAATTATTACTTCGTATTTCATTGAAATAAATAAATCCCAACCAATTTAATTACATATATTACAATTCACATACTTACAAAACGTAAATATATATATCACAAATCAAAGAAAATATTCATGTACTTAAGAAATTTAAAGTATTTCCTAAACCAAAACACATTACACATGTGTAACATACTTCAACATTTTGTAACAATTTAATTACATATGTGAGCAACAAATAAATTTTGTATTAAACCAAAAAAATGATTTTATGATGGAAAATCCGACGGAAAATGACTGTAGGAAAAAGTCCTCTAGACCCGCTGGTTTCGATGGAATCTCCCGTTCGTCGGACACATTCCGACAGAGAGAGACAGTCGTCGGGAAGCGGGCCAACGGAGTAGGCGACGGAAGCCGACGGATATCTGGAACGAAACATTCAATGTAACACCAAGAAACTCATCATCTTTTAATGGCAATTCAATGTTCTCTCCAATAACATTGGGTTCGGTTACTCATTTCAAAGATGATGAGTTTCTTAGTGCTACACCGAATGCAGCGATCAGTTGAGGCATTCTAGGGGCTAATTTCGAGGGAGGAGCGAAGGACGATGTCGGACGGCCGCAGAGCGCGGCGATAGTGGCTAGAAGAGGGCGGCACTGGCTAAGGTGTAGACAGAAAAAGGTTTGTGTGTGTGTGGAGTGTCCCGTTGCTCGAGCAATCGGGTTTTTGAAGACAGTGGACCACTTCACCTTATTGGATGTTTTTTAAAAAAAATTCAGGAAAAAGTGTTATCTGACGCAAAATTTCGTCCGGTCACTTATTTCTAAGAAAAACGCAAAAAAACAATGAAGAAACCGACATTCCAAATAAGTTCAAAATTACACATTTTCAACGTCAATGCGTGTCTGTTGGAAAATCCGCCGTACAATTCCGTCGGAATATTCCTTCCAACAGGCATTTCCTAAAAAAAAAACCTATCACTTCTATCCGGCAAAGAGAAGTTTCAAAAATCAGGTGAGCCGACGGAATATTCCGCGAAAATCCGACGGAATATGACCAATCCGTCGGAGTTGTACATGGAAATTGGATCCATCGAACAGTTCGTCAGTGTAATTTTCCTTCACCATTTTCCGTCGAACAAAGCAAATGTTTTAGCATGTGCACGACTCAAAAAACGCACATTATTCACATATTCACCAAAATTTAATGCACACGACAATTCAAACAAAACACGCACTTAACATTATTAAACCATTTACCACAACGAAACTTATATTAAATTAGGATTTTATTAAATTAGAATTATTCCACATGCTGTTTAATTATTGAGAACAATATACGCTAAATATGAAATCAGAAAAATATAGTACTTTTTCCTTATCATAAAAAAATCTCACAACACCTCAAACAAAACACTTAATGTAACTACACATGAATGCTATAAATAATTAATTTCACATAACAATATTATTTTTCTACATAAATCTTATTAAATAACAATAACAAATGACACCATCGATTACCCACCTCATCTAATTAAACAAACCAAACGAAATAATCACTATTCACATACTTACTAAACTTATATTAATATACAATCAACATACATACATAAATTCAAAAGAGGAACAAAAAATGCAAACATACTTTAAAATTCATACATCTTTAACGTATTTAACTTTTTTGTGACATAACTTACATCCATATATATGTTACGAACAAATAAATTTTACGCTAAACAAATCAAATCATTTTAAAAATTAACTAACATTCAAGAAAAAGCATATTATTCGCATAACCACCCAAAAATACATAAATTCACAAAAATAACAACAAAATCAAACATACTTTAAAATTCATACACGTTTAACGCATTTAACCTTTGTGGTGACATGTACATATTTATTATATAATATTTCACTTATTCAAATAAATACACTTCAGAAATGAAATAGAAATTTAAGTAAAAAATTAACTGCGTCTCAAAAAACACATAATATTCGCATATTCATCAAAACATACATACTTTCAGTAAAATAACAATAACATTAAACATACCTTAAAAAACATACCAACAACTACATTTCATATCAAACCAACCAAATCATGTAAAAAATTAATTACGTCTCAAAAAAGGCATAATATTCGCATATTCACTAAAATATAAATATTTTCAGTAAAATAACAACAACATTAAACATACCTTAAAAAACATTCGAACAACTACATTTCATATTAAACCAACCAAATCATGTTAAAAATTAACTACATCTCAAAAAAGGCATAATATTCCCATATTCACTAAAACATACGTACTTTCAGTAAAATAACAACAACATTAAACATACCTTAAAAAACATTCGAACAACTAAATTTCATATTAAACCAACCAAATCATGTTAAAAATTAACTACATCTCAAAAAAGGCATAATATTCGCATATTCACCAAAATATACATACTTTCAGTAAAATAACAACAACATTAAACATACCTTAAAAAACATACGAACAACTAAATTTCATATTAAACCAACCAAATCATGTAAAAAATTAACTACGTCTCAAAAAAGGAATAATATTCGCATATTCACTAAAACATACATACTTTCAGTAAAATAACAACAACATTAAACATATCTTAAAAAACATACATGGTTAACATATTTAACGTTTTATAATAACGGAGCTCATTTTATTTAAATTATTTACAAAAACATATTAAACACGCTTGAAATACTTAATTTAAAATAACAAACATAAATATAACTTTAAAATTTTAAAACGAAACAATTTCGACTAACCTTCAAACACGGAATATCAAACGGATTACCGGCGTGAAAAGCCACGGGGCAGCGGCGACGGCGGTGGGGCGCGGCGGCGACGGCAGTGGGGCGCGGCGGCGACGGCGGCGGGACGGAGGCGACGGCGTGACGACAATGAACAGTAACGGCGGCAACCAGAGATCTGACACGGTCACAATTGACAAATTTAAAACATCCAAAATACCAAATAACTAAACTAATTTAATTTTAAACAACTTACTAACGAAACAAAAAACTTACCGATTACAAAAATCTTCAACCTTCACTTTCTCTCTCTTCCCTCTCTTCCTCTTTGAGACCTTCTCTCTCTAAATTTTACAAACTACTGAACGAACGCCCCTCTCCCCAAATTTATAAACGAACGCGAACGCCCGCTCGTCGAGATCTGCGCAAAGTACCGGACGGATTCTGACGGAATCCGACGGAATCCCGTCGGAAATTCCGACACGGAATTTCCGACGGAAAATGCTTCCGTCGGAAATTCCGTCGGAATTCCTGTTTCCCGTCGGGCCCCGCTTGTTTTCCCGTCGGTCCCCTCTGACATTTCCCGACGTCTGTCCAGCCCGTCGCGTTTTCCGTCGGAGATCCACTGCGTTTTTGTAGTCTATGGATCTTATTTGTCCTATGACATTAGAATCTTTAAAGCTTAACATACATGTCCAAGGAGATGAATTTTTCAATTGTACTAACTTTGTTGTTATTTATCGAGTTCATTTTAAACTTCTGTCTACAAATCTTAATACAAAATATTTAAACCCTCTCCCTCCAATTCGAAGGAAACTGTCCTCCTTATAATCAAGAATGACAAACCTTCAGTTTTTACTACACAACTCTTGAAATAGGATGAGATTACAATTCCGGAAGAACTCGTTATTGAAATAATCAACTAGCTACTCCGATTGATAAAGTTGATTAAAATCCCCAATTAATAAAGTTGGCAGATTGAGGTTAAGCAAGTGCGATCGGATCTCCTCCCATATATGGGGTTGGCATTGGACATCTGATGCCCCATATATAAAACATAATACCTATGTTTTATTTTGCATGTCCATTATACGGCACCATACATAATTTTTACATGAAACTAATACATCCTAAAGGATTTGTGATTTCCATCCTAGCCAAATGCCTCCTGCATGCCCGTCAAGATCTACCCCTGCGGAATAAGGATAACCCAAAATCTGGTAAAATTGTTCAGCCACTTCCGCCTTTCTTCTTGTTATCTTTCAGCCTCCCAATTATTTACTTCATCTTTTTCATTACTGAATATATATATTCTATTAAAGTTAAATGATTTTTTTTTGTTTTACCTTCTAATCCTTAAAAAACAAAACTTATCATTCATCTAGTTTTTTTCTTAATTTTTTTTTGAAAGAATTCTATTCAATTAGATTTGGTTTACAATAAATGTCATACGAAAAAATTACAGTGCATTGACTCTTATTATAAAAAAGAGGTACACATAATTTTTTAGGGAAAAATAATTTATCCCATAATATGTGAATATAGTGGTAAGCATTGGTATTATATTTGGTGAACATTAGTAATATGTTTGGTGAGCACTATTACTATATTTCATGAACATGAGTAATGTGTTTGATGAGCAACAGTAACATATATGGCGAGAATTGGGATTACATTTTTGGCACTCCTAGTTTATCTTTTGTAGACAATGGTTCATACTTTTTGAACAATAGGTTAACATTTTAGTGATAATATGTAAATTTTTGTGAGTAATATAACCTTTTTGTTTTAATTGAAAGTTTGATTAATAGAACATTTTTTTTCTTTTAAAAACTATTTTATGAATTATAGGATTATATTTTGTGAACAATAGGTTTATATTTTGTGAACAACAAGTTAACTTTGATGAACAACAAGTTCATATTTGACGAACAATAAAACATTTTTTGTGAACAATATGCTTATTTTTTGTAAACAATAGGTTAAAGTTTCGTGAATGATAGAATATTTTTTTATTGAAACTTTGCCTACTATAATTGTTTTTTTAAGAAATAAGAATTTTTGTGAATAACATAATATTACTAGCATCAAATTCTATTTTGTGAATAAAGGTTAATATTTTGTGAACTACAGGTTACTATTTTGTGAACAATATCTTTTCTTTTAAAAATGATTATTGAACAATAGAATTTTTTTTTAAAAAAAACTGGAGCAATTGTTGCAAAAGAAAAAAAGAAAAAGGATATGAAGGTAAAAAAAAGAACAGAAAAATTATGAACTTATTGACAGCATGTTTTTCGTCAATTTTGGTATGCGTTTTGTTGGGTTGGGTCACATGGGTGTTCGCGGCTCTTGTGCCGTACCTGGGCTGGCTGACCCTATAAAATCTAGTCTGAGTGAACCCAGGAATGAACCGCAGTTGCCTAAAGCCGAAAGGCCTAAATCCTGGCCGTCTCCTCTCCGACTCCCTCTCCATGTCTTTCTCTGTATCCATCTCATCCTCTTCTTCCCCTACTTCCGCCTTCTTCCGCGGACGCTTGCTGTTTTCTCACTCATTTGGTGCTCAGAAGACGGAGAAGCTGCTCCTCCCTCACTCTCTCTCTTCCTCAGGCATACCTGCTTCACGCTTCTCTTCTTTCTGCGCCCTTACCAACTCCAAGTGTAAACTCTCTCTCTCTCTCTGTTACTGTAATGAATTAAGGTTTTCGTTGTTGGGTTTTACAGCTGAGATTGAAAGGTCTAATGGTTCTTCTTTGCCTCATATATCCGGGCTAACAGCAGAACAGCAACACCTGCTTCAAGTTGTCTTGGTTTCTCCCCAGGTACCCCTTCGCCTCCTATTTTCATTTGATTCTCAGGCAGTTTCTACCCAAAATTATAATCAAGGGATTGATCTAATTGTTAAGGCCCTTTAAAATCAGAGTCAGAGACCGTGTGATACCTGCCAAGACTGCACTGTTTAACTTCATTGACCTGTATGGCGGCGCAATAATGCCAATAAGTTGGGCAATCAACTGTTAAATCCAGATCAGAACAGAAGATTGATAAGCTGGATGGGAAAGAAAATTCTGAACTTTGGAAGATTCCAAGAGAAGAGAGAGAAAAATTTAATCGCAAATTCGTTAGTAAAATGCCTATTATAAGGTTTCCTTTTGTGTGCTCTGGCCCATGTTAGACAAGATATGTCCACAGGAGAACTAGAAATTGAAGTCCAGAATTGTTGCATTGTTCCAAAAAAAGAGAACATCAACTGTACTTCCAACAAAAACTCTTCGTCAAACTCACAATGTAGTAGCATTTGCTTTTATTGATCCCTAGTAAACCCCCCCCCCGAAAAATATTCAGTTATCCAAGTGCATGGAGACTGCAAATAATTCAGACGCGCATGACTTGTAATAGATTCATGATCCTGTCGCTTACTAAGAATTTGATAAGCAAAGGTTAAAATGAATGCAACCTTGAAGCTTCGTCCCAAAAAACTTGGAAAATGTTGTTTTGCTGACCTACATTTTCATCTCCTCCTTCCAAAATGACCTAGTCCTGAGCAGTTGCCTTTGATTCAAATTTCAAGGCACAACACTCACAAACTTGCCTCATAAAATCTAGTAGTTTGCCAATTGTCCACAGATTCTTATGAAAATAAGCAGATCATTAATGATGGTAGAAGAATGAGTACATGTCTAAAGATGTTACGCTTTCATCTTCTTTCAGTGCTTGTTTAGTAGAGCTCCTTCGAAGTGTTTGGGGTATCCATTGTTTGCAGTTGATTCTGTTAAATATGATTTGATGGCTTGAGAGGGGTCTTTTGGAGGAAAAAGTCAAGCAGAAGTAAATGAGAGCATTTGGCCTGTCCCTCTTGCTCATCTTTTTGGACAATGTGAAGGGAAAGAAATATTGGAGTTTTTGATGGTGTTGAAACGCCAATAAAGCATATCGAAGGTAAGTTGCATAGGGCTTTAATATCTGGGAGGAAGAAGCACTTTATTCCTCTTCGTTTCATGTACTTGATTTTGTTGACGACCTCCTTCTGGGCTGTAATTAGATTTCTCGTGCTGGATGTATGGTTGGTGTCCATTCCTATGGGCCTCTGTTTTATATTAATTTTAGATTGTTAGCTTCTCTTATCAGAAAATGAACAATTCAGACTTCATCACACAAGGAGTGAACAACTAATTTGAGGAAACACTGAACTCATTTTGTGCAGTTCTGAGCAAAACTCATTCACCCCTTCAAAATGAGACAAGTACTGGAGAGTAGTTTGAGTGCACTAATAGCTTTTAGTTAGCTGTTACGTGCAAAAGTTTCCTTAAACAGTAGTACAAGATATGGGCTTCAGCAATGTTTTATGGCGTGAAAACTTTATTAGTGTGTCTTTTTGTTTACAAGCATCATTCTAGTTTTAAATTTTGTACATGATTTTTTTTTAGATGAAACTAACTCATAGCACTTGCTTCTAGTTGTTATACCTAATCTTATACCGTGTTCTTGTTCGGTAAAATTAGTTGATTTAGTAATGGTTAGCTATTATTAGTTTTACTAGCAATTAGCTGTGACTCACTAGTGGTTAGTGGTTAGCTTTTCATCTAGCGATTTAAAATAAATGCATTTGGTAAATGTAGTGTTGAAGTGGCAGATTTATGTAAAATGACTGAAAAGAGTACAATAAATAAAGATTTTTAGTAAATAAACAAATGTTTTTAGTAAATAAAAAGAAGAATTTTGTAATTTGCAATGTAACTACTAGGTGGAGGTTCTTAAGAGCTACTTTCATTAGCTTTTGGAAAACATTGCATAAATCTCTAATCACTACCTCATTCACTACTTTATCAAATATTTTTAAATAGTGGTTCATAAAATTTTGACCAGTACAAACCACTAACATCTACTTCAACCTCTATTACCGAACACAGCCCATGTTCGAGATGCCATTAACCTTGACTCGGAAGATTTTGTCTAAGGTCTGTCTTCTGTTTGCAGATTCCTGGAAACACAGGATGTATAGCGAGAACATGTGCTGCATCAGGTGTTAAACTACACCTAGTCGAGGTGAAATATGTAGATTCTTAAATGCAAGTATTGTTGCTCTAGGGTAAGTATTCTTTAACAGTGGCCATTTGTCCTTGTGTGGGCAGCCATTGGGATTTCGAGTAGATGATGCCAAACTCAAGCGTGCTGGATTGGATTATTGGCCGTATCCTCACAAATGTTTCACCAAAAACCACAAAGATTAGTTTTCTTGTCTGCTCGAGTACCCCCCTCCTTATTAAATGAGTGTCTACTTGAATACTAAATAAATAAATAATCAGAACTAGGTATTTATGCTTTGGTGGATGATTTTTGTCACATATGTGGTTCATTCCAGAGTAATAACTGTCAATCGAGAATAATGAGTCACAACTACTATGGTGCATGGTTGACAATCTTTAGCATTGTTTTCTAGACTTCAGGGACATGGCGTGTTTCAATTTTTGTTCTGAGGTTTGTTGTGTACAGCCTTAACTATGGCCATTAGGTATGTAGTTGTGAAAGAGCATCCTTCTTGGGCTGAGTTTCGACGCTATTTCTCACTGCAAGTAATGTTTACATCTTTTGCTTTGATTTTTTCTTCTCTTTTTCCCCTATTTCTGTCCCTTCTTAGCCATGATTATTATATCTTTCTGTGTACAGGGTGGAGAAAAGCGGCTTTTGGCATTCACTAAAAGGGGGACAGCTATACATTCAGTAAGTGTATTCTTTAACTTGGCCGGTCTAAACTCCCAGTATCATAGCATCTTTGCTTCGTATTCCACTTCATACTTACCCTCTTTCTTTCCTCTGTTTTCCAAGTTCTTGTACTGCAAAATTTACACTGATTCTGAGTATGTGATCTCCTATGACAACTTACCTTTGTATATGTGAAAGATGTGTATCTGATAACTGACTCCAAAAATTGCAGTGCTGCAACTTTCTATGAATAGAATATTCTGAAACTGAATGTCTGTGGTAGAAAATGGATTAAGCAAAAACTAACATTCCCTTCCAAAATTGTTGGAGATTTTGGTAATAACACAAAGAGCAAGCCAAACCCTATGCCTTCTGCTTCATCTAGTTCAGATTCAGCAATCTAGACCTTTTTTTTTGGTGTTTTTTGAGGGGTGGGGGTGGGCAGAGGGGATGGGGCTTCAATTTTCATCTTTGACACCGCTTGGTAAACAGCTGTTAGTTGTTTGTATTAACTGTTAGCTGTTTGAGTTAGTTGTTTGAATCAGCTGTTTATAGCAAACTTGTTTGATAAAATTAGCTGTTTCTTACGAAGTTGTGAGACAAAAACTATTTCTCCAAAAAGCTTTTACAAAAAGCTCATAGAATTAGTTTTTTCAAATTAGTTTTTTAGACCCCAAAAGCTCTTCTAAAAGTTTTTGAGCAACACCTAAATTAGCTTTTTAGCTTGGTCCAACAGCTAATCTTGGTTCAAAAAACTTTTCAAAAAGTTGTTTGCCAAACAACCCCTTTGTCAATGGATGAGACATTTTGCTTGTCAAGGTTAACACTTCATGTATCTAAACCTCATCGGATGCTGCCTACTAGGTGCTTTTTGTATGAATGTTCTTAGGAGATACCTCTAGTTTCTGTTTCCCTCTGCCAACTCCCTCCCCCGCCCCCCGCTGCCACCCCCAAACCCAAAAAACCAAAAAACAAAAAAAAGAAGAAGAAACACGTGTGCACACACAGATAGACAGGCACACACGCACTAGTTCATATGAGGGATCTTGCTTTCTACCTGTCTAGAATTATGATAACTGATTTTTGTATCTGGGCAGGATTTTGTGTACAGTCCTGGAGATTGGCTTGTATTTGGATCAGAAACAAGTGGGCTGCCCCCTGAAGCGCTGGATGACTGCAAAAGTGAAAAATATGGTGGTGGAACCATTAAAATTCCCATGGTGGATACCTATGTCAGATGTTTGAATCTTTCAGTCAGTGTAGGAATTGCTGTTTATGAAGCTGCGAGGCAGTTGAACTATGAGCAGCTCCAGTGTTCATCCAAAACTTGTATTGGCAATGAAAGTCCTTTCATTACAGAAGATATTTTTGGTTAGCCACATTCCTAATTTCTTCACCTGAAACTGAACGAGGCACCTTGAACTGTGTAGATAGAAATTAGAGTTTTCCCGTACTTTTTCACTTGCACATGAATGTGAGGGCCGTGAGGCGCTCTAGTGGATATAGTCGTAGTGTATAGTCTGTGTATTCATTAGTGAGCAAGAAAATCGTATTTGCATTTGTGGTTAATAATAGGACTCATCTCTTTTGGATGGACAAACAAATCAGTGCATCAACGTCCAATCATACTTCTGAATTTCTTAGGTTCGTCTAGTTCTGGGATACCTTAAAATTGTCCATTGGAGTATGTGTCCATGATAGGATGTGAAGATATTGTCAGGTTTTAAGTGTGTAAGATCGAAAATTATCAAGAATGTGATAAAATAAATAAAACTGACACAAGAGGAATTTGAGAGAAAAATTATATTTTCACTATTCCAGGACAATATACAAACAACTCTTCCTGTTTACAAGTGTTAATTACTAGCACTTATAAACAGATCCTTTCCACACCCTCTACCCAGATGTGTTTTCCTGCAACTAAATTATCAGTTGCTCTCTACACTCACCCACTCTCACCAAACTCCCTCTTGGTATTTTCTCTAGTGGTGCCCTATGTAGCTCCTTTTTGTGTGTTTTTTCAAAGACAAATAATATCCCTATTTGCAGGAGTGTAGGGAAGTCTCCAACTAGAGAAATATTTGCTCCTAAAAGCACGTTACTCTTAAACTTTCCTTAAAATTAAGTTTTGAAATATTCATCCATTATCAAAACTTTTTTCTAACCTCCTTCGCCTTTTTTTTTTCCTTCAATTGATTTTTATCAATCCTAACAATCTCCACCTTGATAAAAATCAATGCCAATGGCTCCCCTAACTCAATCCGCTAAGGTCATCGCCACCTTTAATCGAAGAAGCAAATGTTACCCGCTTCCTCCCTGCTTCTTGTCTTCCGCATGAGTCACTTGTAGTAGCACTTCCTGCAGCTCCACCTATCTGTACATTCCCCACAACTCTGTACAAGCCTTTGACATTTCTCCTTTTACCATAGCTCCTTTGGAGACCTTCAAAGCTCCGCCTTGAGATGAATATTGGTAGCCTCTCTTATCCAAAGTCCCTAAAGAAATCATATTTCTTTTTAGACCTGACACATGTCTGACCCCAGTTACTGTCCACACAACCGCATCAAACATGCGAATCCATACTGTTCCCACCCCGGAAACAGTACCTTTTTTACATCTTTGATATGTATCAAAGTGCTCTCTAACTGAACACATGTGAAACGAACAACCAGAATCTAAGATCCAATCTGACTTTCTTGAACTTTCAGCAGTTGCTAGAAATACTTGACATCCATCACCTAGGTGTGAACCTTCTACAACTCTTACTACTGATGGCTTCTCGTCTCTTAGATCCTTCTTTCTCTTCGGACAATTCCTTTTCATGTGACCTTCCTCATCGCAGTAGTAGCATTTGAACTTCTGACCACTTGATCTTGAATGTTGGGACCCTTCCTCCTTTTCTCTTGACCGTCCTCGTCTCTGACTAGATTCTTTTGTAACCATGGCCACCTGACCATCATTTGAGAGTCCGTTGTTGCCTCGCCGAGTCTCATTCATCAACAAGGTGGCAACCACCTCATCAAGTCTCAAGGTCTCTTTTCCAAACAAAAGAGTAGTCATGATATTATCAAAAGATGAAGGTAGTGAAGCCAACAAAAGCAAAGCTTTGTCTTCATCTTCAATCTTTACCTCTAGAGAATCCAACTCCGCCGTTATCTTGTTGAACTCTTCTAGATGTTGATTGAAGCCCACTTCTTTCGTCATTTGGAGACCAAACAATTGTTTCTTCAAGTATAACCTACTTGTCAATGATTTTTACTTATACCAGCTCTTCAATTTGTCCCAAATATCTATCGGGTCAGTTAAGCCAATAACTTCCCGAAGAGAATTATTTGCAAGACAACCCAATATTGTACTCGTTGCCATGTCTTTCAAATGCTCCAACTCCTCCTTTGACATCTTCTCTGGCTTGTCTTTTTCCCTAAGTGCCACCCACTCATCGTCCGTCATCTTCTTGGTCATGCGAGTCTTCACCTTCAAGGCCTTAATTGTCCCTTCTTGTGTCAACAAACTTTTCACCTGTTGGTGCCACAAGGTGAAATCACCACGGCCATCAAAAGGTTCGATTGAAATGCTCGACTCTTTTACCAATGCCATCCCATGTTCTTTTACTACGATTTTTTCCTCCTACTGCTTACAAACCCTCCTTCCCAGCGCAACCTCACTTTGATACCACTGTCGAGTTTTAAGCGCGTAAGATTGAAAAATTATCAAGAACGTGATAAAATAAATAAAACTAACACAAGAGGAATTTGAGAGAAAGTTTATATTTCCACTATTCCTAGACGATATACAAACAACTCTCCCTGTTTACAAGTGTTAATTACCAACACCTATAAATAAACCCTTCCCACGCCCTCTACCCGGATGTGTTTTCCCGCAACTAATTACCAGTTGCTCTCTACACTCACTCACTCTCACCAAGCTCCCTCTTGGTATTTTCTCCGGTGGTGTCTTGTGTAGCTCCTTTTTGTGTGTTTTTTCAAAGGTAAATAACATCCCTATTTATAGGAGTGCAGGGAAGTTTCCAACCACAGAAATATTTACTCCTAAAAGCACGTTACTCTTAAACTACCCTTGAAATTAAGTTTTGAAACATTCCTCCGTTATCAAAACTTTTTTTTTTATAACTTCCTTTGCCTTCTCTCTTTTTTTTTTCCTTCCATTGATTTTTATCAATCCTAATAGATATGAATTTAACTAGGTTTCCTAGAGTGCCATTGCCATGGACCCATTGTTTGATAAGTGATCGTTCTTTAACTGAAGAATGTGTTCTGGCCTTTCACCAATTAAAATGTCGCAGCATGAAAGACAAATGCGTCGATTATGGAAAAATTAAAGGCCCATATCAAATAAGCCTTAAGATGGACAGTTGTCATCATATCAAATGAGGATAACATAAGGGACCATTAGAGGGAAGCATGCTTTATCTTAAGCCGCTATCATGTCAATTTCTACGCATATTTGTTATAGAATTGTTATGTTTTAATGCTGATGATTGACAATATTTACCTCAACCAATGAGGATAATTGTTAGGCATATCAAAAATACCAAGGACAGAGTGGCCTATATGATTGAGGGAACCCACCCAGACCGGCCGGTCGGATCGACAACGGGTCAGGACAGTGAGTCGGTTAATTATTAGAAACGTTTTGGCCATCGAACTTGAAAAACCTAGTTGAACCAGTTGACTCGGCTGGCTCCGTCAAAGCGGCCAACCCGTAGTTGGACCAGGTTTTCCTAGTTCATATAAGAGCCTTGCATTTTTTTGGGCTGCCCAAATTTCTTTCTCCTCTCGCTTGTTGGACGTTTAAAGACTTGAAACCCTAGCGGCTAGCAGCTCATCCCTTGGCACCTATCGCCCTCACTCATCGGTGGTGATTTCGGCGCTGTCAGTGACAACAATCTATTCGAGGTTTTGCCTTTTGTTCTCGATCTCCCTTTTGTTCTGCTAGATCTCTCTTTCCTTCTCGATCTCCCTTTCGTTCTCCCTTTCTTTCAGTAGCTAGCTGCCTTTGCTTTGAGCTTGAGCACTACTCTCTCAGATTCTCATGCTCTCACTCTCAACCTCAGGCTCAACGTGTTTGGGACTTTGTGCTGAATTGGACAAAACTGCAGATGCTGAACCACGAAGGCAGAGAGTCATAGACTTGGAGTTTGAACATTCATTAAAATAAAAAACCAAATATTCTATTGATCTTCATGCTTTTCTATGTTTGGTTTTTTTGTTTGATTGATTTTTTTTTTCATGACATGGTATGGGTCTTATTTCATGACATGGCATGGTTTTTTTGATTAGTTCGCTTTTGATGAATTTTGCGTCAAAGTTAGAGTGATCTGATTACTCGTTATAATTTCCTTATTTGTACGTTAAGTGTAATTTGTGTCGATAATGAAGAAAATGAAAGAAATTGTACTTAAATCTCTTGTTAACTTGTTCTTTCAATTTGCAAATTGTGATTTGGTGAGCTCGTGAAATGTGATTTATAATTTCATATTCACTAAGAACTCTCATCAATCATGTAAATGTGTAATCATTTCACTTATAGGAAAGCATGGAATCTAGTTCAACCCCAATTATTCCAACTCTAGATTGATTAACTATTAATCCTCAATCAATTCGTCAAAAGACTGACCTGACGTGGTCACATGTCACAATGACATAATATGATGGGAAGAAGTTATCATTTGCAATTTTTGTGAAAAAGTAATCAAAGGGGGAGGTATTAATAGGATGCAAATGCATCTAGTTGGACAAAGCGGGTATGTAGCTTGATGTAAAAAGGTGCCGAAGGATGTTTGCTTTTGAATGAATGAAAGTTTGAAAGAGATCGCTCAACAACAATTAGAGCGACGAATGAATAGTGGAGGCAAGTGGAAAACAACTTTAGAAATCACTTCCTATTTTTCTCAAGGGGCTGCCCTTGGTGCTCAACCTTCAATCAATGCAAAATTGCAAAGTCCTAAAAATTGGAGGCAAGTTGATTTGTGTGTGACTCATTTTTTTATGATTGTTGCATTCCATTTAAGTTTGCTCATTCTATTTACTATCAAGAAATTATCAATGCGATTGCCTCAATTGGTTTTGGGTGTAAGGGTCCTAGTTATAATGATTTGAGGGTCAAACTTCTAGCTGAAGTGAAAAATGAAGTTAAGTTGGTCATTGACTCTTAGAGAAGTATTTGGAATGAAATCGGATGCACTATCATAGGTGATGGATCGAGTGATGGTAGACATAGAAGTTTGATCGATTTCCTTGTTTATTGCCCTAAAGAAATAGCTTTCATTAAATCTGTTAATGCCTCTGCTATTGTGACTGACACTCAACTTCTTTGTAATGTTAATGCCCTAAAGATTGTTGATATGGTTGATGCTCAAAATGTTGTGCATCTTGTTACCGATAATGGGAGCAATTTTAAAGTTGCTACGAGGTTATTGAATGAGAAATACGGAAATATTTGTTGGTCTCCATGTGCTGCTCATTGTTTGAATTTGATATTGCAAGATATTTCTAAAATGCCTCATGTTGTTGATCTTGCTCAACGTAGATCTCAAGTAACTAACTTTTTATATAATCACAAATGACCATTGGGTTGGTTAAGGAAAAAGCCTGGATGGATGGAGAAATTATGTCTGGGAGATACAAGGTTTGCCACCACATTTATTGCTTTGAAAAGTCTTCATGACCATAAGCATGGTTTGTAAGCTATGGTTACTAGTCTTGAATTTCATGAGTGGAGACCTTCTTGGTTTGTAAGAGGCAAAGCAACAACAGAAATCGTTCTAGATTCTAAATTTTGGAATGATTGCTTAGTGATTGTGAAAACTATTGGTCCTATCATGAGATTGCTTCGTATTGTTGATTCTAATGAGAAGTCGACTTTAGGATATGTTTATGAAGGGATGCATAGAGCATAGAAGGCAATTAAGGAAATATTCAGGAACAAGAAGAGGTTGTATATGCTTTACATTCGAATTGTGAAGGATAGATGGGACAGACAATTGTGCAAAAGTACGCATGATGGTGCTTATTAGTTGAATCATGTATTTCAATATGATCAAGGTAGTTTTTGCCAAAAGCCTGAGGTTATGGTTGGTTTGCTTGGCGTTATTCACTCCAAGCTTCGTGGTACTAGTAGTTCTAAGCTTGTTGAAGAGACTAGGATATTCCATGATCATGAGAAAGGATTTCGAAGGCAATTAGCTTTGACAAGTGTCAAGATTACTCACCCATGTATGTTATTAATTAAATCATTTTTAATTGTTAGTGTTTCTTCAATATATTTGAGGTAATTTACTTTCGAATATGTACATTTTTATTTACTAATTTAGTTTATTTTATGATTTTAATGTAGATGACTGGCGGCAAATATTTGGACATGATTGTCTAAATCTCAAAAAATTGGCCATAAAACTTGTTAAACTGCATCATCTTTGGGGTGTGAGAGAAATAGGAATGTTTTCGAGCGCATCCACACAAAAAAGAGAAATAGGTTGTAAAATGAGAAGATGAACGATCATGTCTGTGCATTATAATGCTCGATTGAAGAATAGCTAATTAACTTCTTTCTTAGAATTGCTATTGTAGTCTTTGTGTATAATGTTTATAATATGTCTATCTATATGAATATAGGTTTTATAACAAGAGATGCCCTAATCCAATTGATCTCGATTTTATGGAGGTAATTTATTTTTGGGTAGTTGAGGATGAACCTCAAAATGTGTTAGATTATGATGAGTTAAAAGAAATGCTTCGCAATAAACAAGCCAATCAACCTCGTAATAAACCTAGAGTTGGTATGTAATGAGTAATTTATGTGAATACTAATTACTTTAAACTTCATAGATCACTAACTCTGATTATTTGTGAATCATGCAAGTGGATGTTGGTGATGATGATAATGCTCAAGGTAATGGACCTCGTGATAGGGATGATGAAGATGATTTGATGATGTATCCTAAAGGATTGGATTGATTTTCATTCGGTTATGCTAAAAGAGCGCATACAAGTGGCTATTGCGATGACTTTGTTTTTGGGGATGATTAGTTGTGCTATTTATGTTGTGTATTGAATAGTGTTCTTGTTTTCTTTGTTAATTGTCAAGTGGATAATTTGTTTGCCTTTGTTGTTAATGTTATCTTTGTTAGACGTTAGTTTGTGCTACTTGTAGACATCGATTGTATGATCATTCGTTATTATGTTTGCATTTTGAATTTTTGGAAATACTCAAATTTGGGAAAAAATCCAACAACTATATACAACATTCTGTTTCAACTGGCTTTTGCTGATCTAGCCTGTTTGACGGTAAACCGGATCAACTGGTCCAACCCGATCCAACCGGTTTGATCGATTCAATCACTAGGTCAGTTCTCTCAACATTGTCTATAATTAGACTTGGTAAAGATTGACACGACTTGAATATCTTTCCAAAACTCACTTGAAAATTTCAGATTTTGAAGTTTGAACATGATTTTCTTAACCTGAACTTGAAATAAGCAGAACCTGAAGAAGTTTAAATTGACTTGTCAAACCCAACCTGAACCTACCTGCTTAATCCGTGCATTATATCCTTATTTTTTGTTTTTAATTTATCTCTCTTAACAATAATAGTTATTGTATCAAGTAGTTTAAAGATTGACGCCAGCCCGCCCTCTATCGCTAGAAAACTTGTTATCCATTTACAAATTAAGTAATAGCATCCCTTCTTCCCCCACTCTATTCTCTTAAACTAACATTATACACAATTTATAAATGAAAAAGCTTGAAAATGTGGATGTGAAACTGTAAGAAATAACTATCTAAACCTTAAACAAGTCAATTTAAAAGAGGACAAATATTAAAGATTTGCAAGTTATACCATGACAGATTTAGTGAAACGAATATGTCTAATCACATTTTAAATGAATTACTTTGTAATAATATAATTTTTTATGTTATAATTGAAAGATAATAGCTTGTACTTTCTAATTCCTTCTATTTGGTTTTCATTCTTATCGGTCTTGAACTATAATGCCAGTAGAGAGGAAATGGTTGGTCGTGTTTCCGTTGGGAGCGGTCCATTGACAAAGTGTGTTTGATTGAACACTGGCAAGTTAGTGAACAAAAATATCTAATTATTAAATGGGTTGTTAGTGGGTTGAACAACTCTAATTCTTCAACATACTTTAGACGACCTCGCCCATAGATGATTTGAGCCACTATTGACCTTATTCAAATGTATGGGTCAACCCTTCCAACCCAAATGGAACTTGATTCTTTGTCCGCCAGAACTGCAGGTCCATATGTATCATAATTAAAAGTTTGAATATTTTTAATATTCTTTTTGAAAAATTACAGCAACTATGTTCTTTCATTGAATACTGACGATTTTGAGTAATAAATATGCTAAATTTTATATTTTGACAAAAGCAAAATAAGTTATAGAAGATGCTCTAAACCCATTGGGTTGACCCGAAACCCATAAAACTGAACTACGTCCGTCGTATTTTACTCGAACACGAAATACACCTAGTTTGTATTTTACCCAAAGTCAAATACACTTCATCCATATTTGACCAGCCCACCCGAATTGACAGGTCTACCTATAACCTTAGCAAGCTGAAAGAGCTGCTTTGGCAATCTAAAACTACTTGAACCCTTGATTTTCCTTAGCTTCTAAAGCTCATGTCCCACAAATCTATTACGAGGTGAGAGACGGTAATTAGGATGTGGGATGAAGTTTAATTTGCCATTAGATTATGAAGTCATGTATTTATATTACGTATGTATTTAAATTTGTCATTTCATTCGCAATGTGAACTCATATATACTAAACAAAAGAGCGATAATAAATTTGCATCTCCAAAAATAAATTTCCAATCACACTTGTAAATTTTCATTTATCAATTCCCACATACCAAAACTCCAATTGTGCAAAAAGGAATATAACAATGAACTAGGAGGAGCAGATAGAAAGAAGATAAGAGAGATTGTTACAGAGGGAAAAATTCTATGGTACACCTAATCGCCCATAAAATTTAGAATGATTTGCCAAAAAAATTTGTCCTTTTTTTAAATTGGGAGACACTTTTGAATTTTGTATCCTAAAAAAATTGAACGCTGTTTAATTTTCAAGTCTACATGAACCACTGAGCTTTGGTCGAATGCACTTCTAAATTGACGATATCAACATCTTGGAGGTAGAGCTTAGAAAAATTGATCAAAGAGTATTGCAAACTAGTGATTAATCATGTTAAAATTCCCAAAGAAGAGTCTTAGGCAGTAGTTTAACCCTTTAGTATTGATAAAGGGAAAGGCACTAGAACCAGTTTTCAAGATGCAGGTATGTAAAAAAGGGAGACAAGAACTCCAAAATAATTCCATACAACGACAATATTAGGTAAGACGAAGAATCTGATTACTTCCTGCACGTGAATGGAAATCCAATGCTTGGTACTACACAGATATGTTAGTATATAATTATGTTTTTATCCGAACCTGAATATATTCGACCAATATTTAACCCACCTACCCGAACCGACAGATCTACCTACAAACTTGGCAAGCTCAACAAGCTGATTCGACTATCTAAAACTACTCAACCCTTAGATTTCCTTTAGCCTTCCACGCTCAAGTCCTAAAGGTGGCCATATGGTAATGGATGGATGGGAATGGGAATATAGGTAAGTCAATGAGATTTCTATGTTTGGCATATAGGAATGGAAATAACTTTAGTATTAGGATAGTACTTCTTTTCCTATAAAACTATTACAAGGTGAGAGGTGGTAATTAGGACGTGGAATGAAGTTTAAATTGTCATTAGCTTATGAAATCATGTGTTTATCTTAAGCATATATTTTTAAATTTGTCATTTTATTCCCAATGCAAACTCCCACATACCAAACAAAAGAACATCAATAAATTTCCATCTCCAAAAATAAATTGATAATCACACTTATGAATTTTTATTTATTAATTCCCAGATACCAAGCCTCCAACAGTGCAAAAAGAAATATGACTAAGAACTAAGAGGAGATAGGAAGAAGATATGAGGGCTTGTTACAGAGGGAAAAATTCTATGTCAGACCTAATGATCCATAGAATTTAGAATGATTTGGCTAGAAAATTGGCCACTTTTTATGGGGAGAAACTTTTCAATTTTGTATCCTTAAAAAAAATGGATGTTGTTTAATTTTCAAGTCCACGTGAACCACTAAACTTTGGTCGAAACTAATATGTTAACTGACAACATCAACATCTTGGAGGTAAAGCTTAGAAAAATTGATCAAAGACTACTGCAAAGTAGTGATCAATCATGTGAAAAAGTCCAAAGAACAACCGTTTAGTATGGATAGAGGTAAAGGTATTAGAACAAGTTGTCAAGATGCATCTATATGAAAAAGGGGGACAAGAGCACCAAATATTTGCATACAATGGCAACATCGAGGAAGATAAATAATCTGATTACTTCCCTACATGTGAATGGAAATCCAATCACTGATCCTACACAGATACATTAGTATATAATGATGTTTTATTCAAGGAGATCTATAAAGTAAGAAAGTCAATTAAGTTTGACATCTTAATCCTCAACCTTAATAAACTCTCAGCAGAGCAAGCTAGTACCTTGGAAACAATAGTAACACATATGGAAATTAAGAGGGCAGCATGGGACTATGATTCAACTAAGGCCCCAGGATATGATGGATTCAACTTTGCTTTCATCAAGAAAATGTGGAAGTCCTTTCTTTTGTCTAGGGATTCATGGCCACCGTAATGTTGCCAAACCAAACTAATACCATGAGGTGACTCTTTTTCCTAAGAAATCTACGCAAGTGAGATTAGTGAATTCAGGCCTATAAGCATGGTGGGGTGCCTTTACAAAATTATCCCCAACCTTTTAACAAAACCACTTAGAGATCTTGTTTAATCAATGGCTCACAATCTGCATTAACAGACGGAAGACAGATTCTAGATGGAGATTTAGTGACAAGTGAGGTCATCAACTGGTAAAAAGTAGTAGGAAATCTGGTGCAATTCTGAAGCTTGACTTTCATAAAGGATATGACTCAGTTGGGCAGACCTTTTTACTTGTTGGAATGAAATAGATGGGACTAGATGAATTATGGTGCAGTTGGATTTGGGAAGTGTTACAACAACACCCATCTTCATTATCATAAGTGACTCACCAACTCAATCATTTAAAATGGGAAGAAGCCTCAAGCAAGATGATCCACTATCATCTTTTCTTTTTGTCATGGTGGCTTAAGTATTGCATAAGTCACTATTGTGGTCAAAACATCAAGGACTGCTAAATGGGTTACATATTGACAAAGATAAAATCTTAATTTCTCCTCTTCAGTTTGCAAATGACATGATCATATTTTGCAAACCAAAAAAGGTCACTTGTGCAATATTAAGAAAATTCTCTTGTTATTTGACAAATTTGTGCTAATGATCAACTTCCGCAATCATGTCTCATTGCGATGGGGAAGGAAGAAAATTAAGTGCGCAAAGCTCTAGAATTGTTGGGTTGTTGTATAGTCCAATTGCCCTTTATCTACCTTGGAATTCCAATCGGATGTAGCAGAGAACAGTAAGCTCATCAAGGCTAGTGTTAGAGAAGATGTAAAGATCTTTAAGTAGGTGGAAAGATATTTGCCTCTAGGCAGGTAAAGTAGTTCTCAGTAGAGAAGTACGAAACAAAATACCTCTATTTTACATGTCATTGTTCAAAGTGCCCCAAAAGGAAGCAACAAGAACGAATCAAATCTAAAGAAATTTTCTTCAAGCAGGGGAAAAGAATAAAGCTCCTTTACCTTTAGTAAAATGGGATGTTATTCAAAGACCATGGAAAACAAGAAGCTTAACAATCGCATATTTGCATACGCAAAATGTCTCACTTTTGACAAAAAATATCCATATAAGCGATGCGCATGATAGAAAAAGATTATATCTTCTATTCATGGCAAAGATTTGAATTGTTTCTGCCAAGCCAGTTAGTTCCCAAGCAAAGAGGGGCTTCAAAGGATGGTGGTTCTCCAAGAGAAAGAAAGAAAACAAATTCTAGCTCAAAATCTTGTCATTCAGATAGGGCAAGGCAATTTTATTAGGTTTCAAGAATATTGACCAGCCACAGAGAGTACAATTTCCTTCTTTGCTTCAAATTTCTCAACAAAAACATTTTACAATCAATCAAATGAGTTGGCATGAAGGTGATGCTCGGAGATGGACATTGATGTAGAAAAGAAGTCTTTTGGCTAGTGGTGGATCTAAATATTTACAATAGGAGTGTCCGTCTATTAACATCATCACTAATGTATACTACCAAAAAAAAAGAAGAAAAAGAAATCATATGATAGTATTATGATAGTCTATTTTGTACAAAAGTTTCATCTCACTTTTTTTTAAAAACAAATGTTCCATTTTGTACTTTCACACTAGCGAAACTTGATATGCAACAATGATATAATCATGTTTTTACTCAAAAAATTTAAAACTATCATAATTGCTACTCAGTTTGTTCTTGTGATTCTTCATATTTTGCAGTTGATACATAAATTTTTCTGAAATCGTCGAATGTCATAGTTACCTACCATTTATTAAAACCATTGATTACACAACATAAATCATCAGCACCAAATAATAAAACCAAAAAAAAAAAAATTTACATTAAGCAATGAAGTGAACCGCCTAAACATGAAGTAAAACTCCAAATAACTCAGCAGATTTTTTAGGTTGTATTTAATTTAATTTAATTTTTATATCAAATTTCAACATTATATCAGTAGTTTTTATATTTAAAAAATTTAAAATGTCACTAGGTGGACCGGGCATGTTTAAAGGGTGTCAATAACTTTTTTTGAGCTTATTTTAGAGATGTCCACATATATTAATCTGACCTTCTTTAAAATAACTCAGTATAATATTTTTTTTTCTAGGTTAGGGGTGTCCATGGATATCCCTACCGAATATCACGGATAAGAATCCCACATCGAATAAGTGATGGAAGGGTCCCGGGTTTATAAGCGGTGCCGCTGTATACCCATCAGACTGGCCTTTTGGGGAGAGAGGGCCAGAGAGTGATGGCCCTGTGACAAGTGGTATCAGAGCCAACCCAAACTCGACTCTGATGTCTTGCCAAGTGCTCCAACAGAATAGGGTAGGTGGGGGTCCCATCTATGATGATGGCGTTACAGGATTGGGTGGGGGAGAATGTCACAGATAAGAGTCTCACATCGTATAAGTGATGGGAGGTCCTAGGCTCAAAAGTGGTGGCGATGCACACCTCGTCAGACCAACTTTTGAGGAGAGAGTAATGGTCTCATGACACCAAGTAATAGATCTATCCCCACTTTTGGCGCAAGAACTGGTGGTACTACAAAGGTGAGAATTGTCATTGCTACAAGCTTTCCCTAGAGAAAGCATACAAGATGGAGTAAAACGGAAGAGGTCTTCTCTACAAGGTCCATGACACAGAAATTGAGTCAAAAGCATGTAATTCTATCAACAATTTAGTTTTTAGGATTCAGAAGAAAGTACCCCAATCGAAAATAGAGATGATGGCCTAGCTTGCATTGTTGGGAAAACTTGATACTAAATTATTACTCATCACAAAGGGATATTACATTAAAATCTATTGGTGTTCTACTTTTGTAATGAAGCACTTGATGACATTGATCATGTTTTATTGCTATGCACCACGACCCTGCAATTGTGGGCTACATTAATGAATTTGTGGAAGTTTGTTTTCCAATTCCAACAACTATTAGATTGATGTTTGAATTGTGGATGCACATAAGGATTGAAGGAAAATTACAGAGCAAGGTTTAGATGATAGGGTTCTATGCAATCATTTTGACAATGTGGAAAATCAGAAATGACATTATCTTTAATGAACAAAACTTGCAGCTAGAAGATGCATTTTAGAGCATAAAATACAAAATAGGGTTCTGGATGAAAGCTTGGCCTCACAATATCGTTTACAATATAGAGGAAGTTGTCAGATGTTTTGATTGTATTAAAAAATTGTCTTGGTGAAGCAGTTTTGTCGCTCAATTCATTTCTAATCCCAAAATGCAAATTTGCTTAATATAAATTCATTATATGCGAAACAGGAAGGGAAGAACATTAGTTGTTCGAAGCCTCTGATATGTGTTGATTAATGGAGATGGAGTTTTTCGTAGATGGATTGAGCATATATACCTCCATTTTCTGAGTGCTCATCTAAATGGCTTAACTTCCTATAGGAGTGGACCAGTTCATATGGTGATAGGCTGGAGATGTAAAGATGCCAGACGATGAGTACACCTTTCTGATTCTACTTTCGCTTTTTCTATTTAGATATAGATGGGCTAGGGTGTCAAGATGCAAAAAGATGAGTATTCATTTCTGATTCTGCTTTTGCTTCTTCTGTTAAGATATGTCCTTTGAATATGATTTCTTATTTGCTTTTGTGGAGGGCATGCACCCTTTGGAGGTGCTATAGGGACAAATGTCCTAGGCTTTACTTTTGTGCCCTATCATTGCCTATAAAAAAATAGAATCAATTAGTCACCGAATGGTAAACTATCAACAACAACAACAACAACAAACTCCCAGTGTGGGTCCTGCTTTCACGGGGTCTGGGGAGATCCAGCTGTAGGCAACCTTACCTCTACCGGTATTCCTACCCATAGAGAGGTTGATTCCATACGACCCACCAAAACAGTTTTGGGAAAAAGGGTTATAGTGAAAACGATTGCGAAACCATTTACCGAGTAAGCGAAGGAGGGAGAGAAAAGGGGTCGGATAGCAAATAAAGAGGGAGTAGAGACATACCTGAGCAAACCATGGGCGCTTAGTGCCGTCACAACCCAGCAAAGCACGACCTGCAGACAAGCACAAACAGAAAACCCTACCGACCCTACACCGCCTAAGCTACTGCCCCCTACGGCAGCGGACCCCTACAATCCGAGACCTTAATCCTGACCCGCCACAGCCTCCTATCCTGAGCCATGTCCTCCGTAAGACCGACAACTCTCAGGTCATCTCTAACCACTTCTTCTAGGTTCTTCTTCGGTCTACCCCTCCCTCTCTTATCACCGGGAGGGTTGATCAACTCACACCTACGCACGGGGGCGGCCACACTTCTCCTCTTCACGTGGCCGAACCATCTGAGCCTCGATTCCCTCATCTTCTCCTCTATGGGGGCCACTTCAGCTAAACCCCTGATTTCTTCATTCCTTATTCTGTCCAATCTCGTAAAACCACACATCCACCTGACCATTCTCATCTCAGCGACCATCAACCGTTGGACCTGCGTCTTTTTTAGAGGCCAACACTCTGATCCATAGAGAACAGCCGGTCTAACTACCATCCGATAGACTTTGCCTTTCAAACCCCTGGGCACTCTCTTGTCACACAGCACCCCTGACGCTGACTTCCACTTTTGCCAGCCCGCTCTAATCCGCTGGCTAATATCCTCGTCAATGTCCCCATTTTGCTGGATGATCGAGCCCAGGTACTTAAATTTTGCGACCTTCGGTATGGCCCTCCCATCCAGTACGATTTCTCCCCCCTCTTCTGTCCTCCCGCTGAAACAACAGTGAAGGTATTCCGTTTTCGACCTACTCAACCGAAAGCCCCTAGCCTCCAGCGTATGCCTCCAACTCTCCAACCTGTCGTTCACCCCCTGTCTAGTGACATCGATAAGGATGATGTCATCTGCAAATACCATGCACCAGGGCACCTCGTCCTGGATTCCTCTAGTGAGTTCATCCAAAACTAATGCGAAAAGAAACGGGCTTAAAGCGGAGCCCTGATGAAGGCCCAAACTAACAGCGAAGTCATTGGAGACCCCTCCCGGAGTCCTAACACTCGTCCGCACTCCCTCGTACATATCCTTGATTACACGAATGTACGCGGGCGACACCCTTTTCTCTTCCAAACACCTCCACAAAACCTCCCTTGGAACTCTATCATACGCCTTCTCCAGGTCAATGAACACCATATGAAGATCCACCTTTCTGTCCCTAAACAAACCCATGAGCCCTCTGAGGAGGTAGATCGCCTCAATGGTCGACCTGCCTGGCATGAATCCAAATTGGTTCTCTGAAATCTCTACTTCCTCTCGCAGCCTTTTCTCAATCACCCTCTCCCACAGTTTCATAGTGTGGCTGAGCAGCTTGATGCCCCTAAAGTTATTGCAATCTTGGATATCCCCTCTGTTTTTGTACAGTGGGATGATTGTGCTGGCCCTCCACTCCCTGGGCATCTTAACGGTCTTGAAAATAACATTGAAAAGCTCTGTGAGTCACTCTAGACCCTCTTCCCCCATGAACTTCCAAACTTGTACTGGTATCTGGTCCGGACCTACTGCCTTCCCATTCGCCATCTTCTTCAAGGCCTCCCTGATCTCCTCCTTTGTTATCCTGCCGCTCGCACGCTGATCGCTACACTCTCCGCCCGAACTACAGTCGGCTCCCCCCTTCCCCATTGAGGAGTTTAGCAAAGAAACTTTGCCATCTCTCTTTAATTTCAGCATCCTCAGTCAACACCTTTCCCTCTTCGTTCTTGATACACCTTACGACTCCTAAATCCCTAGTCCTTCTTTCCCTCGCCCTAGCTAGTTTAAAAACCTCCCTCTCCCCTTCCTTCGTCCCCAGTCTATGGTACAGTCTATCAAACGCCTGACTCTTTGCTACTGCCACTGCCCTTTTGGCTACCTTCTTGGCCGCCTTGTATCCAATCCTCTTTTGCTCCCTCTCGTCCTCCGAACAGCTACTCATAAACTCCGCGAAAGCCTCTTTTTTTGCCTTGACTTTCTCTTTTACCTCTTCGTTCCACCACCAGGCGCCCTCCATCCGGTTGCCGCCTGCCCTAGAAGGACCTAGGGTTTCCTTAGCCGACCTTCGAATGCAATCCGCCACAACATCCCACATCGCGTCGGCGTCTTCTGCCCTCCTCCAAGCTCTCTCCTCGGCTATTCTTTCTACTATTAATCTCGCCTTCTCCTTTGAGAGGGTCCACCACTTTATTCTAGGTTCTCCAGCTCTCCTCTTCAACCTCTTAGGATACTTGAACTCTGCATCTAAGACCAGCAACCTGTGTTGGGTTCCCAGCAACTCGCTGGGAATCACTTTGCAGTCTTTACACGATCTCCGATTTTCCCTTCTCGTTAGGAAGTAGTCAATTTGGGTCTTGCAAGAGCTGCTCTTGAAGGTCACTAGGTGGTCCTCCTTCTTTTTGAATAAGGAGTTGACCACCAACAAATCAAAGGCCACCGCAAAGTCCAGCACAGAGATCCCTCCCGCATTTCTCTCTTCGAAACCGAAGCCCCCGTGGACCCCATCATATCCCGCTACCTCCGATCCGATATGGCCGTTAAAGTCTCCTCCTATGTACAGTCTCTCGGTCTGAGGTACCTCCTGGGTGACCTCATCTAGGGCTTCCCAGAAGAGCTTCTTAGTTTCCTCCGGCAGGCCTACCTGAGGCGCATACACGCTCACGAACACTGAACCTACCAAAACCTTAATGGCCATAATCCGGTCGCTTTTACGCCTCACTTCGACCACCTGGTCCGCCAAATCCTTCACAACCAGGATGTCGACTCCAGTCTTTGCCTTGGATGACCCCGAGTACCAAAGCTTGTACCCATCAATCTCTCTAGCTTTCGCTCCAACCCACTTCGTCTCCTGGACACACACTATACTAATCTCACGCCTACGCAGAGACTTAACTAATTCTATCGACTTACCCGTGAGGGACCCAATATTCCACGACGCTAGAGGTACCTTCCGCAGCCCTAACCCCCTCCTAACCCCAAAACTCCCCGGAGGATAGGCTGAAACAGCTACATGGCCCGCCACAGACGCAGATGCCTACGGGGCCAACGAACTCCCTAAAAGATCTACAAACTTACAGGACTATAACAAAAACTAAGATAAAAACAAAAACACTATTACACCCACCACAACAACGAAAACACACGCTCACGAATTAATAAAATACCACTGACCGCAGCAACTAACTGAACAACAACAAGAAAAAGCTCTACTAATAAAAATAGTGCTACTGATCAAGCTTGGAGTTCCAACAAACAAGTGCTACTGATCAGGCTTGGAGTTTCAACAAAATATAGACAAAATTAACAACAACAGTGAAGCAACAAGCAAAAACTAAATAATACCAACAAAACTACTGGCAACAGGAGAGACGAAATGAGCCAGAATACCAACAAAATGCTACTAATAATACCAAGAAAAAACTGGCAGAAGCAAAAACAATACCAACAAAAAAACACCAACCAAATACTACTAATAATAGAGTCAACTAGCTAAGAGCCCTACCAACAAGCAAAAGCAAAAACCAATAACCAGGGCCCTAAAAATACTGGCACCGGAGGGTCGAAAAAAGAGCAAAAATCGACTTGCCAATGACTTGCCAAGATAGTCACGGGCAGAAAGAAACAAAGGGGAGGAGCTTAAAACACTGACCAGAATATCAAAAAGGCCTAGCAAAAACAAAACCGAAAAACAGAGCAATAACAGAAAACAGAGCAAGCAATACCAAAAAAACAATGGCTAGAAAATAGTTAAGGCAAGCAATAACAAAAATAGAGGGGCGAAATTACCAACAACAGGGCACAAATAAGCCCACCAATAACACTCAAACACTGGCCAGAATACCAAAAAGCGAAACAGAGCAAGCTTAACTATAAAACAGAGCAAAAATACAACGGCAAAACAGAGGCAAAACAGAAACAATGGCACGAACGGGAAAAAAAACTCAGCTTGAGGTAGACCAAATTAGACCAAACAATGGCACAAACGACACCCACGAGGTCGATGACCACCGTATGCCTGACCCAAAGGTCTGGTACACAGGAGCACTGTGTACCCACAAACAGAGAGAGAGAGTTGTACCAACCTGGCCTTGTGTCAAATGACGACAGAGACCCACCGGAGTTGGGTTGCCGATGCGGCGATGGCGCAGTTTGCACTGGTGCTCAGGGAACTCAGGGCCACCCGAAAATAGATGGACCTCAGGGAAGGGACTCACCGCCGGAGACCAACTACCGTCGACTCACCGCCGGAGACTGACTGTGCGTCGCCGGCTAGGCACTAAACTGCTGGGCTGGTTCTGAGGCCCAGGTGACCGTTTTGTGCTAGAGAGCAGCGAGCTAGAGAGAGAAAGAAGCGAGCTACATTATGAATGGCAAACTATCACATAAATCTAAATTGGACCAAACAAATAATAATAAATAAGATGTAATTCTATTGAGGTACCCTTACGTTTGGGCAAACTAGTCTAAAAACCCTAAGTTTAAAACTATTTTTGAGGGACCTTAAATTATATGAAAATTAATTTATAGACCCCTTTTTAATATGAAAAGATGTAATTGTCCTTTCATCTTCAAAATAAGGTAAAAAATCTTAATTAAATTTGAAAATATAATAAATTTTTACTAAAAAGAAAAATTAACAAAAGCTAACAACTCGCATTACGTTTTTTGAGGTGAAAACAATCTAATAAATGTTAACGTTAGGAAACTTTTATACATTTCAGGGTAATTATGTCTTTTCAGGTGAAAAAGGAACCTAGAAAATAGTTTCCACTAAATTCTGGTACCTCAAAAATAGTGTTTCAAACAACGTTTCTTAAACTAATTTTCCCAAAAGATAGGGTTCGTCTAAATTTTTCACCCCACATTCCACATAAGTTAAAATGCTTTGGATTCTCAAATTACATTAGTCGAGATGTAATCGAGCTGCAGTCTAGCTCAAACTTGTATATGCTCTAATCTTTGCACATACTCTCCTTAATTCTTTGCAAATACTATTGAAAATATTAACTACCATATTTGTTCTTTATATCATTTCCTTTGACAAATTAATAGTATGAAAAATGATAAAAATAGTTTTCATTTTCCAACATCTGATAGCTTCATTTTAATCTAATACCTTTAAATTAATATCTCAAAAAGTAATTTGTAAATTATCATTTCATATAAAAACTAATTTTACAATGAACAAGTAGGGTGGGGGTGGGCAACGAGCTGATCAGGATAGGGTTGACTCATTAAGAAAGTGATGATGAGTAGCAGAAGCTTTGACAACAACTTGTTGAGTGTGGGCTCTCAATAGCAAATGTCATCAGTCAACAATGCAACCAAAGATCACGCAAAATACACTCCAAACAAGATCCTTTGGTTTTAATCTAACAAACTCATAAAAAGATGACTAGACCCACCCCAAAATTAAATCCACAAAAGGACTAAGCTCCTCACCAAATCACACTCTATAGCCAAAGTCACCAAAGAGAGATTTTAACTGGGAGACTCTCAAGATCACCACTCATAAAAGCCACATATTTTGGAGAGATATTTGGATAGAGCAGTTAACACCTTGCCATTTCATTCATTCATCATCCGTACTCTCCAAATATGATTTCCACAATATATAAGAAGTGGTACTATGATTAAAACTTAAGAAAAGAGCAATTATAATGTAGGGAAAGGGCCATTAACCTGACAACAAATATTCATGGAAAATTAATTCAAAAATCTAGAAAATGGGAGAAAAGTGACGAAAATTTGGGCATATTTTGACAGAATATAACACTTTTGACGAGATTTTTGATGGAATATATGGTCGTCGAAAAAACATTAGTCGAAGTTGACTTTTTAATCGAACCCATCACTATTACTGACGGATCGATTTTGACGGGTTGGCAATCGCTCAAAATTGCAGTGATGGATCATAGTGAGAAACTGTCAAGTGGATAGTATTATAATAATGAAAATTTTGACGGACAATCGGTAAAAAGTTACAGTAATGGATCATAGTAACTAAATGTACCTTAACGGAATAATAGACAGAACAAATTTCCATCACAACGTGGATTTCTTAAATTGTTATGGTCCATAAATGCAGCGAGGGTGTAATAGCCCGATCCTAAATCATGTTTATTTATTTAATTAAGCCATGTTATTAAGTTTTCACATTGATTTATCTCATTTAATCATCCCGGTTGGGCGAATTCATTTTGGGCCCCACTTTACAATTCGAGTTCATTTACTTGACAGTTTCGAGTGAATCGATATTAGTCCTCGGTAAATATGATTAGGTGTTAAATTATTTTCATAATGTCATAAAAATTTAATTTTTAAGCATGCAAAAACAGTTGGGCCCAAATTCATTAAGTGTGGCCCAATTCATTTGGGCCCGAATTGCGGCCCGATTCATTCTGGACTGTAATAGCCCAACCCTAAATTATGTTTATTTATTTAATTACCTCATGTGAATGATTTTCTCAAATTTATTTATCGTATTTAATCATCCCGATAGGGAAAAGTTTATTTGGGCCCTCACTTGGCAATTCGGGTTTTATTTATTTATTTAATTATTAACGAAAACTTTGGAAGAATTGATAGTAGGCCCTAACAAGTTTAATCTAAGTAGTTTATTTTGTTTTCCATAACATTACAAGAATTTAAATTTGAGTAAGCAAAAACATTATCGGTACAAAGCGTTTTATTCCCGAATCCAACTTTCTTTAGCCCAATTTGAAGCCCAACATGTTTGCTAACTAATTACCATAATTAAGCTTAACCATGGTTAGCTAAAAATCACTTTTCAAGATAAAAACTCAGCCAAGTTGTTAGACAAGTCAAAAAAATACAACCAAAACTCAAACCCATCTTCTTTCTCCTTTCTCTCTCTAACCAGGCCAGCCATCTCCCCCAGCTGATTCTGGTGTTTTCCGGCCAGTTTTCGACCAGCTTTGGGCTGCCTCCGACTCCCCCTGACACCCTAGTATCACTAGCTACGATCCTTCATCATCAAAACCACTAAACATCACCTCCATATCTACTTTTATCAAGCTTGAAGTGAGTAACCTTACTCTTGATCTTGTTGGTTTTGATTTTTATCTTAGTTTTGATTCTTGTTTTGATGTTCTTGATTGTTGATCATGATGTTTTGATAAAAAATAAGAGTTATTTTGATGTTGATCATGGTGGAGTTGAGTTGGGAGCATGTTAGGGTTAGGGTTATTCATAATCATGCAAGCTTTAAGTGGGAAGTTTGTTTTACTTGGATTCTTGTATTTGGGTTAGTGGTTTTAATCTCTAATAATGTTATGAGGATGTTCTTGATGATCTTGGATGAAGTGGAAGTTGGCCAAAAGTTAGGTTTATTGATTATGCAAGGGTTTAACCTTCCTTTGATACCAAGCATGTTATTAGTGTATATTTGATTGAAAAATGATCTTCGATGTACTTGATAATACTTATGCACAATGGGAAATGATAGACTAGGCCCCTATTTCTATTTAAGAAATAAAATTATAGGTATATGTAATTAGTAAACAACATTGACTTTAATAATTTGTGATTGTAATAGGAATTCATTAAAAGACATCCATAACTCAAATAATTTAATAGAAGATAAGTTCTGCCAACATGATTTGAAAACTAAATGAATTAGGTTAATTTAACACAAAGTGAAATAATGTTGGCTTAAAACTGATCAAGGTAGAATAATTGAGATCATAAAAGAAAGACTTTGATGGGTATAATTGATCACGGGGTTTTTGATATTTCTGAGATGGATAACAAAGGTTTGAATGCAATTGGACTAGTAGTAGGTTCAGAAGAACTTCAAACACACTGGTTTGGACCAATAAATACTGATTTTGAGTTATCAATCTCCCCACCTCTTCAATTTCATAGCACATACCGTACAACTTAGTTTTCCAAACCAAATAAGCTTCTTAGTGCAATCAAAATTGTTACCGATTCAAGGTCCACCTTAGAAAATTCACAACTTTCACCCCCAACCTCCAATTGAGTTATAAAACCCCAATATGAAAAGATCAAGAAGTCCCGCAACACTTCCATTTGAAACACCAAACACGATTCCCACTATAGGGTTCTCAAAATGGGACTAGAATACAAGTATGTCAATTTTGGTCTAACCTGCGCAACTATGGTAAAACGGCCATAACTTTTAGGACAGACCTCGGATTAAGGCGATTCAAAGGGAATCTGAAACTTAACAAACTGAAATATCTACCCACCAAAAATCATAATTTTTCAACCGGCCGAAAATTACTAGCTCAATCACAAAGCTTGCCCTCTTTTCAAAAATTTTGCAGCTTTCACTGTGTAGGCTTTTTCCTTTCTTTTCACGCAATTCCTCCATCCAAAATCACACCTTAAAGTCACGTAATAAGGGCTACCTGTGCGAATTCAGGTCAAGTCCTGATCTGTTTGGCAGGTGTACGCCTATTCATAGATCGTAACAGTTACAAGGGGTTCACTGTCACATAATAACTACCAATGCAGTTTCACATTCATCTTATTCACTATTTCAACTTAAAATGAATTGCAAAGCGAGCGCCCAACATATTTATGTAGTGATCATTTAACAATACAGGAATGCATGTACTAAGCTTCAGCTCATAGGTCGAAATATTTTCATGTTTTGTTTTAGGCAAACACTCAGTGAATCGCCCTCATGCTAGCAAGTCACCCGAAAAGCATGCTACCGAGTTAGCCGAAGAGAATAAGTAAGGGAAACTTAGATGAATCAACAATGATATAGGCCATGAATACATTGAAGTCGAATTTTGTAATCTTTAGTATATGAAAGTGTAAGCTTTGTGGTTGATTGCATTACTGTAGTGTATATACCTTATGTCGGTTAACGAGCATGGTTGAAGTTATACCTGACTATGTTATCTCTAGTACACTTGAAGCAAGCGTTGTCCATTTCGGACGGCAGTCACACCCCGATCTTTGCGTTTATTAGTTGTAATTGAGGGAATTAGAATAACATTTGCAAACAGTGAAACATGCTTAATTAGGGGGCGTTACAGAGAGAGAACCGAAGGACTCAATCTCAATTGATGAATGCTATTTTTCATCAAATTTGTGACAGGTACCACCAAAATTCCCATCAAATATTTGTCTTTAATTTAAATTTTTTCCCTTTTTAAAAACAAAATAATACAATTAGCAATGTAATTTGTTTATAACCGTGTGTGTGTGTGTGTGTATATATATATATATATATATATATATATATACACA
>JACYFF010031952.1:36231719-36242114 GCA_017589665.1 Selenicereus undatus | reverse complement strand
ACTTGACCGTGCTCATGGGCCTTTAGACCCAAGGGGAGCCAAGGGCGGAGCGAACGACACTTGGCCGTGCTCCTGGGCCTCTAGCCCCATGGGCAGCCAAGGGTGCCGCGACCGGCACTTGGCCGCGCTCATGGTCCTTTAGCCCCAAGGGGAGCCAAGGGAGTAGCGAACGGCACTTGGCCGTGCTCATGGGCCTTTAGCCTCAAGGGGAGCCAAGGGCTTGGCGACCGGCACTTGGCCGTGCTCATGGCCCTTTAGCCCCAAGGGGAGCCAAGGGCTTGGCGACCGGCACTTGGTCGTGCTCCATGCCCTAGACACCCTTTAGGGACTGTGGCCGTGACACCCTGGGCCTAGGCCGTGCTGCGGAGAGCCCTTAAGCCGTAGCGATAGTGCCTGGCCGCAGCTTAAGTTCCACCTACTGGTGACGTGGTTAGTCCGCAGGGACCACGTGGCATGCATTTTGAGGAAGCGTGGTTATCGAGGAGCGTTGGGGTATGTGAACCGTCTCTTGGCTCTATATAAGGATGAGGTCCTTACCACCTTAACCATTTTGCGCCATACTTCTATGACCAATTTAGAGAGAGAAAAAAGACTTCTAGAGAGAGAGGCTCTGACATCCTCCTTCCTCCCACTCCCCAGATTGCCTGGCTGCTTCCAACCAAATCTTTATTTCTTCGACATCCACAGGTACACGCTCGCCCCTTTCGCCGCATTCTTTGTATGTTATGTCATCTTGTACATCTAGTGGGGGCGTCTCCGAGGAGCAGGTCGGTCTTCTCATGGAGGGACGGCATCCGCAACTCCCCAACCTCCCGGCCCTAATTGATGGCCGTGTGGTGGCTGGACTCCCCCGAAAGAATAAGCCAAGGGAGCCAAAAAAAGGTCCCTTACGCCGTACCCATTTTTGAACCTGGCACTCCCTCGTGGTCTAGCTGTGAGCATTCTTCCACCCCTAGTATTTTAAGTCCCGAGGTGACTGTGACGTATCCGTGGGAGGTTACTATTGCTAATTTTGTGCCCGACTTCCAGGTCCGCGGCATGGCGAAGACGAAGTCAACCCCCCGCATCCGGACTCCAGACGAGCTATTGGCCGAGGGCTCGATAGGTAATGTTTGTTCAGCTCTTCCTCAGTCTAATACGGAGGCCCGAGTTGCCTCCTCCAGTTCTAGTACGTCCTCTCGACCTGGCTCATCTAGTGGGGCCTCAAGGCGCACCTCTTCATCCGAGGAGGCGTCGACAAGCTCCTCATCCGAGTCTTCAGGTCCAGGCGATTCGGGGCGCTCGCATCATCATCGTGCGGCACCCGTAATAGAGATTGTAGCCGAGGGGTTGGAATTCCTCGGGGCTCCGACCCGTTCGGACCTTCAGGACGGACCAGGAAGTCACTTCCCCGACCCGCGAGTAATTTCCAAGCTTAAGAGATCGGCGCTCGACAAGCAGTACCTCCTGTCGGCCGAGTACGGCTTTGTAATGCCTGAGCCGGACGACACAGTGAACGAGCCGCCTGCCAACTGTATTGCCGTGTATAGAGCGGCCCTAGATTATGGCCTTTGGTTTCCTTTACATCCAGTAATCAAGGATATTCTCAATAAGTATGAATTGGCGCCCGCTCAAATTGTGCCGACGTCTTGGCACAACATCTGCTCGTTTGTAGCCACATGTGAACTGCGGGGTCTGACCTGCTCAGCGTGCGCGTTCAGTCTGGTGCATACGGTCCAAAGGGCCCCTAAAGAGACCGGGGACCTGGGATGGTACTGTTTCAATAACCGCCCGGGTTATATGACAGCAATCGAAAAGAAATCCAAAGTTAGATACTGGAAATACAACTTCTTGTTTCTGCGCCGGGTGTCGGGTTAGGGCGACGTCCTTGACTAGAACGAGGGAAAACCGGTCAGGAATCCTTTTGGGGAGCCCACGGCCGAGGAACGGTGAACCGCCCGGTACTTTATGTTCTATATCCGTGAAGACGATCGCCCTCGACCCATCCCCAGATTCATGAGTCAGGCCATTGAGGTCGTGAGAGGTCCAGAGAAGAGAAGGACCAAGTCTAGTGACTGGGAGCCGTTGAACTGGCTGCCAAAACTGAAATTTTTTGTTAATGACTTCTTTCTCGCCGCGGCCGGTCTTCTGATCCTTAAAAATTTTACAAAGGGTACTCAGTTGTCCAGGCGTGTTTTAGTTTCGCGTTTTGTGCTGACCTGACCTGTTCATCTTTGTGCATATCAAGCGAGGGCGAGACTGACGGTCTTTGAAACCGGGGATGCGACGCCCGAACAAGTGGCTGCTGCCGCCGACCGCAGGAGGGAGGAGGAGAGGCAACTTGCCGTCATCCAGCAGACTAGAAAGGTACGATATGACCCCTTTAGTTGGTTGCCCTCACGTTCACAAGAGATTAACTTAACCTTTTGCAGGCGCCTTCCCTTGGACCTCGCGGTAAGAGACCTACCGTGAGTCTGCCTCCGCCCCGCAAGAAGCCGAGAACTGACGAGGTGACTGGGGAAACTGGTAACGAAGTTAATGATCAGGCTGTGAGCCGGTCTTCTGGAGAGCGGGCGGCTGCCGAGCAGAGACGTCGTACACCCCTCGAGGTACTGGCACTTCCCCCGTGGCTCCGACTGGTGTCGCCCATTCCTCTCGTCCCTCAGGGAGCTTCATCAAGGCCGACCCCACCATTCGCCTTGCCCTTGTCCAAGACATAGTTAAATCGTGGGATTTATCAGCCACCGGTGTCTCGGATCCACCGCCCGTATCCGTGGAAGAGATTGGCATGGCGGAGGCTTTTGCCCGAGGTGTCAAGGCCGTGGCCGAGTGCCAACGCCTAGAGGGGATGGCAACCAGGTATCAGCGTCGGTGCGAACAGCTTCAATCGGACCTCGCGGCCTGCGAGGCCACCAAAAAGGACGTGCAGCAGAAGCTGGAATAGGCTGTAGCTGACATGGCAAAAGCCCAAGAGCGGGGTTACCAGCAGGGCCATTCCGATACCTTGGAATATCTCCGCAAGGTCCTGCTAACTCTTGCAAGGGAATTTGATGACGACCGGTACTTCGAGGCATATCTGAAGTATGTTGATGAGCGTGAGCGAGCCGTTGCTGAGGGCCGCGACCCAGACGAAGTGGAGTTCGTCGCTCCATCTGAGGGTGAGGCCACTGCTAATGAGACCACACACCCTCTGGAGGTAGCCCGTCTTTCGGAAGAGGAGCCAACTGATGACAATGAGCCTGATACATAGCCGGCGCTATTTTGTCTATTTTGTCCTGTCCTTGTAATTCTTAATTTTGCCTTTTATTCCGGCATGTAAACAATGTTTGTTTTAATGAAAAGGGTATGCTTCTCTTGGCCTTCTGTTTGTGTGTCTAGTTTCTCTTACTCATATGAGGGTGGCCCCGAAACAGAAGGGCAAGACGCGCGACAGGCCCCTAGCCTTCAAAGGGACCCGGAGTGCGGCGACCGGCTGTAGGACCGTGCCCAAGAGCCCTTGACCTCTGGAGGGGCTAAGAGCATAGCGACCGGCCGAGAGGCCGTGCTCGAGTGTCCTTAGCCCCTAGAGGGGCTCAGAGCGTAGCGACCGGGCATGAGGTCGTGCTCGAGGCCCTTAGCCCCCGGAAGGGCTAAGAGCGTAACGACTGGCCATAAGGCCGTGCTCGAGGGCCCTTAGCCCCTGGGGGAGCTAAGAGCGTAGCGACCGGCCATAAGGTCGTGCTCGAGGGGCTAAGAGCGTAGCGACCGGCCGTGAGGCCGTGCTTAAGGGCCCTTAACCCCTGGAAGGGCTAAGAGCGTAGCGACCGGCCGTGAGGCCGTGCTCGAGGGCCTTAGCCCCTGGAGGGGCTAAGAGCGTAGCGACCGACCATGAGACCGTGCTCGAGGGCCCTTAGCCCCTGGAGGGGCTAAGAGCGTAGCGACCGGCCGTGAGGCCGTGCTCGAGGGCCCGAGCCCCTGGAGGGGCTAAGAGCGTAGCGACCGGCCCTGAGGCCGTGCTCAAGGGCCTTAGCCCCTGGAGGGGCTAAGAGCGTAACGACCGGCCGTGAGGCCGTGCTTGAGGGCCCTTAGCCCTTGGAGGAGCTAAGAGCGTAGCGACCGGCCATAAGGCCGTGCTCGAGGGCCCTTAGCCCCTAGAGGGGCTAAGAGCGTAGCGACCGGCCATAAGGCTGTGCTCGAGGGGCTAAGAGCGAAGCAACCGGCCATGCGGCCGTGCTTCTGGCACCGAATACAAAGAAAACGGCAAGAGTAGTCATTCCCAAGCACTAAGGAGTACATTACAGCTTAAACGTGATATTTCCTCAGATTGCTACTGTGCCATGCCCAGGGAACAGGGGTGCCGTTAAGAGTTTCTAGCCGAAATGTGCCGGGACGAATTTGCGAGGCCACCTTGTAAGGCCCTTCCCAATTGGCTGTTAATTTTCCATGCTCCGTTGCGCGGGCAACGCTCTCCGTGCGTCTGAGCACCAAATCAGCGACTCGGATGGGTGACATCCGGACTATTCGATTGTGTATTCGTGCGATTCGGAGTTTATAGAGGGCCTCTCGGAGCATGGAATCGCCGCGGATTGAAGGGAGGAGATCCAGGGCCTCTCGTAGAGCCGCGTTGTTTGCTGCTTGCTGAAATGTAGTTAGACGATGAGTATGAAGGGACACCTCTACAGGAAGAACGGCTTCAGAGCCGTAGGTGAGCATAAACGGTGTCTCTCCGGTGGCAGTCTTGTCAGTGGTGCAGAGGTTCCACAGGACGCCGTGCAGCTCGTCTGCCCAGTTACTCTTGGCGTCATCAAGTTTTTTCTAAATACCATGGAGGATGGATTTGTCGGCTGCCTCGGCCTGTCCATTAGTCTGGGGATGCGCCACAGCCGTGAAGCGAGCCTGACATCCCAAGCTACTCAGGTAATTGGTGAGTTTGCTGGTATCGAATTGCCGGCCATTGTCGAAGATCATGGTGCGGGGGACGCCGAATCTGGTGACAATGTTTCGCTAGATAAATTTGCGCACTTCTGCGGTGGTAATGGAGGCGACGGCCTCAGCTTCGATCCACTTAGTGAAGTAGTCCACAACCACAAATAGGTATTTTCGCTGGCCCGTGGCCCTGGGAAAGGGTCCAAGGATGTCCGTGCCCCAGGTGGCGAATGGTAGGGGGCTAACAATCAATGTCATCAGGGTGGAGGGAACGCATTGAACGGGCCCGAACCGTTGGCATTTGTCACAAGTCCGGACTAGCGTCATTGCATCTTCCCGTAGACTGGGCCAATAGTAGCCAGTGCGGAGGGTCGTTACGGCGAGCGCCCGCCCGCCGAGGTGCGAGCTACAGATGCCCTGGTGCAACTCCTCTAGAACCTGCTTTCCCTCCGCTGGGGGTATGCACCTCAGAAGGGGTCGGGCAAAGGAACGCTTGTAGGGAATTCCTTCGTACAACACGAACCAATTTGACCGCTTCTTGATCTTCTCTGCTTCTTTGGCGTCTGTGGGCAACGTGCCATCAGCGAGATATGCACGGATAGGTTCCATCCACGTGGAACTCCGGTCCAGCCATGCGACCTCATGCAAGTCGATACTCCTACCCATCAAGGTTTCCCACTGAATGTTCTTCGGCCGACCGTCATCAGAGGAGCTTGCGAGTTTGGACAGGGCATCTGCCTGCCGGTTTTCTGAGCGAGGGATGTGCGTGATGGCAAAGTGCTTGAGCAGCTTGGTGGCTTCGCGAACCCTCCTGACGTATGCGGCCATAACTTCGTCATTTGCTTCATAGTCTCCGTTGAGCTGACTAACGACGAGTTGCGAGTCAGAAAACGCCTGGACGTGATCGGCCCCTGCAGTGTGACAGAGCTCTATTCCCGCAATGAGGGCTTCATATTTTGCCTCGTTGTTGGATGCCTTGAACATGAACTTGAGGACGTGCTCGTAACGTGCTCCAGATGGGCTTTACACAATGAGACCGGCCCCACTACCCTCCTTGGTGGAGGAGCCGTCGACGTACAAGTTCCCAGGGCGCGGTTGGGAGTGTTGTCCCACAGGTGCCTTACATTCGGCGAAGAAGTCAGCCAACGCCTGTGCTTTGATGGCTCGCCGGGGCTCGAAGGCCAGATCGTAGCGCGAGAGCTCCACAGCCCATTTCAGGAGGCGGCCTGACGCATCCAACTTCTGAAGGACGCTTCTGAGGGGTTGGTCGGTTAAGACCAAGATTTTATGGGCCTCGAAGTAGGGCCGCAGCTTCCAACTGGCCATCACCAAGGCGTAGGCGAACTTTTCAATGAGGGGGTAGTTTACTTATGCGCCTGCTAAGGCATGACTTACGTAATACACCGGTACTTGCTCCCGTGCTCGCTCGGCCACCAAGACTGCACTGACCGCATGTTCTGAAACGGCCAAATACAAAGTCAACACTTCCCCCTCTGTGGGACTAGCAATCTGTGGCAGTCGAGCTAAGTACGACTTTAGCACTTGAAAGGCCTCGTCTACCATTTCATCCCATTGGAAATTACCCCGCTGACGTAGAACGCGGAAGAAAGGCTGGCACCGGTCGGCTGAGCGAGACATGAAACGGCCGAGGGCAGCTACGCAGCCTGTCAAGCGCTGAACTTCCCGTATAATTTTGGGGGGTTGCATGTCCAGGACGGCCTGAACCTTTTCTGGATTTGCTTCTATGCCGCGATGACTGATCATGAAGCCAAGAAACTTTCCTGACCGCACCCCGAAGACGCACTTTTTTGGGTTGAGCTTCATGTTGAACGCTCGGAGAATCTCGAATGTTTTCCGCAAATCGGTAGGGTGGTCACTCTGGAGCTTGCTCTTAACGATCATATCGTCCACATACACTTCCATGGTCCGCCCGATTAGCGGCTTGAACAGTTTGTTGATGAGAAGTTGGTAAGTGGCCCCTGCATTCTTTAGGCCGAAAGGCATGACTTTATAGCAGTGGAGGCCGCGGTCGGTTATGAACGTCGTCCTTTCCTGGTCTTCGGGACAAAGGGGTATCTGGTGGTACCCTGAGAAGGCATCCATGAAGCTAAGCAGGGCATGGCCGGCCGTGGCGTCCACCAGTTTGTCGATTTTTGGCAGGGGGTAACTATCCTTCGGGCAGGCCTTGTTCAGGTCCGTAAAATCCACGCACATCCTCCATGCGCCGTTGGGCTTTTTTACCAACACCACATTTGAAACCCATTCTGGGTACTAGCATTCTCTGATAAAGCCGGCCTCTAACAGCTTCTGGACTTCCTGGCTCGCCGCGGCCGCTCGCTGAGGGCCCATGTGGCGCTTCTTCTGGACGACCGGTTTATGCCTTGGATCGGCATTCAAGTGGTGCTCCATTACTGTGGCAGCTATGCCGGGCATCTCACTGGGGCCAAAAGCGAAGATGTCCTTGTATTCTTGCAGAAGACAGATGAGGGGTTGACGCTCTGGGTCGGCCATACCGCACCCAAGCTGTACCGTGCGCTCTGGCCGTTCCTCTTCCAATTGTATATGCTCGACTTCGTCTTCAACCTCTGGCCGACGTCGCGAAAGTTCAACGGCGACGAAGTGAATTACCAAGGTCTCAGGACCCGTCGCGGCAGGATTTCCCTTCGCCCTCTTTGCTGTTGCGAGTGGTCCTGCGACCTCCCGCTCCCGGGGTCGTTCGATGAGGGGCTTTATGCTGACTAGCTAACATTCCCGTGCCGTTCGCTGATCCCCCCGGAGCTCGCCGATGGTTCCGTCGTCAGTCTCGAACTGGAGCTGGAGGAGATAGGGTGCAACTACGGCCTTAACCTTATGGAGCGTAGGCCGTCCGAGAATCACATTGTATGCCATGGGTACATCGACCACAAGAAAATCAACTTCCAAACTTCGAAAACGGGTCCTGTCCCCAAAGCGCACCGGTAGGCGAACGGTCCCAGCAGGATTCACCTCTTGTCCTCCAAACCCCAAAACAGGAGTTGTAATGGGATCGACCGTGCGCCCTGGGTGGGAAAGTTTTTGGAGGCATTCCCTCGTTATGATGTCCACGGAGCTGCCGGTGTCTACGAGGATACGACGCACCACCGCGTTTGCAATTTTCATCTCAACCACCAGTGGGTCGTTATGGGGGGTAGCTAACCGTGGGGTATCCTTGCCTCCAAAGACCATGGTGGGCGCCGTGAGGCCAGACTTCTGTTCCATGGTGAGCACCTGTTATGCGCTCCTTAGTTGTGCCTTCCAGGCCGACCGTGTCAGATCCGTCATGTGGCCGCCCGCGATGGTTGCCACAATTTCTGTCGAGCACTCATCATCCCGTGGCTGGGATGGCTCGGGGTTTTGTTCCTTCCGCAGCAGGCGCGGTCCCTTTCTTAGAAAGCGATCGATTTGTCCTTTGTCTGCGAGCTCATGGAGAGCTTTCTTTAGCTCTCTACATTCGGTCGTGGTGTGGCCGCTCTGTTCGTGGAACTCACAATATTTCTGTGCGTTCTGCGGCTGGGGGGCCATGGTCATCGGAGGCGGTCCACGCAGCATCGGATGCCCTCGTACCTCCATGAGGATATTCCTCGCATCAGTGCTGAATCGGGCATCTAGAGTTTCCACTGGCTGCCTTCTGTCCCGGGGAGCGGGGTTCCTTTCACCGCGAGTGAAACCCCTATCCCCTGGAGCCTTCGCCTTCTTGGGGGCGTCTGAACCCTCGGCGCAGATTTCAGTGGCTCGGATGAAGTCCGCGGCCTTTCTCAATGCTTCAGCTAAGGTGGTTTCTTTCTGTTCCGCCAAAGAGAACTTAAAACGTCCGCTCTTGAGACCGTTCAGAAAAGAGGTGTATGCTACACCATCTTCCAATTCCGGGATTAGGACCGCCTCCTGATAGAACCGTCTGACGAACTCGGCAAGGGACTCCTGCGGCCCCTGCTTGATTTTTTACAGGTGGATGCTAGTTCTCCGTTCTTTACGACTCGCAATAAACTGACCAACGAATTTGTCGGCCAGGTCCTGAAAACAGGCTACACTCTCCTGGGGCAGACCATTGAACCAAGACTGCGCTACCCCCTTTAGGGTGGCGGGGAAGTAACGACAATAAGAGGCTCCTCTGGGTCCCCGGTTCCATCATATAGATCAACCATTGGCATCTTCACTTTTCTGCATCTTGGGGCGTTCACAATCTCTGGGCAGAAAGGGGTTGAGAAAGAGGGGGCGGCTAAGCGGGCAGCCGTTCCCGATACTTTGATGGGAGTACCGAGGCGCCGTTCGACCTCAACCACAGAAGGACTTCTCGTGTCCCCGATGGGGTGTAACCCGCGATGCGGGGAGCGATCCCTCATGCGGAACTCATAGCCGCCTGCTTCCCTCACCGGGGGATTCCGCGCCCGGTCTCGGTTACTGCGACGCTCTGGGCTGCGGCGACGACCGCGCGACTGATCCCGTGTGAGCCGGGAGGTCTGTTCCTGCTCCTGAACCCAACCAGATTGTCGCGAGTGAGTGGCGTAAGGAGTTGAGGCGGTAGCGGAAGCTACGGTGCGTCCGCGCTCGGATCGACAGGCGACATCAAGTGTAGTACGGTCTTTCTGCCGTTCGTCTTGGAGACGGGGTATTTGGTACGACCTCCCCTCACGGGCGTGGCCCCGTGAGCGTAGGGACCCTAGTTCCTCCAGGGGGGACTCGGCCCGTGGCCTGAGGTGCCCAGGAGGGTTGGAAGGGTTTCTTGCGCCGTTCATCTCCAGAGCCCTCGGGACCTGCTCGGTGACCTGTCTCGTGATGGCGTCTGCCATGGTGGACATGAGACCTTGGAACGCGTCCACTGTGACGTAAGCTGGAGGTTCTTGCTGCAAGGCCCCCACTGGCCGAGGGCCTGCCCTAGAACTCTCGCTGGCATCCTCAACCGCAGGCGGCGCAGAAGGACCCACGGCTGGTGCGTTTTCTCTGCGCGTCCTCGCTCGTGTCGCATCGCTGACTACCATCGCTACCGCTCTCTCCCCACAGACGGCGCCAATCTGATTCTGCCGGGAATCTGTTTCGTGGTTGTGTTGATGACGTGGGGCGAGAGAACGGGTTTATCCGACAGCTGGCGATCAACACGACGTCGTCCTCGACTCTGTCCTTCAACCTGCAAAAAAGGCCAACCCCGGGATGTGGTCCGGGGAACGCCACTCCGACGGTCAAGTCAATTAGGTCTTCAAAAAGGTGCGAATGCTATAGAAAGTAAGTTCTTCGTGGTCAACCCCTTTTCCCGAGGAAAACAGGTCACTATTTATAGCCTGTTTGGAAAAGGGGTAGAATAGTAATCTTACCTTAACTGCTTGCTTGAGTCTCCGGTCCTGTAGCCATTGGGCCTAGAGGAAAGCCCCAAGGGTTGCGTTTCGGGCCCCTTGGGCTGCGACCTTGTGGGTGAATATAGGCTGGCATTCCTAAGGACTCTTGGCCCACATAGGGGCCTAATTGATTAAACATATCCCTGGGCCAGGCCCAAGAGGCGAT
>JACYFF010031952.1:36205624-36217135 GCA_017589665.1 Selenicereus undatus | reverse complement strand
GCTTAACGAACCAATTTAAACTAATCAAGGCATAATAGATCAACTAAACATGTCATCTACAAAATATAACCAATCAACTAAACATATATCGATTTGAAACATTCTTAGGTTGTTCCAACCAGCTATGCCTTTATAATCTCAAAATTAATCATTTTTCATGAATCGCTAATTACTCGAATCAAGGCTAAACATATCAGAACAACTTTGTTTTTAATTCTTTTAAAACCTTAACTTACTTTAGTCGTACTCAAACTAACTACGCCTTTATAACTTTAAAATTAATCCATTTTCAGGAGTCGCCAATTAATCGAATCAACGCTAAATATATCAAATCAACTTCGTTTTCGATTCGTTTAAAACCTTAGCTTACTTTAGTCGTGCTCAAACTAACTACGCCTTTATAATCTCAAAATTAATCCTTTTTCATGAATCGCTAATTACTCGAATCAAGGCTAAACATATCAAAACAACTTCGTTTTTAATTCTTTTTAAACCTTAACTTACTTTAGTCGTATTCAAGCTAACTACGCCTTTATAACCTCCAATTAATCCTTTTTCATACATGATTCCCTTTACACGCACATAATTTACACCGAATTATAAACTCAAGCATAAACTATCTCAATAATTCGAATTCAAACATGCACAACCCATTTCTTGACATTTCTAGCAAATCTAGCTAACCCTAATTCGACATGCAACATCTAACTACTAAAAATCAATTTCGAAATTAGTATTACTTAGGAGGAAGAAACACTCACCGAAATTTGCTTAGTAATCCACTCAACTAGCAGCAATTCACGCCCCAAATCCCTCTAGGCTCGAACCCAGCTCGACCTTCCCAAAACCCGAAACCCTAGCCCTTGATTTGGCGATGCTTGAGGCGAATTGAGGCTCGATTCTTGCCTCCAATTTATAGAGGAGGGCGTGAGGGTGATGGGTCGCCGGATTCCGGCACGTGGGTGGCTGTTTCTGGTGGCTAGACACGTGGGTTTTGGGTCGATTTGGCCGTGAGACTTGGAGGACAATGGATGGTGGAGTTTGGGCGGCTGAGACGCGTGGTGAAGGGGGACCGTTCGTCCCTTTCTCTCGCCGGTGACGCGTGGTCGGCGGCAGCGCCAGGTGGCGTCGCCGGTGAGAGAGAGAGCGAGGCAGAAAGGGAGACACGGGAGTGAGAGAGAGAGCGAGATAGCGTGGGTTAGAGAGAGAGAGTGAGGCTCCTAGTTTTTTTGATTTCGGGTCCTTACCCGACTTAGCTCCCCCCCTCCTTTTATTTTTTTTTATTTTTTTTGGCTCGATAACATCATTCATCTGATTCTCGATCCCGTACTCGTTAATGGTTAGGCTAAACTCGGGTTGAAACGACTCACGACGAACATTTCAGTTTAAGCGTTGGAAATCGATTAAGTAAAATGGAAAATGATTTTATAAACTCGGTTTAGCGTCGATTCAAACATTTTATAAATAAGCAATGTCAATAGTAACATAAAGCCAATAATCGTTCTTTTAGCAAAACTAATAGTTAAAAGCTCACACACAATTGACTAAACATTTTTATCGAACAAAAATTCAAGGCAATTTATAAATTTAGCAACTAGAACAACTGATCGGCAGTAAAACAATAGTGTGGCCCTAACAGCAAAATCGTGTATACATATCCATCACAGTCTCACGATCACCCATATCAAACAACTCATATTGTCGCATAAGTAGCTCAATTCTAGATTGTTTAACTTGACTCGTACCTTCACGAGAAACTTGCAGGGCGTTCCAGATAGCTTGGGCTGATTCACACTCAGAGATGTGAGTGTATTCATCAGGTCCTAGGCCAAAATATAGTAGCTTCTTGGCCTTGGAATTTTTCTCCATTTTCTTATAATCTTCAGCATCAAACTCTTTAGGTTCCTTGGAAACCGTCTTACCATCTTCAAGCACCTTGGTGGGAACAAGGGGCCCGTTCTTGATGAGCATCTATAACTCATAATCTTCTGCCTGAATATAGTTTTCCATCCTATTCTTCCACCAACTATAATGTTGGCCGTTGAAATAGGGTGGACGAGTAATGGATTGCCCTTCAAGAATTCCTTGTGGTGTACTCATCTTCAGAATCTCTCAAGTTGTTAGCCTTTTGTGAGAGAACCTGCTCTGATACCACTTGTTGAGATCGTGAGTATTCTACCACAAGAGGGGGGGTGAATTGTGGTGTCTGATTTTCGCGTTGTAAATAACAAACACCCTTGTGACTTGTTTGCAGAGGGTGTTCTCAACTATTGCAAATGCGAAAATCACCAAGGTAAATGCGGAAAATAAAGCACACACAATTTTTACGTGGAAAACACCTCTAGCCCAACTGAGGTGTGAAAAACCGCGACCTACCTCGTGTAGGATTTAACCACTTTCACTATCGGGCTTCAAACGTTACAAATGCAACACACCTTGTTACAACTTGCAACCACATAACCTTCTTCCCTAAGACAGGTTACACCACGTCCAAATCTCACCAGATTGGACACGTCCAAAGTCCACACGACTGAGGACCACTTACTCACTTTTCTGATTCAAGATCAGGGTTACAAAACACCTTACTGGGTGCTTCTGTCCTAAGCAGATGTAAGGTACAATGAAGTCCTAGTATGCCAATATATTGAAAGCTCAGTTTAAACACAACTTGTGTCGGTTTTCTTTTCTCAAGTGTAGCTCGAAAAAATTCTTCTTACTAGAAAACCACTTTTGAAATTTTCCTTTTTTCGTATGTTGTGTGTTTCTAGTTTTTCTCTTGCCTTTTTTTCTTGCCCCTTGTGGGAGTGAAAGAACTGAGATTTTATACACAAAAATCCAACGGTCAAGACCAAAAGAATCAGCTAAGTATGGAAAACGATTTTCAAGAAAAAATACTCCCCAACGGCTAGTGACAAGTTTTTCCCAAAGTATAAGGGATTTGTTATCTTAAGAGATAACCCTTATCTTCCCATAGCCGTGAAGAGGATTAAAAAAAGCAACCAGAAATCTTCAACTTTTGAAACTTTATCATATCCGAAAATATGGGCAAAAGGAATCTTTTAGTTTTGGCAAATCTCCCAAAACCTATTTTCGCAAATCTCCCATAATATTTTCAAGAAATATCATTTCTAGAAAAATAGCAATCTTGGAGTTTAAAGAAGGTATTCTAGAGATCTTGGCCAACTGAAATGAATTTTCAAAGATAACCGGGTATGGCCACTTCAGTTCAGAAACACACTAGGCACCCTGTTTGCAGGGTTGTTCGCAACTGGTGTTCTGAAGCACTTAGCGCAAATACCGATTCAAGAGGTATTTAAAAAGCGTTTTCAATATTGGCATATTAACAAGAGTCTAAATAAATAAAACCTATATACCCAAGACTTCTTGTTTTGAACCAATCATCTTGTCCAAGATTTGTAGAGCTGCTGTGAACACCAAGGCCACCTTGTTTGCTGGGGTTGTTCTTTGCATTGCTAGAGTTCAGGAACATGCCTTACAATCAACTGTCGAGATGGCGTTCTTGACTTAATATAGAATCACCAAGTAAAACTTGTTTTAAGGTGTAGCAAACCGGTTAACACAATGAAGATTATAAACACCAGTTAGGCCTGTTTGGAGATCCTATTTGGAGCAACATTACTTGGATAAATTTTTACACTTGGATTTGTTATCATCAAAACTTAAATATAATAACTCAACAAATTCCCCCTTTTTGATGATGACAAACCAAGTGACCATATTGACAAAACAAAAAAAATGAATGCTGATAGGGATCCACATAAGTCAAGGTCAGGTTCACTTGTCATACATTTTCATATTGTCAATAGGTTTTCACTCTTCTTGCCCCTTTTGGCATCATTAAAAAGCAAGAACAACATAGCAAAGATGAGGAACACATAGTATAAAGCGTATAAAGCATAAGGAACGACAAACAAGAGAGACTGCAAGTAGATATGTCATTAATAATCAAAGCAGTACAATCAGGGAGCAGGGGGTGGTTTCGATTGCAGAGGAGGAATGCTAGGGGCAAGGGTGGAGAGAAGAGCAAGCAATTATTCATGGCGTTTGGCAGAGAGGGCTTGTGCCTCAGGAAAAGCAGCCTTGATAGTTGATAGCTCATCCTTGAGGCGAGCATTGTCCTCAAGAACAGCCTCAACCTTGATGGAAGGTTGCCCAGAAACAGGTGGTCGAGGTGGTCGACGACCCTTTTTGGAGACGGACCCTTCCCGAATCTCATAGCCACACCCTAGCAGGGTATCAACCCCGATTTCATCAATGGTTTGGGCTGCTACTCTCCGTGTGAGCACTATCCCAAAGTGCTCAAACACCCTTGTCAGCAGAAACCCATACTCGAGATCATGAGCCCGGGTGGTGTTTGCAATTCGCCCAATGTGGCGAATCATGATAGCCTGAAGATTTATGGGTTCCTCCCTATCCAAGAAGTCGACCAAGCACTGATCAAAAAGGTCTGCTGAGTTTCTCCCTTGACCCCTTGGAATCACGTTTTTAATGACGAACATGAAAAGGAGTTGGTGGAGAGGGATCAGATCACCCTTTTTTACAGAGGAGGGTGTTTTCAGACCCTGTTTCTGACTGAGGCGTTTGGACACCTCCAGGAGCCTGGCTGGTTCCAGGGCTGTTTTGTCTTCCCTCACATACACAGCAAAGCCTTGTGAGGGTACTCCCAGAATTTTCCCAAGTGTGGGCGCATCAACCTTGACGCCTTGCCCACTCACTAAACTTGTCACCACCCCTTCGGTGACCTTGCAATTGGCATAAAATTCAGCCAACTCAGGCACAGAACACCCCAACTGGGTGTTCGCAAACAAGTCAAGCCAGCCTTGGGCTCGAAGCTTGGTCAAGAACACCCCCAGACCCTGTTCCTCAAAAAGGCTTATAGACACGACCTTCCCTCTGACGACATTGCGCTTAAGTAACTGCGCATGTTTGTCAGACATAGGAGAGGGAGTGAACTGCTTTGGGCATTTGGGGGCAGGAATAGAGGTGGTAGCTTCTGGTAGGGGGGCTGTTTTGGGCTTTCGCTTGACGGGTGTTTTTGCAGGAGAGGGCTTCACAGCAGGTTTAGTGGCTGATTTTGGAGGGGCTTAATCTTCAGAGGACTCGGAAAACACCAGTGTCCCCTGTTTGAAGGTGGTGTCTTCAAAGTCAGAACTCGAGAACCCTTCGGTAGAAGAGGAAATCTCCTCGATGATAGGAGCAGAGGGTTTAGAGGATCTGGGGGTCGATCTAGAAACAATTCTCGCAGATTTGCGAGAAGGTTGAGAAGGAGGAGAAGAGGGAGTTAGAGAGGGGCGAGACCTTGGTTGTGGTCGTGTTCTTGGCGTTCGGGTGCGCCTAGCCACCATCTTTACCCTTTTCCTCTTCTCTCCAGTTCGAGAGACTAGAGGAACAGAGTCATCCTCTTGGACAGGATTTTCTCCTGTTTTCTCATCAGAGTCCTCCTTCAGATCCATGAACAGATCATCGAAGAACGCATCCCCTATTCTTTGAGTTGTTTCCGGGATGGAACAAGGGATTGTTCCCACATATACCCCTAATTTCCAACCAAAGGAGTATGGAATGTCATTCAACTCAAGCCCAATACTTTTGTGGTTTAACCGAGTGAGATACCCGAAGATTGTGTCGATAATTGGGCGAGGAGGAGCCGGAATTGAGGGTATAATCAGGTTGTTACTCTCAGAGATTGATGAGGACTCAGTTTTGGAAGCCATTATCGCAAGGAAGAATTTCGGGTTTTGAGGGTTTTGCTAGGGTTTGAAAGCAAGAACGGAGGAGAGAGAGAGAGAGAGAGAGCAAGAAGGGGAAGACAGACGCACGCAAGGGGGTTTTTTAAACTCCCCACCCGTTATGAAGGGCCACCTAGGGAACACCTAGAATTTAAGCAGGCAGCATACAATAATGGCAATTAAGGCATACCTATTCAAGCCACCTGTTCTTGAACATGCTACTCTCATTCTAAGGTTTGTCATGAATACTCTTTCTCCATCTCCCAAGACAGTAGTATATAATCATAATAGCACACAAGACTATACATATTCGTTAAGCATAGACCATCTTTTTGATAACAAGAATTGCAAACAAGGAGATAGAACAGGTATTATAAGGTGCTTTTGTCAGCTTGATCTAACTCTGAGAACAGGTGTTCTCAGGGTGTTTTCACCAACCCCAATTCCAGTCTGTTTCTCTCAAATTGATCTCTAGCTAGTGCCTTAGTGAATATATCAGCAATTTGATTTTCCGTTGAGCAAAAATTCATAGAAATTAAACCCTTTTCAACATTATCTCTCAAGAAATGATGTCGAATGTCAATATGCTTTGTTCTTTTGTGTTGACTTAGGTTTTTGGCAATGTTAATAGCGCTAGTATTATCACAAAAAATCGGAATGCAACCAGTTTCAACACAAAAATCCTTAAGTTGTTGTCTTATCCACAACAGTTGAGCACAACATGAAGTTGCTGCAACATATTCAGCTTCTGCTGTGGACATGGCAACTGAATGTTGCTTCTTGGTAGCCCAAGATACCAAACGAGGTCTAAGAAAATGAGCCATACCTGAGGTACTTTTTCTATCAACTAGGAAACCTACATAGTCAGCGTCAGCATATCCAACAAGATCAAGATTGCAACCTCTAGGATACCGTAGAGCTAAATCAGGTGTATGCTTTAAATATCTTAGTATCCGTTTAACAGCCTTAAGATGAGTCTCTTTAGGACTAGACTGAAAACGGGCACATAAACCAACACTAAAAACAATATCCGGTCTACTAGCGGTTAGGTATAAGAGTGACCCAATCATGCCCCTATAGAGTTTCTCCTCAACTGAGGGACTCCCATCATCCATAACCAACTTGGTTAAAGGAGAAATAGGAGTGTCTATGGGTTTGGCCGACTCCATCCCAAAACGCTTAAGTAGCTCGTTGAGATACTTTTGTTGATGGATCATGGTGCCGTTTGGAGTTTGCTTGATTTGTAAGCCTAAGAAAAAGTTAAGCTCACCCATCATGCTCATCTCAAACTCACTCCTCATCATATTTAAAAATTCATTGCATAAATCATGATGAGTTGCACCAAATATAATGTCATCGACTTATACTTGAACAATCAATAAATGTTCCCCCTTTGATTTTAGAAACAAGGTATTGTCTACCTTGCCTCTTCTAAAATTATTTTTAAGTAAAAAGCTTGACAACCGTTCGTACCAAGCTCTTGAAGCTTGTTTTAAACCATAAAGTGCTTTGTCAAGTTTAAAAACATGATTTGGAAAATCACCATTTTCAAAACCAGGGGGTTGTTTGACATACACCTCTTCTTTAAGGTATCCGTTTAGGAATGCACTTTTCACATCCATTTGATATAGCTTGATTTCCATATGAGCTGCAAAGGCTATTAAGATTCGAATAGCCTCAATTCTAGCAACTGGTGCAAAGGTTTCTTCATAATCAATCCCTTCTTCTTGATTGTACCCTTGAACCACCAGCCTTGCCTTGTTCCTAGTGACTGTTCCTGACTCATCTAGCTTATTTCGGAACACCCACTTGGTTCCAATGATTGTTCTATCTGCAGGTTTAGGTACAAGGTGCCACACTTTGTTTCTTTCAATTGATGAAGCTCTTCTTGCATAGCCGTGATCCAATTTGAATCTGTAAGGGCTTCATTCACACTTTTTGGCTCAATGTTAGACAGAAAAGCATAGAAAGCACAAAAATTCTTAAGTTTAGATCTAGTTTGCACTCCAGTATTAATATCTGATAAGATTTGATCAAGAGGGTGTGAACTATGGTGCTTCTATGGTCTTGGATTAATTGGATCCACAGACACATGTTCTGTTCTAACTGAAGTGTGTGTAGGATCAGGCTCAAGAACACTTCCTGATCCTGTTTCTGCACCTGTTTGCAAGCTGGTTCCTGAAGAACATGGTTCCGAACAGGGTTCAACGGTGTTTCCCCCTGTTTGATGTTCACCTTGCCTGTCGTTTTGAGGAACAACTTCTGTACCTGTTTTCTTCAGGGTGTTCTTACCTTGGTTACCTTGGTTCAACAATTCCTTTTGGACAAGACCTAATTCAAACTCTTCATCCTGTGCATTACTCTCATTCAAAGAGTTAGATTCATCAAAAAACACATGCACACTTTCCTCAACACACAAGGTTCTTTTGTTAAAGACTTTGTATGCCTTACTGTGAGAGGAATAACCAAGAAATATTGCCTCATCACTGCTTGAATCAAACTTTCCTAAGGCATCTTTCCCGTTGTTATGCACGAAACATCTACGACCAAATGTTCTTAGATGCATAATGTTGGGTTTCTGCCTTTAAGAAGTTCATAAGGAGTTTTGTTCAAAATGGGTCTAATCATGCATCTATTTATAATGTAACATGATGTGTTCAAAGCTTCTGCCCAAAAGTTCTTAGGAATACCACTAGCAATAAGCATTGTTCTAGTCATGTCTTCTAGGGTACGATTTTTTCGTTCAACCACCCCATTCTGCTGGGGTGTTCTCGGGGTTGAGAAGTTATGATCAACACCATGTTCATTACAAAATTTTGTAAAACTTGCATTTTCAAATTCAGTACCATGATCAGACCTCAAGCTAACCAATGAGTGTCCTACTCTCTTTTCAATCTTTTTGAGAAGGGCAATGAAATTCTCAAAAGTTTCATCCTTGGAGGCCAAGAACAGGGTCCAAGTAAATCGAGAGTAATCATCCACTATTACAAGCACATACCTTTTCCCTCCTCTACTAGCTATCCTCATGGGACCACATAGATCAATATGCAATAACTCAAGAGGTCGGGTAGTGCTTACACACTTTTTAGATTTTAAAGAAGATCTGACTTGTTTTCCTTTTGCACAAGCTTCACATACCTTGTCATCATTATACTTGATGGAAGGTAGCCCAACAACCAAATCTTTGGAAACAAGTTTGTTTAACAAGGACAGACTTGCATGACCTAGTCTCTTGTGTCATAGCATTATATCATCATTTAATGCATTTAAACAAGTCAGATTATTTTGGGGAAGAGTGGAAATACAAACTTTATAAACATTTTGACATCGCTTCCCCCTCAACACAACATCTCCTGTGTCGTCATTCACAACCAAGCAACGTGTTTTTGAAAACAGTACTAGGTTGTTCTTGTCAGACAGTTGGGACACACTTAGCAAATTGTGTTTTAACCCATCAACTAAGTGCACATTATCAATTGAGTGGGAGAGAGTTTTACCAATATTACCTATACCGACAATTGTCCCAGACTTGTCGTTTCCAAATGCTACACTCCCACCATTCAAAGCTGTAAGTGAGAGAAAATTTGATCTTTCACCAGTCATGTGCCGTGAACACCCACTATCAACAAACCACAACTGCCTGTTCTCAAGGGTGTTCGTGGAGTTGTTCGTAAGGTTGTTCTCTCTCACCTCAGCCTGCAAAACAAATCACGGGTTAGTTCTGGGAACCCAGATCCACTTGGGTCCCATTCTTTTAGACATGTAAAGCTCATCTTTTCTAATCCATATTTGTTTCACATACCTTTCATTCTTTTCATTGGCATGTTTTCTTAAAGGGCAAGTGTATCTATAATGACCCGTTTTACCACAATGAAAGCAAATGATGTTTTCAGGTAATCCCACATACTTTCTATGTATTGGGTAAACGGTCCGTTTATGCTTGTAACCAAGTCCCTTTTTGTTTCTATTGTGATGAGTGTTTAGCCAATCAAGGGCTTGTGAGGATTTGTTCCAGCATTTGTTTGTGGCAAGATCAGTTTCAAATTTTTCTATGTTAGCATTCAAGCTCTGCTTTTCATTTAGCAGGGATTCAACTGTTTCTTCCACTTGAGAGAGTTTTTTCTCTACTTGAGTATAATCGCCTTCTTTTAGAAAGAGATCTTCTCTAAGCACGTTAATATTCTCATGTAAACCGAGTTTCTCATTTTTAAGAATTTCATTTTCAAGCTCTAGGTCATGAACTTCTCTTTTTAGATCAGCACAGGTGTCTATCAAATTATATAGAAGTTCTTCTAAAGTAGCTTTGTTAAGACCATGCACCTTGTTCTTGAGATCTGAGAAGCTGATTGTTGATTCATCATCTGAATCTGAATCACTTTGTGCCATCAGTGCTACGACCTCTTCTTCAGCTTCAGATTCTCCTTCATCCTCAGAGGAATCTCCCCAAGCAACCAGCATAGCTTTCGAGAATCGCTTGCCCAGATTGTTTACAGGGTGTTTTCGACCCTGTTTTCGAGGGTGTTCGGGCATATGATCTTCTCGAAGCAAAGGACAATTTTTGACTAAGTGATCTGGTTTGCCGAACTTGAAACACCCTATGAGCAGTTCTTTGGGGGTGTTTCTGGACTTACTGAAGTCTTTTCTTTTGTTGTTTTCCTTGAACCTTTTGAAGAATTTCTTGAATTTTCTGGTTATTAGGGCCATATCTTCATTTTCAAGGTCAGAGTTAGTGTCCTCATGTGCTTTCAAGGCAAGCCCACGATCCTTCTTTTGCTCCTCTTTTTGTTGTGAGTTCTTTCGGAGTTCATAGGTTTGGAGATTACCAATCAACTCGTTGAGGGTGATCTTGTTCATGTCTTTAGCTTCTTGGATGGCTGTTACTTTGGCCTCCCACATACGAGGTAGAATTATGAGGATTTTCCTCACCAACTCTTCAGTGGTGAAAGACTTTCCCAGGGATTTTAACTCGTTCGTGATGTGGGTAAATGTAACACCCCTACTACCTATTAGAGATGTCACACCGCCAGGATCCCCCGAGGGAGACCCCTAAGGCTCTTCATTTCTCTCCTTACATCAGAAATTCTACCTAACTTCAAAGTAGTTAGGGAATTCTAGAGCGAAACTGCAAGAGTTCCGCCTGTAATTGCGATATTTCCGAAATTTACAATTGGTACCTGTATTATTACAACCAAATTCTAGATGGAACTAAGAGGTCATACACTTATAGGTGAGGCTTAAGCCCTTACAAAACATTATTTACATGAATGTACATAAGACTTGGACTGTTAGAGCCACTACATGCCCCAGCTATGCATTTCCCAGGCAAAATACAAAACATGCACCTTCCGAACACAACCTTCCACACCTAACAGCCGGTACAACTCTTATTCAAGCATCACCTGGGGGAGAAAAAGGGGAAAAAGGAATGGAGTGAGCCACCACATGCTCAATGAGTGTTCCTCCACTCCTTAAAACAAAACTTTGCAAGCAATAATACTCATAATAACCACTTAAGGCATAGTTAAGTAATACTATAGTTATAATAACGAGCTATGTGTCACAGAATGTGGATACTTGAACATGATAGGTCCTTAAATTCATGACAGTCTCTTATTTTCAATGAACGTGGCATGCTAGAGACTTACTTACATGTCATGCGACTCTAAACATAACATGGGATGCACTATCGCCTATGTGTTCAATATGTAATTCAGGGAGTCACCACATGATCATCATGGAAATAAACATGGCCACATGCTCACTT